>JARQOC010000005.1:133912626-134088657 GCA_033576535.1 Allobates femoralis
ATGTGACGATAAAAAGCTAGCTACCAAATTATGAAAATAATTCTAGAATTGGATGTATTGACATTTAAAAAAAATAAAAATATATATATATATATATATATATAATAATATATATCTGAGGGTGGAGACTGGGCATTACCTCAGCAGAGTCAACTTATTCATGAGAGGGATATTTATACCCGCTATATCCTGTATTCAAGTGCTGATTATTTTTAGTTCTGAAGTGTAAAGGTCAGTATTTTTTGTGTGCTTCTTCTGGTTTGCAGTATTGCTATGGTTTTTTAGTCTTGGCTTTGTTGCTCACCTACACTACTTTTCTTGTTTTTACTGGTGTTTTTGATTCGACTGTGGCCTATGTGCCCAGCTACTTCGCTATTTGTCACCTTGAAAAGGCTCTGTCAAAGTCCCCCCTTCCAGGACTGTAAGGTGCTTGAAAAGTTCCCTCGACCCTTAACCCTTCACAACCAGAGACAAAATTGTATGCCCTTGGCCACCTCCCTCCCTTTGATGTGAGCTCATGTGCTGAGCTCGCATTATCCTCCACACATCAGCTGATCTGATCAACTGACACGTAACAGCACCGATCAGATCAGTGATCTGATCTGCATTTTCAATCACTGACAGCTTGATCCAAAGTACCCGCGGTGGGGATCGCTGTGTTCCCCTGCTGGCATCAGTGGTCCCGTGATCGCTATCACGGGTCCTCGATGCCTTGCTATGGACAGCCCTGAATCAGCTGATGGCTCCGGAAACTATCATGAATCACTTCCTGATGGCATTGCCTGAGATAATTACCAGCAGAAAGTGATCGTTTATGCTATGCAGAAAGATGCTGATGCATCTCTCTGAAAAGCACAAGCGATCGCACTGTGCAGTGCTGAGACACCCTAAAGGGCCCTGTAAAATCAAGGAAAAGTTAAAAATAAAAACCTTTAAAAAAAATACTGAAAATAAAACTTAAAAAGAAATACAAATATTTGGTATCACCACATTCACAAATGCCCAATCTACTAAAATGTAAAATCAGATAATCAGATCTGTAAACTGCGTAACGAAAAAAAAAGTCTAAAACGCCAAAAATTAATTTTCTTTGGTCACCACAACACTGCAATAAAATGCAATAACTGCAGATCAAAACAACATATGTACCCAAAAATGTTATTAGAAACGTCCGCTCAAACTGCAAAAAATAAGTCCCAGATCCCAAAAATGAGAACACTATGGTTCATGGAAAAGAGCAATTTATTTTCTTTAAAAACTTCTAATTTTTTTTTTCACCACTAAGACAAAAGTAAAAGTAACATGTTTGGTATCTATGAACTCGTACTGACCTGAGGCATCATACTGACACATGAGGATTACCATACAGTGAACATTATGAATAAAAAAAAATGGAACAAACAATTGTGCAATTGCATTTTTTTTTGCAATTTTACTGCACTTGGATTTTTTTCCCCGTTATCAGTACATTATATGGTAAAATAAACTATTTTATTCAAAAGTACAATTTGCCCCACGAAAAACAAGAACTCATATGACTATATTGCCGTAAAAATAAAAAAAGTTATGACTTTTGGAAGAAGGGAAGGAAAAACGAAAAACAGAAAATCACACCGGGGTGAAGAGGTTAAGAATGTGCATCACCTTGGCAGTTAGCTCAAAGTATGTCTGGCATACTGCGTTTGCTAGCCAGGACTCCAGTCCTTCAATCACTATCTTAGAATTCCATAAATAGGGATAGGGTGGGTTCAAATATCCCTCGCATGGATCAGACAATATCGCTGAGGTAACTCCCAGTCTCCACCGTCAGCCCAGAGAGGCAAAGGAGGGGGCGAGGAGAGTGAAGTGGAAGGAACATCTCACTACATAGCTGAGTCAGTAGACACAGTGACTCAAATCTTCTGACAACATGCTGACGCTAGGGGACCTGGAGTCCCGGGACCCCTGAACAAATGGTATCCCACCACTTAGCAATACCACAGTCTAAATTAAGTCTCTCAGACCGCAATACACGGCCAGAGTGAGCACCTGCACTAGCTCCATCCTTGGGGCGACACCCCAAAACTCATGGCCAGGGAGGAGTGAAAGGTGATCTTAAGGCCTCAGTTACACACTCAGATAATTGTGCAGAGATTGTTCACAGATCTCTGGTTGCAGTGAAATCATGGACACATTGCTCCATTTGTACACGGCCACAAAATGGAAAATGTGTCCATGATTTCACTGCAACTAGACATCTGCAAACAATATCTGCACAATTATCTGTGTGTGTAACTGGGCCTTTACTGTGACCTGGAGAAAATACAGAGGTGCAAGGGACTTGTTTGAATGCAGAGGTATGCCCCAACACCTACCGACATCCAAATGCCAGTTCTGACAGTTAATCCAAATTACATGTTAGAGCTTTAAATTTAATTTCTAGACTGCACAGCACACTGTTTCATAGACAATGAACTGGCAATAATCTTGAGCCCTTGCAGTGATTCAGATGTTCTTATTCATTAAGACGTACACACCTTTAAATGATACAGGACCATCAGAAAAGTGATGTGAACATCTAAGGGCGCCTAGCCAAAAATCCTTCTCTAGTTCATGCTAGATTTATGGTAGATTTCCAGTATAGCAAAATGCTGCCCTTGTTATGAATTTGACAACTTCTGGTTGCCTCACCCAGGCCATCCACTTTGTCAGAGCTTAGCAAAAATGCCATGAAAAACTCCAAAGTCACAAAATCTTAATGCAGCCTCAAGTTGTGCTGAAGTTTTGTGACTTTTGTAAATTTTCCAAGCTTTTTATGGCTGGGGCATAAAGTTTTGTTGAATTCGGCCTGATGACCATCAATCATGAAGGTAGTGCCGCATATATTTTATCTAAGAGATTTAATCACTGACCAACAACAATAGGTTCCACTTAGTCACTCATGTGTATCAGGTCCAAAACGCAACATTAAAAACTTGGGAAGATCTTTTCTCAAATTAACATTTTTTTAAAAAGCACAAGAGAATACTAAATCTTACAAATCAAAACAATATCTTCGTAAATACAATATTGATTCATTAAATGGCCTATGGCTATGTCAACAAGAAAATTAAAATGTATAAGAACAAATATACTATGTGTAATTTGTGAAGTTGCTTAAAATATTTCAGGAAGAGACAAATTGCAGTGGATTGGTCTGACTAGCTTTTGAAGTCTAATTAGTCTACCTTTGAAGAATACTTTAGTACTTTTAGTCTTAAATGGCTTTTTATCAAGCAGTTTTATTTTGAACATATTTATTAATCCATGTCCATTAAACCCCCCATGAAAATAGTAGGGCAAGAATCACAATAGAAAATATCATGTCAGGCACCTGTGCTATCCAACAAACATGCCTTCATATGAATAAGACTGGCTGTAACTAAGGACTTAGTGAAGATTATCATCTTGAGAGCAGAACTTCAGGTAGTTTAAGCTAGGCATACTTCTTAAAGGTTAAACCAGGTTGTTTTTCTTATTTAAAGCCCAGCCATACTATCTGTTTCAGGGAAACATTGTAAGCATAGATGAGAGTACAGTCTGGACACTTATGGAAAGTCTTTTCAGCTTCTACATTGACAGGCAGCAGGTGCTGGAAAATCACTGTGGTTAGGTGGACAGTACAAAATCTCAAGGCTCAGCCATTCATTGATATTTGTCATGTTTGTATTTATTTTTAAGAAAAGCTTCTTCATGTTTAGTAACTGCATTATGTAGCTTAACTTTAATGAAGAAGCTTTTGGCAACAATTTGTATGTTGTGTAATATAAATAAACTAGCTGTGAGCCCGATGCAAATGCATCGGGATTCTAGAACGTGCATTAATTTGATTATAGTAGTTATAGCTGTTAGCCTGATGCAAATGCATCGGGTATCTAAAATATGTTTATTATTTAAAAATCTTTAAAAAAACAATAATCGCATCATCAATAGCAATAATATAAGCCATAGCATTATTATTAGCAGTAATAGCAGTATTAATAGCATTATTAGCAGTATTATGAGCATTAATAACAGTATTAATAGCATTATTATTAGCATTAATAGCATTATTAATAGCATTATTAGCATTAATAATAGCATTAATAACATTATTAATAGCATTAATAGCATTATTATTAGCATTAATAGCATTATTAATAGCATTATTAGCATTAATAATAGCAATAACATTATTAATAACATTAATAGTATTATTATTAGCATTAATAATAGCATTATTAGCATTAATAATAGGATTAATAACATTATTAATAGCATTAATAGCATTATTATTAGCATTAATAGCATTAATAATAGCATTATTAGCATTATTAATAGCATTAATAAATTATTAATAGCATTAATAGCATTAATAATAGCATTAATAACATTATTAATAGCATTAATAGCATTATTATGAGCATTAATAGCATTAATATATTATTAATAGCATAAATACATTATTATACATTAATAGGATTAATAGCATTATTAATAGCATTATTAATAGCATTAATAGATAATAATAGAATTAATAGCATAAAAATAGCAATTAATAGCATTGTTTAGCATTAATAGCATTAATAGGATAAATAATAGCATTAATAGCATTATTAATAGCTAATTAATAGCATTAATTAGCATTATTATAGCATTAATAGCATTATTATTAGCATTAATAGCATTAATTAATAGCATTATTAGATTATTAATAGCATTATTAGCATTATTAATAGCATTAATAACATTATTAATAGCATTAATAGCATTAATAATAGCATTAATAGCATATTAATAGCATTATTATTAGCATATTAATAGCCATTAATATACCATTAATAGGATAATATTAGCATTAATAGCATAATATAGCTTAATAGCATTATAATAGCATTAATAGCATTATTATTAGCATAAATAGCATTAATAATAGCATTATAGATTAATAATAGCATTAATAAACATTATTAATAGCATTAATAGCATTATTATTAGCATTAATAGCATTAATAATAGCATTATTTAGCATTAATAATATAGCATTAATAACATTATTATTAGCATTTAAATAACATTATTAATAGCATTAATAGCATTATTATTAGCATATTAATAAAGCATTAATAAATAGCATTATTAGCATTAATAATAGCATTAATAACATTATTATTAGCATTAATAGCATAATTATTAGCATTAATAGCATTATTATTAGCAGTAATATCATTATTATTAGCATTTTTTTTTTATTATTATTTTTTATTTATTTATTATTTTTTATTTTTTTTTTTATTATTTTTTAATTATTTTTTAATTATTTTTTTTATTATTAAATTTATTATTTAGGCTGAGACCCAGTTCTCTTTCAGGTCCGCTGAAAGGGCTGATATAATTAGCATATATTTAATTTTTTAATTATTATTTTTATTGAATTATTTATTATTTTTTAATTATTTTTTAATTATTTTTTTTATTATTACATTTATTATTTAGGCTGAGACCCAGTTCTCTTTCAGGTCCGCTGAAAGGGCTGATATAATTAGCATATATTTAATTTTTTTATTATTATTTTTATTGAATTATTTATTATTTTTAATTTATTTTTTTATTATTTTTTAAATATTTTTTAATTATTTTTTTTATTATTAAATTTATTTGTTCCCATTGAAATACATTAGCGGTATGTCGGCGATTTTATGGCCGCCGACCTTGTTCTATTTGTCGGGCCTAAAATCGCGGACACACCGCTAATGCATGTCTATGGGCAGTGAGCTCGAATTCTGATTGGTCTGCGTCCAATCCGAAATCGGGCGGACTGACCATAGACATGCATTAGCGGTGTGTCGGCGATTTTAGGGCCGACAAATAGAACCAGGTGGCCGGCCATAAAATCGCCGACACACCGGTAATGTATGTCAATGGGAAATGAGGGGCTCTTCTGATTGGCTGAGGGAAGTAGACAGCGACCAATCAGAAGAGCCCCTCACATCTCATTGACATAGAATGGTGGATTTGTCGTCCATTCTATGTTAATGATAAGTGAAGAGGACGTCGGAGCTGGAAGTTGGCGGAAAGAAGACAGAAGATCCCCGGGGCCGGACGAAGAGGCGGAGATGGCGGAAAGAAGAGAGAAGACCCCCGGGGCCGGAGGAAGAGGACGCCTGGCCGGACGGAGGACTTGTGGATCGGACGGACGATCAGATGACTAAGAAGGCATGTAAGTGATCGACGGGGACGTTAGGGTAGGGGACAGCGGGGGCTTCGGGTGTAGGGCTTTAGGTGTTAGCGACAGCGGCGGGGGAAAGCGGCGGGAGCTTAGGAGGCGGCGGGGCTTAGGGGGTAGGGGCTTAGGTGCGGCAGGGCTTAGAGGGTAGGGGGTTAGGTGCGGCGGGGCTTAGGGGGTAGGGGCATAGGTGCGGCGGGTCGGGGCTTAGGGTGTAGGGGTGCGGCGGACTTAGGGGGTAGGGGCTTAGGTGCGGCGGGTCGGGGCTTAGGGTGTAGGGGTGCGGCGGACTTAGGGGGTAGGGGCATAGGTGCGGCGGGTCGGGGCTTAGGGTGTAGGGGTGTGGCGGACTTAGGGGGTAGGGGCATAGGTGCGGCGGGTCGGGGCTTAGGGTGTAGGGTGCGGCGGACTTAGGGGGTAGGGGCTTAGGTGCGGCGGGTCGGGGCTTAGGGTGTAGGGGTGCGGCGGACTTAGGGGGTAGGGGTTTAGGTGCGGCGGGTGGGGGCTTGGCGGCGGACGGTAGGGGCTTAGGTGCGGCGGGTGTTAGGGGGTAGGGGCTTAGGTGCGGGGGGGCTTAGAGGATAGGGGCTTAGGTGCGGCGGGGCTTAGGGGGTAGGGGCTTAGGGTGTAGGGGTGCGGCGGACTTAGGGGGTAGGGGCTTAGGTGCGGCGGGTGGGGGCTTTTAGGTGCGGCGGGGCTTAGGGGGTAGGGGGTTAGGTGTGTCGGGGCTTATGGGGTAGGGGCTTAGGTGTCGCGGGGCTTTTAGTTGCGGCAGGGCTTAGGGGGTAGGGGATTAGGTGCGTCTGGTCGGGGGTTAGGTGCGGCCGGGCTTAGGGTGTAGGGGCTTAGGTGCGGCGGTGCTTAGGGGGTAGGGGCTTAGGTGGGGCGGGTCGGGGCTTAGGATGCGGCGGAGCTTAGAGGGTAGGGACTTAGGGGCGGCGGAGTTAGGGGGTAGGAGCTTAGGTGCGGGGTGGCTGTGCGGACATTGCGGGGTGGGTGTGCGGACATGGGGGGCTGTGCAGACATGGGGGGGCTGTGTGTACGACATGGGGGTGGCTGTGCGGACATGGGGGTGGCTGTGCGGAGATGGGGGGGCTGTGTGGACATGGGGGGGCTGTGTGGACATGGGGGGGGCTGTGCGGACATGGGAGGGGCTGTGCGGACATGGGGGGGGCTGTGCGGACATGGGGGGGCTGTGCGGACATGGGGGGGGGGGGCGGACCCCGGCACGCCGTGGCTTTGTATATATGGGGCACAGAGGCACAGGGGCACAGGGGCACAGGCTCCGGAGCACTGTGTCAGCATGTGCTGACAGCAGCTGCTCCGGAGCGGGATGACAGCGGCGAGGGGTCGCAATGCCCGCTACGCGGGCAATGCCTCGCACGTGGTGACGTCACATAGTGACAAAGCCACGGCGTGCTGGGGTCCGACACAAACGTGCCTACGGCAATTATATAGTAGATACTGTGTTTTGCATAGAAAGTAATTTGATTAGCTGATTTGGTCTATTTCACATATCTATCTACAGGGGGGAGTTAATGAGTATTTAACTAGTCGCCAATCGTCTAAGTAAATATATTTTTAAAGGTGGTACTGACATCTGGCTACATGAAGTTCTCACCAGATACCAGTAACAATCCATACAATCTAAATGGGCAAATAAATCAAACTGTACAGTAATAGGCGAATGTGTTGGCACTCTCAAAATTGCTCCAGAACAAAGTATTTCTCCCAGATAATTATTGCAATCACACATGTCTTGTTATGCAAGTATATTTCCTTGGCAAATATTGAATACAAAAAAAAAAACACAGGGAAAAAGGTGCAAATTGGACATAATTTCACACAAAACACCAAAAATGAAAAATGGTCCAGACAAAATTCCATGCATCCTCAACTTAACATTTGCTTGTACACTCTTTGGAATACATAAATGCATTCAATCGCTTCCTATAACTATCAATAAGCTTCTTACACCTCTCAACTGCAATATTGGACTCTTCTTTTGCAAACTGCTCCAGGTTGCTCATATTTGCAGGTGCCTTGTCCCATCAGCAATGTTAAGATCTCTCCATAGGTGATGAATGGGATTTAGATCCGGACTAATTGCTGGCCACATCAGAACTCTACAACTCTTTGATTCACTGTGTTATAATGGTTGACTCACTACCAAATTTAAGAAAAAAAACATTTTTCAAGAAAGGCATCCAGGTATGCATACTAGATTTTGTGATTGGGCCTTGATCCAGAGTCTGATTGCCAAATGTGGAGTCGGGAAGTAATTTTTCTCCTAATGTGGAGCTGTGTGTTTGCCCATGTGATTTTTGCTTTCATCTGAATCAACATGTTAAAGAGAATCTGTCAATTCCCCCTGGTGCTTTCAAAAATGAAAGCACCACTGAATGCAGCGTGTCTGCTGCATTCAGGGAAGCTGTGTACTAAGGCTCTAGTCCCCCTGTACCCCGGAAAAAACACTTTGCAAACTTTACAGTTAAGAGGTCACGTGTGTTGGGTCTGATTAGGAGGTCCTCGCTGCTGACACAGTCCTTCCTGCCTCCTCCTTGTGTGTTCCGCCCCTCTACGTGTCTGCCGCCACCCCCTCTTCTTCTGGGTCTGCTCTACACGTCTGCTCCTGCTCCTTGTGAGATCACGCAGGCGCACAGTGGCTTTATGCAGCATTAGCAGGGCGGCCTCTGTTGTTAAGTCACGTTACAGCCACCAGGCCCCGCTCACCCAAGCGCTGTGCACCTGCATGACGTCACAAGGAGCAGGAACAGAAGAGGAGGGCAGACCCAGAACAAGAGGAGTCGGCAGCAGACACAGAGGGGGCAGAATACACAAGGAGGAGGCAGGGAGGACTGTGCCAGCAGCAAGGACCTCTTAATCAGACACGACTCATTGGACCTCTCAACTGTGAACTTTGCAAAGTGTTTTTTTTCAGGGCACAGGGGGCTTGAGCTTCAGTACACAGCCTCCCTGAATGCAGCAGACACGCTGCATTCAGTGGTGGTTTTACATTTGAAAGGACCAGTGGGGTGGCAGGTTCTCTCTAAGCTATTGGTTGAATTCGATGGACTGAATGTCTACCTTCAACTTTAAGAAAACACAAAACTATTTCTGGATGCTTCTTGAAGTATGTTCGGGGTCAATGCCTTGCTGTAAGACCCATGGCCAAGGATGCAAACCCAACTTCCTGACACTTGGCAGTACATTGCAACCCAAAATCCCAAAAAGTTTTTGGCTTACATATGTACATTTGGCAAACTGTAGTCTAGCTTTCGTAAGACTCTGTGTCCTCCTGGGTCTCCTACCATAGCGGTTCACACTGGCACTGATGCACACTGAGCCTCCAAGACAGCTTGAATTTCTTTGGAACTTGATTGGGGTCTACTTATCCAGCATTCTGCATTGCAACCTTTCATCAATTTTTCTCTGCACCATGGACAAAGGAACATCTAGATCTTTGGAGATGGACTTGAAATCTTTAAATTGTTGAATCTTTTCAACAATTTTGGTTCTCAAGTCCTCTGACAGTTCTTGTCTTTGCTTTCTGTTCTCCCTGCTTAGTATGGCAAAGAGAGACACACAATGCAAACATTGTCAACTTCTCCACATTTAATCTGCTGTTAGATGTGATTTTCATATTGCCCACACCTGTTACTTGCCAAAGGTGAGTTCGAATGAACATCACATGCTTGAAACCAAGTTGTTTACAGACAATTTTGAAAAGGTGCAAATAATTTTGTCCAGCCCATTTTTGAGGATTGTGTGTGAAATTAGTTCCACTTTACATTTTTTCCTCAGGTTTTTTTGTGTCGTTCCAATACACACAAAGGAAATAAACATGTGTAATAGCAATACATTTCTAGGAGACATACTTCATTTTCTGCAACAATTTCAAGGGTGATGACAGGTTCGGCCATCACATTAATGTCCATAAATGTACACACAGGCCATGGAGGTTGAGTTCATTACTGTTTGATTTCTTTTGAACAATAACACCTGCACATTGTAGGCAATTCTAAAATCTTGCGCAGGGAGCATCTGGGTGTGGCATGTTTATGGTAAAATTATGTTCTTTCCACTTATAGATTATTGCCCCAACATTGCTCACTGGAGCTGTCAGAAGTTTAGAAATTCTTCTGTAACCAATGCTATCATTATGTTTACAACAATAAGATTGCAAAGGTCCAATGAGACACCTCATTGGTTTTACCCATCATGAGCTGTTTCTTGTGTGGCATTTTTGGAAATGAGACACCTTTTTATAGGTCATCAGTTGAACCAGCTGATATTTTTCACTAAGTGAAGGGATAATTTTCAGCTGGTATCATGACTTTTCATGTTTTTTTTGCGTTTCTTTCTGCAAGTGATCAATATTTTTCCCTGAATCATTTCTCATTATTAGCATATAAGGACGAAGTGTCGTATGATCCGCGCTGCTACCAAAGGAAGACCAGGACAATGGATCGTCTGGTTGAAATGGTTCTTTAATCCGACGCGTTTCGGAGCTATCTCCCAGCTCCTTCCTCAGGAACATTCTATAGATTTCTCATTATTACACATCTTAATTATTGAATCTCTATGGTTTTATTTTTTTGCGTGTGTGCAGTAGGGCCATTGGAGATTATGTCTGAAGCCTCAAAAGTAAACTAAAGTATTGCAGACAGAGCCCCAGTATCATTTTTGACCATGTACATATATCATATGTATGTCAAGGAAGGCACTAGTCATCAGATAATTAAAGTTAAAGTACGGTACCTTAGTAATAGTGGGACGAAGTAGAAAAAAAAAATCTAAAATGTATAACACAATATAAAAAAATGGGAAAAAGTTCACCAATAAAAACAAAGCAATAAAGAGAGTATTAAAAGAGTAGACAGTTGATATCACCAACACAATAATAAAAATGTATACGCTACTGCGCAAATTTCACCTGATACAATAATACACATAGGGTACTGCACTAGTTTACACAAACAAGGCACACAATAAAACATACCATATCTAAAAATAGTCAGTGGCTCACTTCCAAGGTATTCACTATATATAAGGGTTTCTTTGATATACGTCTATGTGATTGTCACAATTCTTATTTCACTATATGGGTTATATTGTCTCCAGGGTTGATGTCAAAAGACAGATCACTTCTCAGATAATCCATTTATACCATATATACAGTTTTTGAACAAAGTACACATACATAAATTTCTACCTTAGATTAACAAAATTCCATTAAGGGCGGCTTCACACTGCGGTGTGATCTGGTCCGGGGCTGTCAGGGATGAAACCGACAGCCCCGGACTGGATCAGCACACAGAATTGGAGGGCTAATGTGCCCTCCAGTCCGGTGTGCAGCCGCATGCAGC
The DNA here is from genome assembly GCA_033576535.1 of Allobates femoralis. Classification (NCBI taxonomy): domain Eukaryota; kingdom Metazoa; phylum Chordata; class Amphibia; order Anura; family Aromobatidae; genus Allobates; species Allobates femoralis. Next base: position 133,924,219 of record JARQOC010000005.1, read on the forward strand.
TCCTGCTGCTGATCGGCACCGCGGTCCTGACCCATCAGCGGCAGGAGCTGCGTGCGGCTGCACACTGGACCGGAGGGCAAATTAGCCCTCCAGTTCTGTGTGCTGATCCAGTCCGGGGCTGTCAGATTCATCCCTGACAGCCCTGGACCGGATCACACCGCAGTGTGAAGCCACCCCAAGTACAAAAAAAAAACTTGTATTTGCACTATGTATTTTAAATGGGTTTGTGCAAGGTTTTTATTGGTATAACTGGGAAGCATGTGACGCTCTGTAGGCTTACAAAAGGCTTGGTATAGTGGGAGGGGTTTAACTCTGATGAAGGAGCCCGAGCTGCTCCGAAACTAGTTGGTCCTCTGCCCCTTTGAGTGATGTCACCGCCGAGTCCCGCCTCCAGTGATGCACCTGCAAACTGAGAACGCCGATCATCCGAGGTGTCCCAAGCACGGTGCCCCACAATGAGCGGGCAGCTGCATCCGGGGTGTGGGGGATAGACCCCTTCAACCTGCAGGTCTAGGACTACACCTTGGTTCCACAGAACTTCCATCGTGCACAGGATCTCCAGCAACTATAGCCCTGGGATGGGTAGGACACTCAATAGAGTCTGTGGCACTGTTTGGTTAGTGAACAGGCTGTAGAAGTGGACGCACCATGTTTATTTGAGCTAATTAGCTCTGAAAACACACATTGTAATCTAAGGTAGAAACATATATAGGTGTACTTTGCACAAAATGGTATATATGGTATAAGTGGATTATCTGAGAAATGATCTGTCTTTTTACATCAACCCTGGAGACAATGTAACCCTCCATATAGTGAGATACGAATTGTGACAATTACATATATGTATAATCAAAGAAATCCCTATATACTGTTTAGTGAATACCTTGGAAGTGAACCACTGACTGAGTATTTTTAGATACTATATTTTTTTATTGTGTGCCTTGTTTGTGTGTATTATTCTATCAAGTGAAATTTGCACAGTAGCATATATATTTTTATTATTATGTTGGAGATCATATCTGTACCAGAAAACAGATAAAAGTACATTTTTGTTATCTTGCAGTACCGCCCCTTTTTTTGGGTTTTAGATTGGTCCTCAAAATAAATCACAGATAGGTGGCGCATTTGCATTCATTTACTGAGTATTATTAAGTTGATATCACCACCTCCAGAATGACATGTTCTATACACTTGTCATGTTATTTAATTCTTCCCAACCTTGGACTTAATGGTACGTCCTGGGTCACCTTCCTGCCTTTGATGCGGGCTCACACGCTGAGCCCCACACTTACAAATGTTGGCTGATGTCATTAACTGAAATGTGCCTCTTAAGGGGATGTCACACGCGTCGATATCGCTGTCAATGTCGCTCGTACGTCATGGATTTTCAGTCGCTCGAGCGACGTAAAAGTGACGCAGGAGCGACATTGAAGCGTGTGACCAAACGATGCAACCGGCGACATGTCGCTGATCGCCGATCGCAGGTTTCACTGCCAGATGTAAAACCTGTCGCTCATCGCTCAGTAGACCTTGTACATCGCTGCGTGTGACACTAAACTCAGCGACGTATTTTCTATTTTGACATCGTACAAGCGACTAAATAAAATCGCTCGCAAGATGGCGACATCACCGCATCGCTGGGTCATATTGACGCGTGTGACATCTTACCTGCGATAATTCCACATCGCTCAGGCGATTAATAATTTGTGACGCTTGAGCGATATCGCGGGCGACATTGACACGTGTGACAGGCCCTTAAGAGTGGTGGGCAGATCATATGTCCACCCACCTCTGTTAACCAATTATATCTCGGGGTCAATCTCAGAGAGCAGTATTTAACATGCGCCGGCAGTGGGACGCATCATAACCTGCTCTCATCAGCAGCCCCAAGCCGTGATCATGGGGCACTGATGGATTGCAGCAGGGCGTCATCTGATGCCCCCTATGTCTGGATGGCATACAGCCAGCATTCACAGGAAATCATAATTTATGCTGTACAGGACAGTGCTAATACACCCTTCTGTACAGCACAAGCAAGCAGACCACCGCAGCTTCAAGTCCCCTAACAGGACTAGTAAATACAGTAAAAAGTAAAGAAAAAAAAAAAAAAGATTTTAAAAATATAAAAAAAACCTATTTAAGTAGTCCAGCCGGTTTACTAATGCACATAAACCACTTCCGTAAATCAAACAGGGACAGGCTTTACAGCAAATAGACATGACACTTGTCCCCGGATCTGGCGGAAACAGCCAATCACCCAGAAGCAACTGTATGCTCCTGCATCGGTATTATCACGGATCTGTGAGCCCGGATCAGTCATAATACCGATGCAGGTGCAAACAGTTGCATCATTGCGGGGGATTCCGGAGGAATGCAGGTTTTACCCGCATCCCCCCGGATTTATAAAGCCGCTAGTGTGAATCTAGCCTAAAAATGTGTTGTGTTAAAATGAAATAAAAAAGTATACATAATTGGTATTGCCTCATCCAGAACGACCCCAGCTATTAAATAGTCATGTATTGTAGTTATGACACACTGTTAAAAGGGGCAGTGTGGTTGACTTCTGCTGACACTTATGGAGGTCATGTCCCCAAATTGTGTAGTAATGTCCCACATCCTGGGCCCCTCCGAGGTACCGTATTTTTCGTTTTATAAGACACCACCCCAAATTTGGTGAAAGAAAAGAGAAAAAAATAATTTAGTGACCTCTAGGGATTTCGGTCCCGGCTAGAGGTGCACTGCATTGGATACAGGCAGCTAATCTAGGATCTTCGGATGCAATTGGCCGGCCATAACCCCAGGCATAGGCATTTCGGTGCTGACCGAGGGGATCAGAACCTGGATTATAAAACCACAAGGACTTCAGCATCAAATTATCGGATTTGGCTGGGATGACAAAGACTGCATAAGGCAGCAACCCAGGTTGGGACGATCCAGTCACCTGGCTACAGACTTTGCAGTGCTATATTCTAATCCCTGGCGAACCAGCGGAAGGGTGAGACACTGTTGCCTGTTACATTTTGTGTTTTGCTGGTTATGTGTTAAATGCTGTTGACTGTTTGGGGATCCAATAAAGCCTTAATATTGTGATTCCCTCACCCCGTGTTGTCTGAGTAGTGTTTTGCCCACGGATAAGGAGCTCGGGCGTTCAGTTTGGGGATGAACACTGGTCCAGGTTGTCTTGCTAAAGGTGGCTGGGCCAGTGGACGAGAGCACCCACTGATCCCCGGGTCCCCACATCTGCTTCATCGTGGTATACAATCCCCAACCTGGTATATGTCCCTCATCTTGGTATATGGCCCTATCCTAGAATATTGCCCCTATCCTGGTATATGACCCCCATTCTGAAACATTGACTCCCATAAAAAAAATAAACTCACTGTCCGTTGCTCCTCCACAGCAGCACAACATCATCTTCTCATGCTGGCAGCTGACAAGCATGTAAGCAAATTGCAATGACATTACTGTCATGTGCTCCGCTCTCACAGTCAGCTGCCGGCTTGAGAAAACATTGTGCAGCTGTGGGGGAACGATGAACGCCGAGTATAATCATCTGTCCGCTGTTACCTGCTAGGATATTCACCAGATTAAGACAGCTGAGTTACTGTTGAAACGCGTAGTGGTAGTGCAAGGGACCAATAAAGGTCTGTTTTATCTTAACTTGTAGTTTTTATATGATCCCCACCTCAGCGCTCCAAAAGCCGGTATATACATTTTCCTATCTATTGTCCATACTCCCCTTTGGGGAGATCAGCAGGAGCAGCTCCGAGTGTAAATCGCTGAACTTAGAAGCTGGAAGGACCTGCCATTGCTTAGTAACTGGAAAAACCATCACAGGATCTGCAGTGACGCGCTTCCGGTCCGGAGGTCACGTGACGCGGAACCCGTAAGTCGCCTGACGGCAACAGGAAGAGGAATCCAGCAGAGCCTCTGGCGGGCTTAACCACAGCACGCCAACGTGAGGCAGTATCCAGGGTTGAGCGAGGGCACACAACCTGAAAAGTTGAGCGGATCACTTGGCACTCTCCATTTTTTCTTTTGCAGACTTTAGAGGTAACATTTTGTTAGGGAGAAAGTGCAAAAGAAATTATGGGGTCAATTTTCTCTATTATACTTGGTGAAAATAAATTGTTTGGTGTTGAAATAGTATTTTAGTATAATAAAATGAAATTTTTTATTTTCACATCTGAAATGTTATGTTTTGTTAAAAATTCTCAGCACTCCCCTAGATGAATTTCTGCTATTTTGTCATGTCAGGGGCTATGAAAATTGCATTAAAAATGTATTTCACGCAAATGTATGCCCTAAAAATCAAATGGTGCTCTTTCCTTTCTGAGCCTAGCCATATGCCAAAACAGCGGTTTTTGACCACATATAAGGTATCATCCCGTTCAGAAGAAATAGCCTAAGAAATCATAGGGTCTGTTTTCTCCTTTTATATCCAATATGAAAATTACAAACTTTGTGTTAAAACTACATTTTAGATGAAAAAATTTAATTTTTGTTTTCATATTCACATTTCAACAAGTTCTGTGAAGCACTTATGGGTTCAAAATACTGAACACACCCCTAGATAAATTTCTTGATTGGTCTAGTTTACAAAATGGGTGCTCCTTCTCTTCTGGGACCTGATGTTTGTTCAAACAGAGGTTTCTAACCATAAGTGCGGTATTGCTATGCTCAGAAGCTGGATAACAAATTGGTGGGTCCATTTTTTTGTTCTATTCCTTGTAAAAGTGAAAAAGATTTTCCTATTACTGAGATGGGAGATGGCAGTTGTTACTGATGAGATTCTTTAATTGTGTGATGAGGGAGGAGTTAGAGGCTCCTCTCCCATCTCTTCTATCTACATAGAATCTCATCTGTAACAACTGCAATCTCCTATTTCAGTAAGTCTTCACTGAATATCTGAATTACCTCAGAATTGGAAATTTTGATCATTACGGAACAATTCTGGCAGAGAAAGAAGCAAATTTGTCTGATAATATATATTACAAAGTTGCTTATTTTCATGAGTACTATTGATTTATGAAGTAAAATGAAAGGGACTGTGTCAGGTCATTTTTCAGTATGATAGTAATATTACCGTTGAATAGTGCATGGGCAAACCTTTTAAAAACATGTAAAATAATTATTATACCGTTTGTAGCTTCCATGTTATCAGCACTGTCAGACCCTGCAAAGAGCTGCTGCATTAGTCCTGTCCCATTATAAGCAGAGACGATTAGTCCTGGTTGTGTTGAACGGTCACGTAATTATGCGCTCCCTCTCAGCAGCTCCCTTCTCAATCTGCTCTCCAGGCACTGTGCTTTCACTTTTAGGAGGTCTGTTCTGTTGAGGACACAGGGAGAGAGCGATTGCAGGCCTGCCTTATTTTATTTAGACTCCATTTGTTTCTGCAGGAATCCCTGCTTTGACAGTTTCTGTGTTGTATTTGACCTCTTTCTTGGCTGCAGACACAAAGCAGATTACAGCACCCTCCAGTGATCTCCTGTGCAGTGATGTGGAGTGAATATGTGACATGCATATTCATCATATGGGGAGTAGACAGCAGAGAACTAAGTGGATCATTAACTGAGTGACATATGGAATGAATCTCCTTATTTGAAGTTTACAGAAGATGGAGCGGAATATAAATAAAAGAAATATCAATAGAGAGAGCTTAGAGAAAGGAATTAGGAAATTATAGTAGTTACATATGGATTTTTAAACTGACAAGTTTTCCTTTAAACCAACTGTTACACTTTAAATTCAACCAATATAAAACAAGCCCCAACTTGAGTCCATCATTAGAAATACAGGAAATTTTTATTTTGTTAGCATAAAAGCTCTGGAAGAGACTCATGACTTGTCTCAAAAAATCCAGGAAAATCTTCTGTTTCAAATCCAAATGCTCCTTTCCCATATAGGCTCCATTTTGTGTACATGTGTTTGGCATTGCTGGCAATGCTGGGTATCTGGCAACTGAAATGAACAGTTAGTGCAGCAATTTAGAAAGAAGAGAAGAATAGCACTGAAGTGTATTATATCTCCTGATAGAAAAGGGAAAGTGAATGTACCTGTTACTACGTTTGTGTGAATAAAAAAAAGTTATTTTACATACAATGAAGTGCTGCTTGATTTGTGACAGACCAGCTGGGGAACCAGAATTAATGTAAGAGTGTCAGGGCGAGTTTCTTGAGGACAATACTCGCCAACCACTACGGCATCTCCTGACACCCTTTACAAATAGTTACCATATCCATACATAAATTCCCAAAAGATCTAATTTCCAAAATGGGGTCAATTTACATGCATTTGTATTGGTATAACACTTAAAGTGAACTAAACACCAGGATTTAACCAAATCAATGCAGAAGGTGACTGACGTGTGTAGCATGACATCACTATTTTAATTTTTTTTATTCCTCTCCTATGAGCTTGTCTTTCTTCTGTAAACTGAACCACCTACCTCTCTTGCAGACTCCTCATGGTGGTGTGGGGGTGGGGGTTCCACTTACAGCAGAAATACAAGTCTACAGGGGAGAAATATAAGAAAAAAAACAAAAAAAAACAAATGGCGATGTCATGCTGCACATGTCAATCACCTGCTTCACTGATTTACAGGTGGTTAAATCTTAGTGGTCGGTTCCCTTTTAGAGGAGTTGCAAAGGGCACACAAACTATTCCAGGAAAATTATGCTCTAAAATTCAAATAGTGCTCCTGCCTTCTGTGTGCACAACAACATTTTAGTGGTAAAAATATAACACACCTTAATCTTCTTGGCCAAATGGTATAGAATTCTGTGAAACACCTGTGGTGACAATATGTTGCCTACACCCTTTGGTGAGTTTATTTATTGACAGGTGAAGTTTGTTAAATTGAGTCATTAAATTGGGTGTGCAGAAATTAAAATGTGTCCCAATGTTTTAAGCTTTTCTGAAGCATCTTTGTACAAGATAGTCCCTTGAGTAGCACAGTTTCTATGATGCAGTGACTTGTGGGGGTTCTGCTGGATTGGCATGTCAGGCTCTCTTCATATGCAATATGGAGCCTGTAATCTATTCCCTACAAAAATGTTCTCAGTGACATTGAAGTCGTGCCGTGTGCCAAAACAAAACTTTCTGATCACATATGACAAATTCGAATATTCAGGGGAGACTGCTCAAAAAATTGTGGGGACGGGGGAGTCACTTTCTCCTTTTATTTGGGAAAAATTTGGGGCTAAAAAAACATTTTCGTGTTAAAAATTTAATTTTTCACTTCAATTTCTGTGACGCTTCTGAAGGGTTAAACCTCAATGTGGTTCTGAATACTTTAATGGATGGCGTTTTAAAATATTATCACTTTCTTAGGTTTTCTTACATATTTTCCCTTCAAGGTAGCAAAGGGGTTTTCCACTAATTGGACAACCCCATCTCATTCCCCATGTGCCCACCCTATAAAAAAGCTTATACTCACCTCCAGTGCCAGCACGGTACCAGCGATGTCAAAACTTGCATTCGCCCAACCAATGTGACATTATTATGACATGTGAGCCCCACGAACAATCAGCGCCGGTTTCCTTCTCCCCGCCTACGGACACAGGAGCAATTAACAGGAAGTAAGTGGCAGCCGCAGCGCTCACTTCCTAATTACTGAACAGTCTGAAGGCGGGGAGAAGGAAGCCGGCGCTGATTGGGTGTAGGGCTCGTATGTCATAATATTATAACATTGGTCCAGGGAACATCAGTGCTGAGATTGCTGGAACTATGCCAGTACTGGAGGTGACTAAAGACTTATTTTTGGGGGGGGTGCATATGGGGAATGAGAAGGTGTTGTCCAAGCAGTAGACAACCACTTTAAAGACTAAACAAGTCTGTAAAAAATCAATATTGTACATTTTGTTGAATTCATGAAAAATTGTTCCTAAACCCTGTTAACACCCTAAGAAAAGAAGACACGTTTCAAAATGATGCTGACGTAATAAAGGCTATATAACTTTTATGCAGTACGAGTACCCGTTTTAAAAGCAGAAAAATTAAAAGTTCAAAAATTGCTTGTTTTTTTAGTCACAGTTCACACATTTTCATTAACAAATGGAAAACATATTGACCTAAGTTCACCAAGAACATAAAGTAGAATGGGTTACAAAAAAACAAAACACTTTAACATGTACAATCATTCCAGAATTATCACACAGGGACACAGAGTTGGCTAATTTGACATGGTTAGAAAGGTTAAAACTGGCTTTGGCAGAAAGCATTGAAAACTAATCTGACCAGGTTTTGGCCACCTAATCTGAGAGCAGCATAATGTAGGGACAGAGACCCTAATTCCAGCAAATATGTCTCTTACTCTTGCTGAAGTTTTGATAAAATCACCGTTTTATCAGCAAGAAGATCATTAATGGACTCCAAAATTTGATACCATGAAGTTCTTCATATGCAAGATCCCTATTTAACGCGCTGCATTCAGTGCTGTAATTAGATCAGCATGTATGGTTGGTGACAGGTCCTCTTTAAAAAGGTCATGAAAAAAGTAAAAGATAACTATGGGCGGCACGGTGGCTCAATGGGCGGCACGGTGGCTCAAGTGGTTAGCACTGCAGCCCTTGCAGCACTGAGGTCCTGGGTTCAATTCCCACCAAGGACAACATCTGCAAGGAGTTTTTATGTTCTCCCCGTGTTTGCGTGGCTTTCCTCCGGGCAATCCGGTTTCCTCCCACATTGCAAAGACATGCTGATAGGATATTTAGATTGTGAGCCTCAATGGGAGACAGCATTTCTGATGTATGTACTTTACGTGCTATGGAATTAATAGCGCTATATAAATGAATAATATTAATTAACTATTCATGCATATTAATCTAAAGCAATTTATTAGAATTTTATGTGTCGCAATCTGTGCATTTGAATGATGCTTTAATATATCCATTTTAAAGTTCACAGTTGAACAATACTTTCTGCTACAGATTCATTTAAAAAAAAAAAAAAAAAAAAAAAAAGAGAAATAAGCATTTTCACAAACAGGAAATGTCATCCACTTAGTAATGTTACCATTTGGAAGAATACACAGTCGATAAACTCCATCTGGTCCACTCACTTAATTTCACTTCTAATGCATGGATCACTACAACTCTGTTCAACTGTTTACTGTACAGAATTGTGTGTCTTCAAAAGTAAGTTCATACAAGTAGACTATGTAAAACTTTAAAGTGAACCTGTTAGTAGTTTTTTTTGTATATAAGCTACAACCACAAGTAAGAAAGGATTTATATACAGCATTTTAGAATACTGCATATAAGGCTGCCTTCACATTTGCGTATGGGAAGGCAGCGTATTGCTGCGTTCCCATACGCAGTAAAACGCATGCGCACTGCCTTCCTATGTTTAACATAGGAACGCATAGTGCCTGCGTTTGCTGCGTTCGGGTGCGGATGCGGACGATATCTGCTCCTTCCGGTGTCCAGCATCCGCACCCGGGACGCAGCCAGTTGCATTTTTTTGTGCGCTCGGGGAGCGTGGACAATCAGCAAGCGTCCCCAAGCGCACAAAAAATGCACTGTCTTCAATGGGTCCGCAGTGTTCAGCGCTTGACAGCGCTGGAGAACGCTGCGGACCCATTGAAAAATCTCCCGGTGGCCGCCGGTGATGTCACAGGAGCTCACCGACGGCCACCGGGAGATCAGCTGAGTCACTGCTGTCCTCCTCCTCCCCTGTAATGTGCTAGCTATGTCGGCGGGGAGAACCGCTGATTTGTCAGCTGTTTGAATCTTCCCGCGCCGACATCTCCTCTCAGTGTCGGCGCGGGAAGATTCAAACAGCTGTCAGATCAGCTGTTCTCCCCGCCGACACGTCCCGGAGCTTACCGGCGGCGGGGAGGAGGAGATCTCCGGCGCTGAACTCCTCCTCCGGCCCGCCCCCGGACAGCGCCGATTGGCTGCCGGGCTCCACAGTGATGTGTCCGCAGGCGGACATTATCCGATGCGGACACATCATTTCCCCACTGCTTTTGACAGCGTTTGTGTCTGCATGCCATCAGCATGCAGACACAAACGCTAATGTGAAGCCAGCCTAAGTCCCTAGGCTGATCTGCAAAGCATAAAAAATAGCTTTTATTATACTTATCTGCAGGGCAGTCTGGTAAAATGGGCATCGCTGTTCTTGGTTCGGCGTCTCACTTCTTGCCGTCCTCCTTCTTGTGGATTATGCGTCATCCATATTTATCCTGGTCTTCATTGCGCTCCTGCACACTTCTCTCTACCCTGCTGAGATCAGAGCAATGGTGCAGCTGCAGGGAAAGGTTAAAGATCGACTGCACATGGCGCATGCATGGACGTTCTTTGACCTTTGCCTGCTCCTTATTCACTTTGCTCTGCCCTCAGCAGGCCAGAGAGAAATGCGCAAGAGTACAATGAAGGCCAGTGAGTGGATGACGTAGCACAAGTCATCTACAAGAAGCAGGAAATGAGGACACTGATCACAAGAAGAGAGGATGTGCAGAATAAAGACCAGTGACCCATCGGACCACACTGCCCCTCAGATGAGTATAATAAATACTATTTTTTATGTTATACAGATCAGCCTGGGGATTTATAGAATTCCAGAATGCTGTATATAAGGCCTTTCTGGTGGTGGCTGCGGCCTATGTACAAAAAAAGTTGACAGGTTCTCTTGCAAGAATGCATTGCAACCATAGATTTTTTTTTTTTTTTAAACTTTAGATTTTTATTTGTTTTTGGCAAAAAATAAGCAAAATACAGACAAACTGTAGGAAAGGCTTCACAATTTACAGATAACAGAAAAGTTATAAGCCTATTTCACATATATCATGTATATAGAACATGATATTGAATAAAATTGTCATCTTGGATAAGAATATTAACCATGAAAAAATAAAGGAGGTCTCCCGTGCAGACTGGAGTCCTGCACCCCGCAAAGCGGGCGGGTCCTGCAGGAGAAGATCCTCTCCAAAAGTCCAGAAATAACAGACGTTTGTGAATAAATTACGCCCTTACATCTAACACATTTTGATCAATACAGTTACCATAACATAGGAAGAAACAAACATATCAAACATTGACAAGACAGACTGGGGAGGGAGGAAAGGGTTGGGAAAGAAATTAAGGGGTATCATTCGTCCCCCTGAGACCATCCTCAGGAGGAAATATTTTCGTTGGCTGCATCATATAACTCCCATAAAGACCAAACCTTCAAATATTTGTCCACTGAGTCGTTCATCAACGCCGCCAGATGTTCCATACGTTTAACATCGAGAATCCTTTTTCTAAGATTCATAAGGGATGGGTAGAAGTCTGCTTCCAGTTTTTAGCTATTAAACACCTAGCCGCGGTGGTCATGTGGAGGAAAAGTCTGGACGACATTTTATTCAGTCCTCTGACTCTAGTACCTAAGAGGAAAACCAGCGGATCTAAAGGGATATCAGCTTGTAGAACATTATCTATTAAAGTTTTTACCCGACTCCAAAAAGGTCTAATCCCGGACACGTCCAAAAGATGTGATAAATCGAGCCCAGTCCACTCCCACACCTCCAACATGTCGAGGGGACAGAAGAGTCCATTCTGTGGAGTACCTCCGGGGTATACCACCACATAGTCAGGATTTTATATATATTTTTCTTGTACAAAGTGCAAATGGAGGATTTGGCAGCATTGCTCCAAATATATGACCAATCCTGATCTGATATCCTCCTCCCCAGACTCGTCTCCCACCCCGAAATATATTTGAGCCGTCCGCCCTGGCCTCCATCCGGATCAGATAAAGAGTAAATTGCAGATATCAAACCCTTGGTACCAGAGAAGGACCTACATAACTTTTCAAAATTCGTGGGGACTGAAACCCCTGCCCTACCAAAGAGAGACCTGGCCAAATTCATGACCTGGGGATATTGAAAAAAAAAAACATTTGGTAATGAAAAGTTTTTTTTGAGATATTCAAAAGTATGTATCTCCATGGTCTTCCCATCTATTATATCCGCAAATCTAAAAAGATCTGCTTTTAGCCAGGTATGTACCATATCCGATTCAAGGCTATTTGGGAGTAATGGTTGGTAGATGAATGACACTAACGGGGAACAGGGCGACATCAAGGACGAATCTCTTCGTGCAAGAGTTCCAAAGCTCACGGGTGAACTGCATTGGGCCCAACAGAGGAGAACTAGGACGTGCCTGGGCAGGTGGCCAAAGAAATTAATTTGGATGTACTGAAGCTATCCATAATTTCTCTATTTCAGTCCACCTGTTGTAAGCCCAAAGGGAAGTCCAACACGGGATTCTCCGTAGATGTGTAGCCCAATAGTATTTGAGTATATCAGGAACCGAGAGCCCACCCCTCAATTTGTGTGTCAGAAGCACCTCCTTGGCCACTCTATGTCTCTTCCGAAGCCAAATAAAATCAATTATTGCGGCCTGGAGTGACTTCAGTTCCGACAGGGGGACTCTAACCGGTAGAGTTTCAAAAGCATATATAAGTTTAGGAAGGATGGACATCTTGACTGCCGTCATTCGGCCCATCCATGACATGGGAAGAGACAACCACTTGGAAAGTTTTGCCCTTATGTCCCTAAAGAGAGGCGGGAAATTATGCTTGTATAGGGTATCATAAGAAGATGTGATCTGTACTCCCAGATATTTAACTGCCTCCGGCTTCCATCTGAATTTATAATTCAATCTCAGATGATCCCAGATCTCAGGGGGGATAAGAAGGTAGTCCAACAGGCATAGCTTCCGTCTTACTGGAGTTTAATTTATAGCCTGAAAGGGCCCCATAGGTCCCCAACACCTTAAGTAAATTCGGGAGGGAGACGTGAATGTTAGTGAGGGTCAGAAGAACATCGTCTGCGAATAGCGCAATTTTAAATTGTTTACTCCCTAATGTCACCCCCGAGATATTAGGATCTAGTCTGATGGCTGCAGCCAGGGGTCCTATGCATAAGGCAAATAATAAAGGCGAGAGTGGGCACCCCTGTCTAGTACCGTTCATAATAGCAAATGGTTTGGATATGCTAAAAGGAAGCTTTATGGAAGCCGAGGAACAACTATAGAGTGCCTGTAGAGCCTTCATAAATCCCCCCGAAACCCCCAGGGAGCGCATGGTTCCAAATAGGAAGGGCCAGGAAAGGCGATCGAAGGCCTTTTCTGCATCTAAGCTTAGGACTAAGGCCTGCTGTCGTCTCCGATTCAGAACGTCCACCAATTCAATAATTCTCCTGGTGTTATCACCTCCCTGTCTGTGAGGTATGAACCCCACTTGATCTTTATGCACTAAATGAGGTGTCCAGTTATTAAGTCTCACAGCCAGGAGTTTGGTGAAGACTTTCAAATCGGAGTTCAACAAAGCAATTGGTCTATAATTAGCACAATCCAAGGGGTCCCTGGGTGGCTTGGGGAGGAGAATGAGGTGAGAAGGCAACATCGTGGCCGGAATGGGTTGACTCATCAAAAAAGCATTAAACAGAGCCGTCATGTGAGGGAGTAATACCTTAGCAAAAGTCTTATAATAGAGATATGTCAGACCGTCAGGGCCAGGAGACTTGCCCTGAGGTAGCAAGTTCAGTATCTCACCTACCTCATCAGTGGTCACTACAGCATTGAGGGCTTCTGTAGACCCCTGAGGTAAGGAAGGAAGTCTCAATTTGGAGAGGTATGTGTCTATCGCTTCGGAATTCCCCAAATCACCACCCCCATTTGAATGTAAACTATACAAGTTACTATAATAATTATAGAAGATGTCAGCTATAGCGTCTAGATAATATTGCACAATCCCGCCAGGATCTCGCAAAGCCTGAGGACCCGAGACTGCCAAGCGCTCCTTAAGTTGTCTAGCTAACATAGTATGAGCTTTGTTACCCCTTTCACAAAATTTTTGTTTCGTGAATGTTAGCAACTTCTAGGCTCCTTGTACCACAAGATCTTTTAGCTGCTCCCTCAATTTCACCACCTCTCTCAAGGTAAGTAGTGAAGGGTGGGAAAGCAATCTTTTCTCCAGTTGGGCCAGACTGGCCGTAAGGGATTCCTTTAATATACTTTTTTTTTGGCCCTAGCCCCCTCCTTAATACAGTGTCCCCGTATCACTGCTTTATGAGCTTCCCATAGTATCCCAGGGGAGGAGACTGACCCCTCATTCAGTGTAAAGTATTCCTCTAGACGACTCTGCAAAGATGCCCTGATCGTCGTATTTTTCAGTAGAGATTCATTCAAACGCCACGGGCCCCTATGGGAGCGAGATGGGGTGAACTGAAAATCATATATAAAGGGGCATGATCCGACCACGATATCGCCCCCAGGTCCACCCTTTCCACAGCTCTCAGGACTTGAGAGTCTACAATAGATAGTCAATTCTAGAGTGGGTTTGGTGAGGGTGAGAAAAAAAAGAAAAAGTTCTCTCACCAGGGTGAGCCACCCTCCAGGCATCAAATAACGCCTCCCCTCAAATCAGTTTCCGTAAGCCTAAAGAGAGCCTTTGCAAGGCCTCAGAAGGACGTTGCCCCCCAAAGAGAACCTGACACCTCAGAAAAGGGGACATTAAAGTCTCCACCTATAATGGATGGAGCATCGGGAAACCCCGCCAGCTTGTTGAATACCCCTTTCAGAAATCTCAGCTGTCCTTCATTAGGTGCATATATATTGGCTAAGCGCAGGGGTCGGCCATTCAGAGTCAGGTTTAAGATAATATATCTGCCTCCCGGGTCTATGTGGGATGAGGTGATTTGCACTGGACTCGCAGCCGATAACAAAATAGCCACCCCACCCCTCTTAGAATCAGAAAAAGCAGAGAATTGATGTGGGTATACATGAGCTGCGAATTTGAACGACCCAGTGGAGTCAAAATGAGTCTCCTTAACAAATACTATATCAGCCCCATATGATCTGAGTTCTTTAAGCAGTAGAGCTCTCTTACGGGGAGAATTGAGGCCCCGCACGTTAATAGAAACTATACGTGTTATTTCAGCGTTAGAGGTAGATCTTTTTCTATGTTATGCGTGTGATACCTGAGGCAAAAGTGGTTTCCGAGCCGTGTCCAGGTGGGGATTATTGTAGAGGTTCCATCCTCCATCTCGGCGGGTCTCGATGAAGGGATTGAGATCCAAGGTAACATAGAAGGGAAAGACACAAAGGGATGGGGATGACATGCACAGACATATATAAAAAAACATAAGTACTGATTCATCACTATTAAATTGTACTAAGCTAATAAAGTGAAATAAGAAAAAAATAAAAAAATATATATTTATAAAGATAAACCAGCCGGGAGAAAGAGAGGGAGGAGAACAGAAAAAAAAAGAAAAAATCCTCCTCCGCCTCCCCTCCCCCCCGGTCAAGAGACCCCCTTTGGGAAATCCGGGGATAATATAAAAAAAAAAAAAAAAAAAAAAAAAAAAGAGAAAAAGATACCCGGTCCTCTCCCAACTATTCGGGACAGGATAAAGCTTCCCGGGGTCACCAAGATAAATGGGGGAACGTGGTAACAGAATGTCACTCTCTTCTAGGTGTATAGTGTCTACAATGAGGCGCCCGCTAACCGCCTCGTATTATGTCATCAATCACAAGCCACTCCACATTGAACAAGGGGAGCAAAAAGTCAGACAGGAGAAAAACTCTCAAAAAAAAAAAAAAAATTCACGCCCTCCTTCAGCGGGGATATGTAGGGTCTCGACCCCCTCTGCCTCGTTGCCTATGGCCTCCCCTCTCTCCTCTTCTTGCCTTCTCGACCCTCGACCACACTGGGGGCGGGGGTCCAGCAATATATAGGGTCCAGTGTGGAATGTGGACCGAGGGAATGTCCAAAGCAGCACAGAACGCCGGAACGTCTGCTGGAGTGCGTAGTGAGGCCGAGCGCCCCTCTTTCCTTGCTGTTAGGAGAAAGGGGAAACCCCATCTATATAGGATCTGATGGTCTCAGAGGGTCGCAAGTAGAGGCCTCAGGTGTCTTCTCTTTTGTAGGGTGATGCGAGAGATGTCTGGGTATAGTTGTATTTTAGTACCCTGGAAGGTCATGTCTTTCTCTTTTTTCCTGGCATTGGCCATTATGCTTTCTTTGGTCGTAAAATCATGTACACAGCAGATGATATCACGTGGCTGCCCTGTCATGGACTTTGGCTGTAATGCTCTATGAGCTCTGTCCAATTTAATGTGATTGGATGGAGGAGTCCCCAGCAGGTCACCAAAGATGGTCTGTAAAATGGCGTCTGGAGATTCCGTTTCAGCCGATTCCGGGATCCCCCGTACCCTTATGTTGCATCTGTGTCCTCTATTGTCCAAATCTTCCATATGTGCCTGCATTTCCTCAATAATGGCCTGCTGTGAGTCCTAACCTGATGAAGCTCAGCCAGATGTTTTCTAGTTTTATCATGTTCCTCCTCTAAGCTCTCCATTCTAGTGCGAAGATGGTGCAAATCTTGTCTTACTCCCTGGATTTCAGCTCTACATGCTTATTTCACCTCATTTATTAGGTTCTTAAAGTCATCTTTAGATGGTAAAGAGGCTAGTATGTTTTGCCAGTCTGATGGGGGTGGTGGGAGGTTCCCCCTAACACATAGCTTGTCTGGGCACCATGTTGGAGTTGAAATGACTGGGAAGGAGGATGGGAGTAGTAGTTCCCCTGGTAGCCACTGGGAAATGTGGGGCCATGAGGTTTTATGGTATCCCCAGTCCCCAGCCTAGCTGTAGCCCTTGTGTTATAGGGGGTATTGTACTGGGCTCCCTGTCTAGGGTCTGGGTCCCCCTCCTCAGGTACCTCATGGTGCTGCTGCTGTTGGGGGTTATCCTCATCCATATCTCCCTGCTCCTCCAGTGTGCCTTGCCCCTCCGCATCCATCTCAGGGTCCACCTCCTCCTCACCTCCGCTGCTTGTTAGCTCGCAGTCTGAATCCTATATCTATTCATATACTCAACTAGAAAAAAATTCTCTGCAGCACACAGCTACTACCAATGAAGTAAAAATGCTAACAAGCTGTATGTATATGAGAAAAAAGTTTAAAAATGTAAGTGTTTTTTAAAAAAACTCAAAATTCTTATCTTTTATTTCTGAAGTTCTTAGTACACACATTGGCCAGTGTCTGCTTGCTCATCAAGCATTTATACATCATTGGTAGTAGCTAAGTGCTGCAGAGAATTTTTTTCTAGTTGCTTGAACCAGCGTCCCTGCTGGCACCAGTTCACATTGTCTGTGAGTGCTGTGCAGTTTTTTTTTCTCTATTCATATACTCACAGTTTTTTCACAGATATGTCCAGCAAAACATTTATATGTCCAGCCTGTTCCTTCCGTACTAAGAAATGCATTTGAATCAATATGCAAATTAGGCTTAAATGCTTTTGGGCACATGGAATATAGCTGGGCAGGGAATGGAGTCGGTGTGACAGAGGCTTGGGAAGAGCTTCCATGTGCCGAATACCCATCAGCCTTAGTTACATATTCCGTTAAATGTGGATTTCTCAGTAATGGAGAAACTGACTGGCTAGATCAGCATTTCACAAACTTCAGTCCTCATAGAACATAGACAGATCACGTTTTCAGGATTTCCTTAGCACTGCACAGGTGATGGAATCATTATGAAGACATCAGACATTGCCTTATTTACTTTAACCTGTGCAATACTAAAGGGGGTGTCACACGCGTCAATATCGCCTGCACGATATCGGCTGCACGTGACGTTGCAGCGATATTGACGCGTGTGACATACTGCATCAACCAGCGATAAATCGCTGGTTGATGATCGCCAGGTTTCAGAACCAGCTCTAAAACCTGGCGATTGTCGCCCGGTGGACACGCAGCATCGCTGCGTGTGACACCGGGACTAGCGATATTCCAGCTCCCAGCGCCTGTCACAAGCGCTGGGAGCTGGTCTCCAAGGTACACTGCGGGTAACTAGGCAGCGCGCGCTGCCTAGATACCCGACTGTGTACCTTAGTTACCAGCCTCCTCCGCTCACCGGGTGAGCGGAGGAGGCTGGTAACTAAGGTACACGTCGGGTATCTAGGCAGCGCGCGCTGCCTAGTTACCCGCAGTTTACCTTGGAGACCAGGCTGCTCCCGCTTCCAGCAGGCTGGCAGCGGGAGCAGGACATCGTGGAAACGATATTTAAATCGTTTCCATGATGTCACTGGTCAATTGATCGCTGGTGAGTCTGTCTGTGTGACAGCTCACCAGCGATCAGCCGTCAATGTCGTCAGCGATCATCTCGCTGACGACATTGACGCGTGTGACACCCCCTTAAGAAAATCCTGAAAACATGACCTGTTGGGGGCCCTGAGGACTGGAGTTTTGGAAACAATAGGCTAGATAAAGGTATTGCTAGACTTGTCCTCCTCTATAAATGTGCACGTAAAAACATCCACCTGAACATACGGTGTGGTTCTCCCAACGAAATAAGAGATCTACTACACAGTACAATGCAGTAAAGAGTTTGATACTTTACATAATGACTAAAGGTAAGCAAATGAGTTCGTGTCGAGTTTGGGTGCTTTACGTATCGAAAAGCACTCGAGCTTCCATCGCTGCGCTCAGATACACTTGATCGGCTCACACTGGGGGATAAAATCAGAGTTAGTGGGTGTAATTTGTTGTAAAAGAAAAAATATATTAAAAAAAACCCCACCCCTGAAGGACGAGTTATGTATGACAGAGGTGAGAGAGACTATCCAATTCTTCAAGCGGGACCATGCTGGGGACCCCACACCTCCACACCTTGAAATGCGCTCTGAGGGGGGTCTTCATAAAGCATGGAGCCCGCTTGAAGAAAAATAACTCAGAAAAGATCGAGAACCTTCTCTCTCAGATTCATACTTTAGGAATTTTACATAAGCGGAACCTATCAAGACTGACTTTAGCTGACTTGACATTGAAAAAGGTGCAGGGAAGGAAAGGTGTGTCACAGTCCGCGCTGCCAGGGATCACCTGAGGAAGGTGCCAGGAGGGCACCGAAACGCGTCGGATTCAATAAAAAGGAGGTTTGTTTGAACATCATCTTCCCGTGTGTTCCTTTGGAGAGAGTGGACCTGGCAGCGCGGACTGTGACACACCTTTCCTTCCCTGCACCTTGCTGTCTCCACATATGAGTGGTCGGTGGAAGTCCAGCAGCAGCCATCCGGAAACCTTTACCTTACGCCTTCAAACCAGTTGTGGGTCTCACAACTGATATAGGTGAGTGGATCCTTTATACACCACCTTTTCATTCAGTGTCATAGTGATAGGGCACTATTGCTCCTCTTGTTCCCTCCTCCTTTTGTCTTGTTGACTTTGAAAAAGACAGAATTAAAAAATTTACTGGACTAAAAACACCGCAAATACACCGAGAAGTTATTATTACTCCAATTCAGACAAGTGCGGGCGTCCCCTGGCCAGACTGCTCCACCCTCGATTGAACCCACCTTATGTTCCATATATATCAACCAATAAAGGTAGACGAACGTTCATCCCAAATGAAATTTTAGAGGAATTCAGAAAATACTATTGCGCTCTCTACAATATTAAGGGTCATGTCTCCGATCTCTCACCCCCCGAGTTGTCGGATAAGATTAAAGCATATATAGACCAGACGACAATTCCATCTTTGGCTACGGGGACAGCTGCAATGTTAGAGGAGGATTTCTCTGAGGAGGAGTGGTCACAGGCTATCCAAACTACTCTTTCGGGGAAATGTCCGGGCCCTGATGGGTTTTTACCCAATTTTTATAAAACGCTGAAGTCACAACTAGCCCCGGTAATGTTGCTGGCCTTTAATGCTATACTTCAGGGATCTGATTTTGTGCCTCAATCTCTAGAGGCCCATATCAGCGTCATACCCAAACCAGGGAAAGATCCATCTTTGGTTTCGAACTACAGGCTGATTTCGTTATTAAACGTGGATGTAAAACTTTTCTCTAAACTACTGGCCGATCGTTTAGCACCATTCCTCCCTTCTGTGATCAACGCAGACCAGGTGGGCTTTGTCAGAGGCCGGGAAGCTAGGGACAACACTATTAGAACCCTGCTCCTTATAGCTAAGGCCAAGAGCTGCTCGGCTCCACTGGGGGTTTATGAAGGAGGCGCTGATACAACTTGGTCTGGGTCCTCGGTTCTTGCACGGAATCCTATCCTTGTACTCCTCCCCTTCTGCTAAAGTGAAGATAGGAGGAGCTCTATCCTCTTCGTTTAAAATAGCTAATGGCACCAGGCAAAGATGCCCATTGTCACCCCTGCTATATATTATCGTAATGGAACACCTGGCCACAGCACTCAGGACCAATATAAGTGTCCACGGGATTAAGCAGGGACGGAGCCATCATAAATTGGCCTTATTTGCCGATGACCTCCTATTATATGTTTCACAGCCCTTGGTCTCCATCCCCTCTATTTTAAAGGAGTTTGAACGGTATGGACAATTAAGCAATTTTAAAGTGAATTGTACCAAGACCGAGGCACTTAATATCTCTCTGCCCGGAGACTTGGTTTCCCATCTATCTAATCAGTTCCCGTTTAAGTGGAGGACGGAGTCCATTAAGTACTTAGGAGTTTTGATACCGAAAGATCTTGAACAATTATTCAACCTGAACTGCCAGATCCTTTTGACTAGCGTAGAATCGGCATTTAACTCTTACAGACAGCTAAAACTAACCTGGTTTGGGAGAGTAAATGTGGTCAAAATGGACGTCTTGCCTCGACTCCTATATACTTTCGAAACAGTCCCTGTCCAGTTTGATAGGGGATTTTTCTCTAAATTGCAATCTCTGATCCTTAGATTTGTATGGGGAGGAAAGAGATCCCGATTAAGGATGAATATTCTCTCCTTACCTAAGTCCAGGGGAGGAGTTGGACTGCCCCATATACGGGAATACTTCTTGGCTTCCTCATTCGTTAGAGCCCTGGACTGGCAATACAGTGCGTCCTCCAAGAAATGGGTTGAGGTGGAGCAAGAGGGTCTGGGGATCCCGTTGAAGCATTTACTTTGGATCCCCCCTGGGGATTTTACTGACATAGAACAGTTGACAGATATGACCAGGACAACCTTAAAGATATGGCGTTCTGTGACGAGAACCCTCCACTTGGAAAATAGACTTAGCCCTTTGACCCCCCTTTTTTCCAGTCCATCCTTTTCTCCTGGATTTGGAAGACAGTTTATTATGTTGGAAGAGTGTGAGTGATACCCGAATGGGTCAGACTCTGTCTGATGGTGATTTGCCCTCACTGACAGAGTTGCAATCTAAAAATCCCACGAGGCCACTTAAGTGGTTTGAATTTTTCCAGTACAGAGCATTCCTATACTCAGCTGACAGCTCGTGCAGGGCGAGATCGATGCCCAACAAATTGGAAAAGTTATTCCAATTAGAGTCTTCCCCGAGTTGCAAAATATCGGCCTTATATCAGGCTTTAGGGTCCTTGAGAGATCAGGGTACTCGGTATTTCCAGCGCGCATGGGAGAGGGAGCTAGAGAGGAACGTCTCTGACGGTGATTGGCAGAAATGCTTTATATTTACCCATAAACTAGCTAGTACTTGTACTGCACAGGAAAGAAGTTACAAGCTGCTCACTAGATGGTACCTATGTCCGACGTCTCTTTGGAGCATGTTTCCTGGAACCCCCGACACATGTTGGCGTTGCGAAGAAGAGACGGGTACAATGTTACACATCTGGTGGAGTTGTAAGAGGATCTGGCGGCTTTGGTCTGAGATATTTAACACATACACCAGGATAACAGGCAAACACGTTGATTGTTGCCCAGAGACTGCACTGCTATCTATCCACCCTGGCCCTATTGGGCTCCAGAAGAAAGATATTCTTCGTTTTAGTGTCTCGGCCGCACGCGCTGTGATCCCGAGGTTCTGGAAATCAACCCGGGTTCCATATTTGATTGACTGGTACAGGGAATTGATGGACATTTTCTGAATGGAGGAACTTACAGCAGAGGCATCGGGATCTAGTGACAAATTCTCGAGGATTTGGTTTGATTGGATTATGTTTCAAAATTCTGCCGATTTTAAGAATATTTTGACCGATACTGCTATAATGACATGACATTCGGTAGACGGGGAGTCAGAGTGACCTATACATTCCCTCTTTCTAATGCCTAACCCTTCTTTTTTCATGACCCCATTTACTCTTGATTGTCCGTCTATTTGGCTTTTGTCCTACTCCTTTCTCCCCCCTTCATTCCTTTTCTTTTTGATACACTTACTCTCTACTAGACTATATATTCTTCTTCTATACCCTTCACCCACTGCCCAATGTTAATTGTATATAGTTATAAGAAGCTCTTTAGATAAAGGCTTCCCTTAATGGGACCTCAGATGTTAGGTGAGTTTGTGAGAAATTTTCAGTGGGGGACTAAATGGGCAGCACTCTAAATACCCGGTAAAGTTAAGAAGAGTTATTGATTTGCAGTGGAGTTTTATGCATTCATGTGATCAGTATATTTCTACTCTCACAGAGGTGCTATACGATTGCATATTTGTTTATTTTGAATTGTTATTTAAGTGCAGCAATTACGATATCAAGAGAAAATGTACCCGGATGATGGCTGCCTACGTTAACGATGATTCAACCAATGTAATCTGTTTTATTTCTTATTAATGTACCAACTGAATTTATGCCTATTCTTGTTATGTCCTCAAAACCCAATAAAAATAAGATTAACCATAAAAAAATCCCACCCTTTCACCCCCAAAAGTGGTTTGCTTATGGCTGACTGTATGTGTGCTTAGAGCCAAACTGTACAATGACTTCCAATGAGCTTTGGGTGAAGTTTTGGTTCCGAACAGAACACAAAGAAAAGTCCAGCTAAACCACCAGAACCCGATTTTCCACATGTCTCCTAATAATGACATGATTTCAATATAATTCACAGGAAAGTGGGTTGCATATAGTTTTGTCCCCAACAATAAATGCATTGATTTATAAAATCTGCAGTTCTAGAGACCTATAACCATCTAGAACAAACTGCAGTTATGATTGAATATGTATTATGCAGTTTTTATTGCAGCAGTTGTCCAGGAAAGAGACAACAGAGAAAGATTGAGGAAATACCATATTCTTTGGATTATAAGACACTCTCTTGTTCCCCAAATTTTGGAGAAAAGTGGGGTGTGTGTCTTATAATCCAAATCTACAGTACAGACCAAATGTTTGGACACACGTTCTCATTCAGAGAGTTTTCTTTATTGTAATGACTATGAAAATTGTAGAGTCACACTGAAGGCATCAAAACTATGAATTAACACATGTGGAATTATATACTTAACAAAAAAGTGTTAAACAACTGAAAATATGTCTTATATTCTAGGTTCTTCAAAGTAGCCACCTTTTGCTATGATTACTGCTTTGCACACTCTTGGCATTCTCTTGATGAGCTTCAAGAGGTAGTCACCGGAAATGGTCTTCCAACAATCTTGAAGGAGTTCCCAGAGATGCTTAGCACTTTGTTGGCCCTTTTGCCTTCACCCTGCGGACCAGCTCACCCCAAACCATCTTGATTGGGTTCAGGTCTGGTGACTGTGGAGGCCAGGTCATCTGGCGTAGCACCCCATCACTCTCCTTCTTGGTCAAATAGCCATTACACAGCCTGGAGGCGTCCTGTTGAAAAATAAATGATGGTCCAACTAAAAGCAAACCGGATGGAATAGCATGCTGCTGCAAGATGCTGTGGTAGCCTTGCTGGTTCATTATGCCTTCAATTTTGAATAAATCCCCAACAGTGTCACCAGCAAAGCATTCCCATACTATATCACACCTCCTCCTCCATGCTTCACGGTGGGAACCAGGCATGCACAGTCCATCCGTTCACCTTTCTGCGTCGCACAAAAACGGTGGTTGGAACCAAAGATGTCAAATTTTGACTCATCGGACGAAAGCACAGATTTCCAATGGTCTAATGTCCATTGCTTGTGTTCTTTAGCCCAAACAAGTCTCTTCTGCTTGTTGCCTGTCCTTAGCAGTGGTTTCCTAGCAGATATTTTACCATGAAGGCCTGCTGCACAAAGTCTCCTCTTAACAGTTTTTGTAGAGATGTGTCTGCTGCTAGAACTCTTTGTGGCATTGACCTGGTCTCTAATATGAGCTGCTGTTAACCTGCAATTTTTGAGGCTGGTGACTCGGATGAACTTCTCATCCGCAGCAGAGGAAACTCTTGGTCTTCCTTTCCTTGGGCGGTCCTCATGTGGGCAGTTTTTTTGTAGCGCTTGATGGTTTTTGCAACTGTACTTGGGACACTTTCAAAGTTTTCCCAATTTTTCGGATTGACTGACCTTCATTTCTTAAAGTAATGACGGCCACTCATTTTTCTTTACTTACCCTGCTTTTTTCTTACCATAATAAAAAGTCTATTCAGTAGGACTATCAGCTGTGTATCCACCAGACTTCTGCACAACAAAACTGATGGTCCCAACCACATTTATAAGGCTAGAAATCTCACTTATTAAACCTGACAGGGCACACCTGTGAAGTGAAAACCATTTCCGGTGACTACCTCTTGAAGCTCATCAAGAGAATGCCAAGAGTGTGCAAAGCAGTAATCAAAGCAAAATGTGGCTACTTTGAAGAACCTAGAATATAAGACATATTTTCAGTTGTTTCACAATTTTTTGTTAAGTATATAATTCAACATGTGTTAATTCATAGTTTTGATGCCTTCAGTGTGAATCTACAATTTTCATAGTCATGAAAATAAAGAAAACTCTTTGAATGAGCAGATGTGTCCAAACCCTTTGGTCTGTACTGTACATGTACTGCAGTGGTGGTGGTGGGGTGTTTTGGAGCTGTGTCTGGGGACTGGAGAGGGCTGGCTGCGGGCTGCAGAGGCAGTGGGAGTTCACATGGTCCCGCTCATTAGCCTCATGTAATATGCACTGCATCCCGCTGTCCAACACCTTGGTGCTGAAGCCGTGCCGAGATGTGGACAAGGGAGCAGCGCATATTACCTGTGCCTGCAGTAATTCCCCTATCCTTGATATTCCCCCCTCACACTCTATATACCCCCTGCTGTGAGCACATAGTAAAATAAAAAATGCTTTTAACTCACTTTCCGTCGCTGGCTCCATCGCTTCCAGCTCCTCGGTGTCTCTTCCGTGTCTGTGCCCAATTCGATCATGTGACTGGGGCGCACAATGATGTCATCAATGTGCTGTGCTGATCACATGATAGGATGCCCGGGACCTATGCAGGAAGAGACACAGAGGAGCCGGGAGCGACGGAGCCAAGGACAGGGTGGGCATGTGTGTGCCAGCCCCATGGTGGGCATGGTGTGTGTGCCAGCACATGGTGGGCATGTGTGTGCCAGCACAGGCTGGGCATGTGTATGTGTGCACCAGCACAGGCTGGGCATATAAGTGCCAGCACATGGGGGCATATGTGTGACAGCACAGGGGGCATATATGTGCCAGCACATGGAGACATATGTTTCCTAGCACATGGGCCAGCATAGGGGGGGGGCTATATGTGCCAGCACAGGGGAGCTATATGTGCACGAAACCATATGTGTCAGACAGGGGAGCCATATGTGCCACCACAGGGGGACATATGTGCCACCACAGGGGGACATATGCGCCCGCACAGGGGGGCTATACGTGTCAGCACAGGGGAGCTATACGTGTCAGCACAGGGAGCTATACGTGTCAGCACAGGGGAGCTATAGTGTCAGCACAGGAGAGCTATACGTGTCAGCACAGGAGCTATATGTGTCAGCACAGGGAGCTATATGTGTCAGCACGGAGGGCTATATGTGCCAGCACAGGGGAGCTATATGTGTCCAGCACGGGGGGCTATATGTGCCAGCTCAGGGGGGCTATATGTGCCAGCACAGGGGGCTATATGTGCCAATATTTTTTTTTCTCTTTTCCTTCGTCAAATTTGGGGGGTGCGTCTTATAATCAGGTGCATTTATAAAAAAAAAAATACGCTATATAGTGTCACTGATGATTTGAGTACAATATTTTTTAAAAATCGCACTCATTAAATAACTACTAAAATTCAATACACCCTTAGTCATATAAATACATTGTATTTACATTTTTTGCAATTTATTTTATATGCTGTTACTATCACTATTTTAAGTTTTACAGTTTGGTATCACACATTATTGTCATTATTCTATTAAGTCAGCAAAAAGAGCTTGTACACAATTTTTATTGTTTAATTTAATTTATTATTAAATATTACATTGGGATTTTACTATGATGTAACAATGAAATACTTTCTGTGCATAATGCTGCCATGGGGACTGGGTCATAGACCTTGACAAAATTGCTTATGCTGCTAATGAATCAATGTGCTTCCCTTTCTCCTCGAGCTCTTCCGCCAGGATTCAGCCACTGGTCATGAAAACTATGAATTTGTGTCCCTATTTACTGCCCCATCAATCATCTTATATGACAAAAAGCTGTGGGTGAGCATGTTTCAGCTGATGCAGCATAAATGTAAATATGACCCATTCAAATTAAGAGGTGACTCAATATTATTTAGGTGTGCTAATTAATAAGTACCCTTAGGCCCCATTGAGACGTCCATGAGTCACATATGTGTTCTGTGTTTTTCACAGATAGAAAACATGCCCATCATAGTCTATAGGGCTGTTCATTAGTTTGTTGCAGATAGGGTGTCCACCAAAAGAGATACCATATGTCTGGTTTAATCCATACCATGAATTACCGGTATATGTACTCATATACGTAAGTAGATTTGTGAAAATTCATGAAAAGCACACGGATGTCATCTTGCAGTTGGTGATTAACACTGTAAGAAGTAGAAGATTTATAATTTAATTTTTCCTTCAATGATAAAAAGACTGCTGGTAAAAACGGACACGCTGACAAAAACTAATTAACAACAGTCCGTATTTTTAAATGCAGGAAAAATCACGGGAGTCTGAATGAGGCCTAAGAGGAAGATCCGCTCTATAAAGTTCATACGCCCTGATTATCACAAAGGATTGTCAAGCTGGATAAAATAAACCTTACATTATTGAATGAATATGTATTGTGAAAAAACTTATAATTTATAATACTCATGCAAAACAATGCACCCAATATTCATGAATCATTTGTTGACCTTAAAATCACGTTCAGTCAGCTGTTTTAGTGCCTCCATACATTAGTTTAAAGTCAGCATACGATGACTGTTGGCCAACTCTTGCATACACAGTATGTGCTAGTACAGCCCAAGGCTCCTATGTTACCTGTGAGAAAGTAGTTCGCTCCTGAGACACATATAGAAAAGTCTAATGTGTATGCGAGGCTTAAAAATGACTGACTGTTTCAGCTGACAGACTCCAAGGCTGGCTTAACACTTGCGGACCCCGCCACAGCGTCCTGCGGAGGGGATCTGCAGACTGAGCGCAGGCACCGCAAGTTCCTATGTTTAACATGGGGACTCAGGTGCCTGCGCTCAGATGCAGATTGGCGTGCGCACCCATTCACTGCAATGTATGATTTGTACGCAGGGGGATGCTTGCGCACAAATCATACATTCTTGTCCGCACCAGGAACGCGACATGTTGTGTTCAGGGTGCGTACGAGAGTGTATGATTTGTGTGCAAGCATCCCCCTGCGTACAAATCATACATTGCAGTGAATGGGTGTGCACGCCAATCTGCATCAGAGCGCAGGCACCTGCATCCCATGTTAAACATAGGGACTTGCGGTGCCTGCGCTCAGCCTGCGGATCTCTCCACAGGATACTGCGGAGGGGTCCGCGAGTGTGAAGGCAGCCTAATGTGTTCATTATAATGCACACTAGGGGAAGAAATAGTGCAAATAGGGTCTTATCTGTGATACAAGAGATCCTTAGGTGTGTGTTATGGTCACCTTTGACGGTTGTGCCAAGTCACAACACCTTAAGCGTATAAGCGGCTACTGCACCTCCTGGTAAATCAGATACAAAGGGAAGACAGAATAGGAGTACTATACTGGGATAATACCTTGGATTCATTGCATTTTTAGTGAGGTAGCGCACGGCAAACTCCTATTCCGTCTTCCCTTTGTATCAGACTCTAATGTGTATAATGGTGCTATGAAAACTCAGAATGAGCTGAGACATTCAGTTAGATCAATGTGATGAAACAAAGGTATAAGGTTTCACCTTCCGTGAGTGCCGGAATTTTTCTGATTGGGTGCATGGTGGCTCAATAGTTAGCACTGCAGTCTTGCAGCGCTGAAGTTCTGGGTTCAAATCCCACCAAGAACAAAATCTGCAAGGAGTTTGTATGTTGTCCCCGTGTTTGGATGGGTTTCCTCTGGGTTCTCTGGTGTCATCCCATACTCCAAAGACATACTGATAGGGTAATTGGATTGTGCGCCTCAACGGGGACATTTTTACTGATGTATGTTAAGGGCTGTGGATTTAATAGTGCTATATACTTGAATAATTATTAAATTATTTTTTTTAACTAATGTGTATGGGGTCATCTAACCTCTTATCCATCAGGGGAAAGAAGGACCCAGCACATTGGATTTCCAACAGCCAATCCAGATGTTTTACGGGAGGAAATCCACTGCTAGGGAAATCTGCCAACAGCTCTCTCGCTGGGAATACAGGAGAATGCAGAAGAGCTTAACATTTCAGTGTATGGGAGACTCAGAAGAAATGTCTGTGAGTTGAACCAATTATTTGACAGACAGCTATCTAATATGTATGGATCTTCATTTTAGAGGCACATTCAATCAATAGTTCATATAAATCTTTTGTGACAAAACCCTTATTTGTGAGAAAGGTATTCATAATAATAATTTAAAAAAAACTATGAATTCAAACCAATAACAAAATTAACATATAATATTCCCCACATATGAGACATTTTTATATATTATTTAATTCAACAGAGATAAGTGATATTTGTTCTGGAAACATGTTATTGACATAAATGTAATTTGCAGTAAATGTGTACAAATTCAGGGGATTGAATGTTAATTTTAAAAATCATTTTTAGAATTCTAGCATTAAAGTTTTGTTCCAGTCTGAACTGCATGGAAATAAAATAGTTGCTACTAAAAATGCTGAATCAACAGATTACACAAGATTTCAGTATGAGAGTTGTAGCCAAGAGCTGGTTAGTTATCTATTTCCTGTTTATTTTTCAGCTAATAAGGGGAGTGAGCAGACAGCACATAATCTAATGTCATCTGTGTTGCTAAGAGCGCGTCTACATGTTGTGCTGAAAATATGAATGGTATGTTGTAAACAGAATCAGAAAAACGCTAAAATGAGAGGAAAGAAAAGATGCTGGAAAAAAGAACAGGACTCTTCACTGTCAAAAACAAACTCTCAAATGATCTTGGTGTTGTATAAATATGAGATATCAAAAGTGATTATATCTTATGGTGCCAACATCTTAAACGAACAAAGTGTGTACAAGTTACTAAGTTGTTCTCTGGGACATATTCAACAGAAATGTCAGCCATAGTTTGAAGCGGATCAGCCAAACTCTGTAGAACATAAGTGCTATGCTTTACTTCATTTAAAATATTTCCCACAAAATTAATTCTGATCAATTCACTGTTAATAACAAGACAAATGTGTTCAGTTGTTTAAATCTTTATGCAAATGAACAACATTTTAAATCTGGTTATAATGGTCTTAATATACGTGTAAATCTAAAATAAAACAACTTTGCAAAACATTTCTACATTAAAAATGTGTGTATAGCCATTTCTCCACTTTTTAGTGTGGGAAACACAAACTCTGTTGTTTAATCAGTCACAATGCAAGATCAGACTACTACATAAAGTCCTCGATATTCAAATTGCAACACCAAGAAGGAAAAGTCATGGAGTCATATAAATCAAGGGACAGACACACATGTTAATGTATGCAAATTATGAAAAAATGTTCAAAACAGGTAAAATTATTTAGTACTGAGTAGGAGAACCATGTGCAGATCTGACACCTTAGCTGATATCAATGAGTTATTAATGTCTGAGACGATCTGTAATAATTGATACCGTATATACTCGTGTATAAGCCGAGTTTTTCAGCACAAAAATTGTGCTGAAAAGTGCCCCCCTCGGCTTATACACGAGCCACTGTACGACTGAGTGTGTGTGTGTGTGTGGGGGGGGGTGTCCGGGGGCTGGAGGAGGCAGGGGGAGGCTGTAATATGAGCGCCCGGTCACGTGGGGCCGCTCATTAGTGCAATGCAATATGCACTGCATCCCCCTGTCCATCAGCAGTAGGGGGAGCGGTGCATATTACATTGCGCTCCCCCAGTGGTATATACAGGCCCTCCCGCTCCTCCCCCAGTGGTATATACTGGCCCCCCGCTCCCCCCCCCCAGTGGTATATACTGGCCCCCCGCTCCCCCCCCCCCAGTGGTATATACTGGCCCCCCGCTCCCCCCAGTGGTATATACAGGCCCCCCGCGGTATATACAGGCCCCCCCCCATTTCCGCCCCAGCACACCTGTAAAAGAATAGCTTTCATACTTACCCTCCTCGCTGTTACCGCACTCCTCCGGTCTCCTTCCCGCTTCTACCTGGCCGGCCGGCACAGCCACACTGACGTCATTGTTTCTGCGCGGTCACATGACGCCGGGTAGAAGCAGGAAGGGGACGAGGATGCGCGATGACAGCGAAGAGGGTAAGTATGAAAGCTATTCTTTTACAGGTGTGCGGCAGCAACCGGGGGCCTGTATACCACTGGGGGGAGGCCTGAATATACAACTGGGGGGAGCCTATATATACCACTGGGGGCCTGTATATATCACTATTGGGGGCCTGTATATATCACTGGGGGGCTGTAACCTCTGATGGGGGGACTGTATATACCACTGGGGAGGCTGCTGTATACCACTGGGGCTGCTGTATATACTGCTGGGGCCTGTATATACCACTGGGGAAGCTGCTGTAATACTGCTGGGGCCTGTATATACCACTGGGGAGGCTGCTGTATACCACTGGGCTGCTGTATATACTGCTGGGGCCTGTATATACCACTGGGAGGCTGCTGTAATACTGCTGGGGCCTGTATATACCACTGGGGAGGCTGCTGTAATACTGATGGGGCCTGTATATACCACTGGGGAGGCTGCTGTAATACTGCTGGGGCCTGTATATACCACTGGGGCGGCTGCTGTAATACTGCTGGGGCCTGTATATACCTCTGAGGAGGCTGCTGTATACCACTGGTGCTGCTGTATATACTGCTGGGGCCTGTATATACCACTGGGGAGGCTGCTGTATACTACCACTGGGGAGGCCTGTATACCACTGGGGGGGCCTGTATACTACACTGCTGGGGGCTGTATACCTGAGCTGGAGTCCACCCTCGGCTTATACACGAGTCAATAGGTTTTCCCAGGTTTTGTGGGCAAAAGTAGGGGGGTCGGCTTATACACGGGTCGGCTTATACACGAGTATATACGGTAAATGTTCTGCCATGTTGAATGCACTTGGGCATACAAATCATCAAGATCCACTACTGGCTGCACACTTTTCATTTTGCAACAAATGATGACCCAGTGCTTGATGGAAGATAAGTCTGGAAACGTTGCAAGCACTGGTAACGGCTTTAGACAACACAGGCTGCTCACAGTAGCATGAACTACATGTGCCCTGGCTTTGTCATATCAAAAAATGGCTCCTGGTACACTTTGTAATTTGCATATTAAGTGACTGAAGATGAAGCTTCATCCATAATAATGAAAGAGTGGATATATTTGGGTCATGTGATGATACAAATTCGCTGTTTAGAACTATGACTTATAATGAGAAAAGATCCTATGCAGTCATAATGACCAGGATAACAAGACCGTGAAGAAGGCTATTTGCTGAAATGCGTAGTCTAGTTAGGCACTGCCTGCATTTAAGTTATGCCTATTGCTACACTGATGACCTATTCAAGAACTGCTTTTAAAAAAAAAGTTTTTCTAATAAACATAAAAATTTTACTATGGATTCTCCGCTGGATTTACCTTCTGCTTCGGTTGGCTATTAATCAAATGATATTAAAAAGTTGTCACAGTTATCAATATACAATTATGTTTTATTTGCTGAATCTGGAAAACACTTCTACTCTATAATTGCCGTAGGCATTTTCGTGTCGGACCCCGGCACGCCGTGGCTTTGTCACTATGTGACGTCACCACGTGCGAGGCATTGCCCGCGTAGCGGGCATTGCGACCCCTCGCCGCTGTCATCCCGCTCCGGAGCAGCTGCTGTCAGCACATGCTGACACAGTGCTCCGGAGCCTGTGCCCCTGTCATCCCGCTCCGGAGCAGCTGCTGTCAGCACATGCTGACACAGTGCTCCGGAGCCTGTGCCCCAGTGCCCCTGTGCCCCAGTGCCCCTGTGATCCCGCTCCGGAGCAGCTGCTGTCCGCACATGCTGACACAGTGCTCCGGAGCCTGTGCCCCTGTGCCCCAGTGCCCGTGTCATGCCCGCGCCCCCCTGGGTCCTCCCGTCTCCTGCCCGCGCTCCCCCGGTCCTCCTGCCCTCTCTGCTTCTCGCGGGGCCCCCCTTGCTCCCGCTGCCCAGGCCGCACCATCCATCCGTCCATGCCAGGGGGAGCGGCTGTGCAGAAGGAGCCGCCGCTTCCTGCCTGCCGCGCTGCGCCGGGAGCGGCAAGTTTAAGAGCTGTGTGCATGGTGTATGTGTGTCCTGTGTGCATGGTGTATGTGTCCTGTGTGCATGGTGTATGTGAGTCCTGTGTGCATGGTGCATGTGTGTCCTGTGTGCATGGTGCATGTGTGTGCTGTGTGCATGGTGCATGTGTGTGCTGTGTGCATGATGCATGTGTGTGCTGTGTGCATGATGCATGTGTGTGCTGTGTGCATGATGCATGTGTGTGCTGTGTGCATGATGCATGTGTGTGCTGTGTGCATGGTGTATGTGTGTCCTGTGTGCATGGTGTATGTGTGTGCATGGTGTATGTGTGTCCTGTGTGCATGATGTATGTGTGTCCTGTGTGCATGGTGTATGTGTGTCCTGTGTGCATGGTGCATGTGTGTGCTGTGTGCATGGTGCATGTGTGTGCTGTGTGCATGTGTGTGCTGTGTGCATGGTGCATGGTGTGTGCTGTGTGCATGATGCATGTGTGTCCTGTGTGCATGATGCATGTGTGTCCTGTGTGCATGATGCATGTGTGTCCTGTGTGCATGATGCATGTGTGTGCTGTGTGCATGATGCATGTGTGTGCTGTGTGCATGATGCATGTGTGTGCTGTGTGCATGATGCATGTGTGTCCTGTGTGCATGATGCATGTGTGTCCTGTGTGTATGGTGTATGTGTCTGCTGTGTGCATGATGCATGTGTGTCCTGTGTGCATGATGCATGTGTGTCCTGTGTGCATGATGCATGTGTGTGCTGTGTGCATGGTGCATGTGTGTGCTGTGTGCATGGTGCATGTGTGTGCATGATGCATGTGTGTGATGTGTCCATGATGCATGTGTGTGCTGTGTCCATGATGCATGTGTGTGATGTGTCCATGATGCATTGTGTGTGATGTGTCCATGATGCATGTGTGTCCTGTGTGCATGATGCATGTGTGTCCTGTGTGCATGATGCATGTGTGTCCTGTGTGCATGGTGTATGTGTGTCCTGTGTGTATGGTGTATGTGTGTCCTGTGTGTATGGTGCATGTGTCTGCTGTGTGCATGATGCATGTGTGTCCTGTGTGCATGATGCATGTGTGTCCTGTGTGCATGATGCATGTGTGTCCTGTGTGCATGATGCATGTGTGTCCTGTGTGCATGGTGTATGTGTGTCCTGTGTGTATGGTGTATGTGTGTCCTGTGTGTATGGTGTATGTGTCTGCTGTGTGCATGATGCATGTGTGTCCTGTGTGTATGGTGTATGTGTCTGCTGTGTGCATGATGCATGTGTGTGCTGTGTGCATGATGCATGTGTGTGCTGTGTGCATGATGCATGTGTGTGCTGTGTGCATGATGCATGTGTGTGCTGTGTGCATGATGCATGTGTGTGCATGATGCATGTGTGTGCATGATGCATGTGTGTCCTGTGTGCATGATGCATGTGTGTCCTGTGTGCATGATGCATGTGTGTCCTGTGTGCATGATGCATGTGTGTCCTGTGTGCATGATGCATGTGTGTCCTGTGTGCATGATGCATGTGTGTCCTGTGTGCATGATGCATGTGTGTCCTGTGTGCATGATGCATGTGTGTGCATGATGCATGTGTGTGCTGTGTGCTGTGTGCATGATGCATGTGTGTGCTGTGTGCATGATGCATGTGTGTGCTGTGTGCATGATGCATGTGTGTCCTGTGTGCATGATGCATGTGTGTCCTGTGTGCATGATGCATGTGTGTCCTGTGTGCATGATGCATGTGCTTGAAGGTATGCTGTGTGCATGATGCATGTGCGTCCAGGTGTGCTATGTACATGATGCATGTGTGTGCAAGTGTGCTCGCTCCATCCTGCCCCCCCCATCCTGCTCCTCCGGATCCATCCTTCCTCGCTCGCTCCATCCTGCCCTGCTCACTCCATCCTGCCACCATCCTGCTCCTCCGGCTCTATCCTGCCCCGCTCACTCCATCCTGCCCCGCTCCCCACTATCCAACCCTACCCCCCCTGCCACCATCCTTCTCCGCCTCCATCCTGCCCGCTCCCTCCATCCTGCCCCCCCCTCCGCCTCCATCCTGCCCCGCACCCCGGCTCCATCCTGCACACCTGCCATCCTGCCCCCCGACACAATCCCGCCACTCCCCCCCCCCCCGGCACCATCGTCACATAGTGACAAAGCCACGGCGATTTCGGGGTCCGACACGATTTTGCCTATGGCAATTATAGAGTAGATATATATATAAATAATATATATATATATATATACACAGGACAGGGGTTATGGCACTCTGCAGTATATCTACTCTATAATTGCTGTAGGCATTTTCGTGTCGGACCCCGAAAACACCGTGGCTTTGTCACTAAGTGACGTCACCACACGCGAGCAATGGCCGCGAAGCGGCCATTGCGAGTCGCTGGCCGAAAATAGGACCAGAGGCTCGGCCACAAACTTAGCGATTTACCACTGAGGTAGCGCGAGCAATGGCCGCGAGGCCATTGCGAGTCGCTACCTCAGCCGCCGCACCTGCCGCAAGTCCCCCTATACTTTCTATATGCTCTTAATACTGTTATTAATGCTCATAATACTGCTAATAATGCTATTAATACTGCTATTACTGCTAATAATAATGCTATTGCTAATATTATTGCTATTGATGATGCGATTATTGTTTTTTTAAAGATTTTTAAATAAATAAACATATTCTAGACACCCGATGCATTTGCATCGGGCTCACTGCTAGTATCTAAATAAAAGTTAAATAATCCAGGATTCATGACTGAAGTTCTGGGACCTCAGGCTTCATAATGATCAACATCAGCAAAGGAAGTGGTAAGCTCTCTCTACATCAATGTGAGGCATCTATGCAGATTCTTATCAACATGAAATGCAACATTATTAGCTGAGGATTTAAGAATTGCAAAGTATACTGATCGTACCAACCTTAAATAGAATCATGTCTAGAAGACAAGTCGAAAACTTCCCTATAATATCATACAAAATTATATTTCAATATTTAATCTCCCAGTACCTGAGAATAAATATTATGTTATGACAATTTTAAAGGGAACCCGTCAGGTTCCCTGTGCCCAAAGAACCATGAGCAGTTCTGTACACATACCTATAATCCCTGTGTAACAGTACCTTCATGTAGTTGCACACAAACAGATCTTTAGAAAAAGTATTTCTAAAGAGCGTTTATGAGATACTAATTAGGACTTGGACTAATCGAGGGGGCATTGGTTCCCCTGTGGGCATGATAACATACTTTACACAGCCAGCGTAATCGGCACCACTATACAAAGCAGCGTATCCATGTCGCTCTGTACCCCTTAGCATTGGGCTTCTCTGACGTCGGGAGTATGCATCCCAGCCGCAGAGAAGTTCACTGCGCGTGACTTAAAGTCACTACACTTCCTGTCATGCTCACTACTCTGAAGCCAAGTGTATGCGTCCTGGCTTCACAGAGGCGTAGTGCGCATACTCAAAGTACAGCACCATTGAACTCAATGCCGAATTACTGGAATTCAGTTTATTGCATTAACCTCAGGTGAGTTCACCTGAAGTCATAGCTGGGAAATCATGGGAACCACGCTACCTGTGACCTCAGATTAACTCTCTGACATCGTCGCTCTTAGTTCTTCGGCTCTTGGTGCTATTAGTGTGAGAGCGGTGCTCATGGTGAATGGTCACTTTAATGTTAACGCTCACCACAAAGTTGCAGATCCTGGGGGCATCGTCAAGGGACATTGTGTTGTGGATTTACCATCAGAGCGGAGTATGTTTGGGGTTAATAAATAGGTAAAAGCATGTGTGTTATTTCAAATAAAGCATTTTGCTCTGTATTTTTAACCATTTACTTACAGCAGGGGTGGGGAACTTCAGGCCTCAAGAGTCATGTTTTCAGGATTATTTTAGCATTGCACAGGGGATGGAATTATCACCTATGCAGGCGATTCAATTATAACTTGTGCAATACTAAGGAAATCCTGAAAACCTTCACTGTTGGCGACCCTCGAGGCCTGTAGTTCCCCACCCCTGATTTACAGGATTGATAATGTAGGGGGTTCTCAGAGGCCTGTGCATCAACAATCCAGGGCTTGATGATAGCTTCTACTACCACTAGCCTGATTGCCACTGCATCAGGACAATTGGGAAGAGTTGGGGAAGTGCCAGGATTTGGTGAATCTATTATATGCGCCAAATTCTGGTGCAACTGTGGGCTGCTATACTTAGTCTGGGGGGGGGCAATAACTATGTGCCTCCCCAGGGTGAGAATAGTAATCCCAAACAGTGCACTTAATCTTGGATGAGTATCAAAATTGGGGTTACCCCGTGCATTTTTTAAAATTTCTTATTTAAATAATTCAAAGAAATTGTGTGGGGTCCCTGTATTGTGATACACAGCCAACATAACGCACAAGGCTGAGGGCTGCAGTTATCAGCCATGTGCTTTATTGGCGCTGTGTATCACAATATACGGGGGACCGTACACTTTTTTTCAATTATTCATTTTTACACACATATGATGGCAGGTTTGTTGCCATACACTAATGTGTATAGCAACCAATCATAGACACTGGTTCAGATTGTGGGGGTGCAGTCTGACTGACACAACCAATCACAGCTGCGGTCACAGAGAGTGGGCGAGGGGATGCAGTGAATAAACATGAGACTTAATGAGTGGACCCAGAAGCAAATGTGACCACAGCAATAGACTGGTAATTATAATTCTCCTGCCTTAATTGCCATTTTGATTTCTTTTACAGTCCCAACTACCACTATTTTATAGCACTGAAGTTTGGGGCCACATAGGCTTTTATGAGGTTTGGGCTCAAGTTCATTAAGTCCGGTCCCGATCCCAGACTTTTCTGCTCTGTATGAACCTTCTCAACTTACATATGAACTGTCATTTTTCTTTCTATACTTTTCCAGCTCACTCCATGCTGCATTGGAGGTATGCAACCCTGAATCTACTAAACAGTTTAAGAGGGCATGCACTGTCTCGCACTTTGACTACTGAAATGTCCTCCTCTCTGGTCTCCCAATTAATTCTCACACTTCTCCACTCCTTCCTCAAATCTGCTGTCTTATTTATCCACCTCTCCATTCCCTTGTCACTGCAATCTCCCAATCCCTCCATTGACTTCTAATTGCCTAACAAATCCTTTGGTAAATTACTAACAATGACCTATAATTCCATCCATAATCTGTCTCCTCCATACATTTCCAAATGAATCTCCCGATACATCCCTATATGTAATCTCCAGTTCTCACTTGACCTCCTTCTCTCCTCTGCTCTGATACGTTCCAAACCCTATCACCTACAAGACTTCTTCTGAGCATCCCCGGCTCTGTATCCTAACATATTTAATTGTTTCCCACATTCGAAACATTCAGACAACCTGAACACATCTCTTTAGGAAAGACTGCACCCAACAATAATACTGCTGCCAACTCACAATCACCAGAGCTGCTGAAACCTTCCGACCTACTGTCTCCTCCCCTATTACCCATGAGGGTCCTCTCCCACTCGGTAACAGTCTGTCATTATTTGTTTTTTCTTTGTATTTTAGATAACTATTTTGAATGTAAAACCTTACCACATGTAAAGCAAATGGTGCTATAAAAATAAATATTTCTGTTGTACCGCTTAACAAATAAAACAAAAAATATCATTAAAACGCACTCTGAAACTCTAGCCTGATACTAAGTGGCCAGCTAAGGAACCTCCCATAAGATTAATCTTCTCCCCAAAAATCTAAATACTAATAATATACACCTTTCTAGTTATGTGAAGCAGGGCAACTGCACAAGTACAGGGGAATATTGTAGATCTCTGATATGTATCTGTATGTTTAATTGCATAACAAATTCACTTTTATTGTATTTCAGTTTATATTATACATCATGAAACACAAACCAACATTTTTTATTGAAGCTATAGAAATGAATGTTTACAAACATGCAGATATATCAACTACTATACTGACTCTGATAACACAGCATTAGGATATCCTAATCCTACTGTACTGTATCCCCACCCATCCCTCTTAGACTGTGAGCCCTCGCGGACAGGGTCCTCTCCCTTCCTGTATCTGTACAACTTGATTGTCCATATATACCGTATTGTACTTGTCCTTGTCTGCCCTTTCCATATGTAAAGCGCCATAGAATCTAATGGTGCTATATAAACAATAATAATGATACAAAAAAAGCATAATTTGAATACCTGACTTGACATTGGTTATGGCTCGTCCAATGCTTGTACAGTTGGGTCCAGAAATTTTAGACAGTGACAAGTTTTGGCATTTTAGCGGTTTAGTAATGATGAGCGAGTGTAATCGTTACTATTCGTTACTCGCATGGATAGTACAGTACTCGCGATACTCGTTACTCGCCGCGTAACGATGGTGGTCATGAGTGATCTGTCGAACGTGAACGATCTGACACAAATTGCCAACTCCCTTCAGTACATAAAAGGAGTCGGCACCCCAGTGAGAGCAGATTAGATGTAGGCTTTCTCTGGGGAGTACAGCAAGGTGTTTTATGTACTGAAAGCGGAAAAAAATCCACCCTCCCACCCTGTCCCGGAAATGCTCCGTTTGAGAGCATTTTTTATGGCCGGTTGAGGGTGGGCAGAGCCCATCACTAATCGACTAATATTGTACTCGCTATTCGGACGAGTACGCGAGTTTTACAAAGTACTTGTTACGAGTATAGCAATTACCAATATTTCGCTACTCGCTCATCACTACAGTTTACCAAAACATATTAATAACATATATATAATCAATATGGGCAAAAAGTGCAGATTCTCAGCTTTATTTTGAAGGTATTCACATTCTAAGTGGAGTACGTGTTTAGGAATTGTAGCTCGTTAATATGTGGTTGCCTCTTTTTCAAGGGACCAAAGATTATTGGACAATAATCTCAATAGCTCCTTAATGGGATGCATGGGATGTTCTCGCATTAATCCATCATCAATTAAGCAGGAAAAAGTTCTAGAGCTGATCCCAGGAGTGACATTTGTGTTTGGAAGTGGTTATTGTGAGCCCACAACATGCGGTCAAAGGAACTCTTAAAGGGATCCTGTCACCCCCAAAACACCTGTAAACCTATTAAAACCTGTCCCTAGAGCATATTAACACTTTCCCTACACTGTTTTTACCTCCTAAATGCAGTAAATGACATTGCATAAAAACGTTTTATAAGTACCTGATTACTGATGATAATGAGTGACTATGCTATTCATAGTCACTCATCAAGACTGCCCCTCTGCTTCATAGCACGCCTGAATAGGCGTGATCTTCATAGCAGATTCAAATTGCCGCCTCCCTGCTGTGCCCTGTGTCGTCCGAAGCTGCTGTGTGGCTGGGTGACGCGATCCGCGTCATTCCCCGCGCCGGGTGACGTATTTACACCGGCGCCGCGCTGTCGGCTTCAAAATGCACACTGCGCATGCCCATGCGCATGCGCAGTGCGCATTTTGAAGTTTACAGCGCGGCGCCGGTGTAAATACGTCACCCGGCGCGGGGAATGACGCGGATCGCGTCACCCAGCCACACAGCAGCCTCGGACGACACAGGGCACAGCAGGGAGGCGGCAATTTGAATCTGCTATGAAGATCATGCCTATTCAGGCGTGCTATGAAGCAGAGGGGCAGTCTTGATGAGTGACTATGAATAGCATAGTCACTCATTATCATCAGTAATCAGGTACTTATAAAACGTTTTTATGCTATGTCATTTACTGCATTTAGGAGGTAAAAACAGTGTAGGGAAAGTGTTAATATGCTCTAGGGACAGGTTTTAATAGGTTTACAGGTGTTTTGGGGGTGACAGGATCCCTTTAATGGAGTGGAAAAAAACAGCTTTAGACTGAAAACAAGAAGAAATCAATCAGATAGATAGCAGAAATGTTACAAGTGCAAAAATCAACAGTTTGGTACGCACTGGTGAGCTTGGGATCTCAAAAAGACTTGGATGTCCCCAGAAGACAACGGTGGTGGATCATCATAGAATCATCAACCCAATAGAAGACCATTCTCCAAGATGAAGGTGCTTCAATATCTAAGGCTGCTTTCACATCAGCGTTTTTTTGAAATTGCGGCAGATGCGGTGAAAAAAACGCATCTGCTGTGATTATTGCATAACCGCTGCACTTGCGGCAAGCCCCATACAATTTATATGCGGGCTTGCGGCAGGTGCGGCAAGTGCAGCCGCGAAAAAAACGCGGCTAACCGCGTTTTTTTCGCGGCCACACCTGCCACAGTGCCAAAATCGGAATGCCGCACCTGCCGCAAGCCCGCATATACATTGTATGGGGCTTGCCGCAACTGTGCCGCAAGTGCAGCGGTTATGCGGTAATCGCGGCAGATGCGTTTTTTTCACCGCATCTGCCGCAATTTAAATAAAACGCTGATGTGAAAGTACCCTTGGGCTGGTTTCACACTGCAGTTTTTTCCCAGATCAGGTTTGATCAGGTTTGTGTGTCAAAACCAGGAGTGTCTCCAAAACTCAGAATAGGTGTCAATTTTTCAATTATAGTTTCTCTCTGCAAGTTCATCTCCTGGTTTTGGCACACAAACTTGATCGAACCTGGTCAGGGAAAAAACTGTGGTGTGAAAACAGCCTTAAGGCCCTGTCACACACAACGACCACTCC
This sequence comes from Allobates femoralis, assembly GCA_033576535.1. Classification (NCBI taxonomy): domain Eukaryota; kingdom Metazoa; phylum Chordata; class Amphibia; order Anura; family Aromobatidae; genus Allobates; species Allobates femoralis. The sequence goes on from JARQOC010000005.1 coordinate 133,965,340, forward strand.
AGCGATCCCGAAAGCAATATCGACCTGCCGGGATCGCTGGAGCGTCGTTACCTGGTTGCTGGGGAGCTGTCAAACAGGCAGATCTCCCCAGCGATCAGGGGCATAGGAGCCACCTTCTACATCGCTGAAGGTGACGTTACCAGCGTCCTCTCTGCTTAGCGCTGCCTGTAAGCAGGGAGGACGCTGGCAACTATAATAAACAGCGGGTATCGAGGCAAAGCCAATCACATAATCTGTAAAACATTATGGAAGCAGTGTGATGGCATGATTATTTTATATTTAAAAAGTATTAAAGGGAACCTGTCACCTGGATCTAAGCCCCTACACTATCACTACCTGTCCCTGCACCTTCCTAGCTGCTCCCTATCTATCCCTCTCTGAGCTAAATTCGCCCTATAAAACAGCAGAAAAATAACTTATAACTTACAGAAGTCCCTGAGGCTGGGGACTGAAAAGGCGGGCCCAGACTCCATTCTGCCCCTCATCGATGCAGCAGCACACGCCGCGCTGGGCGGCATTATTCTTTCTTCATCGCCACCTCCTCCATTTGGAATCTCCCACCCGCTTTACACTGTAAAGTAGCAGTTAGAATCGGCACGACAGAAGGCAGTGACTCAGGTATTTGCTCACACAGCACACAGTTTAATGGCACAGTTCAGGTGTTCACAGACCTCCAGGTTCCGGGGCGCAGCCGAGTACAACCTCATACAATCCCAACAGCTGATATAGAAGCTCTGTACCTTCCCCCGGGTAGGCTGTGTTAGGTCAGCACACAACCTTTCTCTCCTCAGCGGCCGCTCATTAGCCTCATGAATGTCCACTATGAGAGCTCCCAGGCTGTGTAAAATTTTCACACAGCCCTCTACACAGCAGCTCCTGCTGCTGTCCTGACACACTCCACCCCTCACCACAGCTCATATCATCTCCTATTCACCCGCACACCTGGGTGTCAGTGCTTTCAATCAGCACTCAGCTCCAGTATCAGCCTACCCTGTGTGTGCTGCTACCGAGCAGAAGATACAATCTCCCATATGCTGTGTCCCAGTCAGGGAACACATTAAGGTCGCATCACCAGAACATGATAGGTGTAAAGCAGGCGGGAGATTCCAAATGGAGGAGGCGGCGATGAAGAAAGAATAATGCCGCCCAGCGGGGCGTGTGCTGCTGCATCGAGGAGGGGCAGAATGGAGCCTGGGGCCACCTTTTCAGTCCCCAGCCTCAGGGACTTCTGTAAGTTATAAGTTATTTTTCTGTTGTTTTATAGGGCGGATTCAGCTCAGAGAGGGATAGATGGGGAGCAGCTAGGAAGTTGCAGGGACAGGTAGTGATAGTGTAGGGGTTTAGATCCAGGTGACAGGTTCCCTTTAAAAATGAATATTTTATTTTGAATCATTATGTTATGAATGGTAAAGTAAATTAGAAAAATGATAGCAATTCTTTAACGTTTCACATGATATTTTTGTTCAGTCAATCAAATTAAACCTGAAAATTTACAATTCAATTGCATCTCAGTTGTTTCATATGATATATATTATATATATATTGGCATGCAGATTTCAAGTCATGAAGATTTAGTCAGTGTTCAAATGTTTCTGGACCCAAGTATGTTAATATGCTCAAGTGAGGTAACACTCTGTTTTAAGTTTATTGTACTGTGATATAATCGTCAGTTGTCTCCCCACTTTTTTGATTCATTTACGCCATTAACCCCTTCACCCTGGGTGATTTTCCATTCTTTTTCACTCCCTTTCTTCCAAGAGCCATAACTTATTTATCTTTCCATCAATATAGAGATATGATGGCTTGTTTTTTTACAGGCCAAGTTGTACTTCAGATGAAATAATGTATTTTACCATATAGTGTACATGAAAATAAGAAAAAAATTCCAAGTGCGGTGAAATTGCAAAATCAGTGCAATTACACATTTATTTTTTTGGGTTTTTATTCGCCACGATCACTAAATGGTAAAACTAACATTACGGTGTGGTGCCTCGGGTCGGTACGAGTTCGTAGATACCAACAGTATACTTTATTGTTATCTAAGCGTGAAAGAAAAAAAACCTGAGTCTTAAAAGATTTCTCTGATTGTGCGACAGCTTATTTTTTGCGTATTGAGCTGACATTTCCAATGATACCATTTTTGGGTAAATGCGCTGTTTTGAGTGCTTGTTATTGCCTTTTACTGCAATGTTGTGGTGACCAATAAAACAAAATTTTTACATTTGGACTATTTTGTCCGTTACACAATTTACTGATCTCATTGATTATATTATATTTTGAGAGATAGGGCATTTCTGAATGTGGAAATACCAAATATGTGCTTTTTATTTCCATTTGTTATGTTTTATTTTGAATAGGGTAAAAGGGCAATGATTTGAACTTGTGGGGTTTTTTTTTTTTCCATATTTTTAAAAACATTTTTTTTCTCTTTATGTTACACTGCCCCCTACAGGCCCCAGCACTGTACTATCTGATCGTTTGTCTTATGTACTGATGAGCTGCAGCACTTCAGTACATAGGGAAAGTGATCACTGTGTATCGATGCCGATGCTCGCAATGCGTGGGAGGCTATGACGCACTTGTGCATCATAGGTCGTGAAGGGGTTAAAGACTCTAACTGTATCCATTGTGAGCCATCATCAAATATGACTAGTGACTGCTTATCTTCGAGAAACAATGCAATTATCAATTAGAAATCGGACATGCCAAATCGATTTTTCCTGACAAATTGTCTGGGACTCCTATAAAAAATATAGGTTGGTTCATACGATTGTCTATCAATGGCTTAAATCCCTTAGTATAATGTGCATGGAGGGGCATAAAAAGAAATGTGCATTGAAATAAACTTGAATACACAGGGAACAACAAAACCACTTGTCTCAATTTAGATAACTGGGATAAAACTTCAAAAAAAGGACAACTGAAATTAATCTTCTGTTTACATACTATGGACTAAGCAAACATTTTCAAGTGGCTTATTTCTCTACTGGAACACAGACATCCACATAAATGACCTCAGAGTAAGGATTATCAGTGCAAATACAATCTACATCACCCACACAAAAGTAAACAGAACAGAGAAGGAGGTCAAAGAAACGCAAAGTACATGGAACCGGAACTGAGAGCAACGTTCAAGGTAATAAAACCATACAGATAAGCAACTTTTACATCACTTGTGAGAATGTATATCAGTAGCGTGTATACGTCATATCAGAGGCATGTGGAACACTAAATAGCAAAATCATATGTACATAGTGTCCAAGTAGAAAGGAAAATCATGTCTGCCGGAAAGAATACACGTCAGTGTTGGCTTCATGAATGTATCATGGGGTAGAATAAATAGTATGATAGTAGGTACACTATTGGTAGGACTCCAAGCTTTTAATAGATAGAGCCTTAGGGCTCATTCAGATATCCCATTTTTTACATACAGATTCTAACTATAATTTTCACTCAGTCTATATAGGAACATGTTCTATGTAGATCAGGAATCTAAAACTCCAGGCCTCGAGGGTCACAAACAGTGCATGTTTTCAGGATTTCCTTATTATCGCACTTGTGTTGGAATTATCACCTGTGTAGGTGATTCAACTACCACCTTTGCAATAATACGGATATCCTGAAAACATGCACTGTTTGTGGCCTTCGAGGCCCTGAGTTTGAGATTCTTGATGAGATGTTTACAAGTTCAAAGGTTTGTCTGTTTTAGGGTGCGTTCACACACTGCGCATTTGCTGCGTATTTTTACGCGAATTGCTGTTGCACTTTTTGCAGCCAAAACCAGGAGTGGAACAATCAGAGGAAAAATCTAATAGAAACAAGTGCTCCACTTCTGTATTTAATCACCCACTGCTGGTTTTAATCATCCACTCCTGGTTTTGGCTACAAAAACTACAGGAGCACTCGTGTAAAAATACACAACAAATACGCAGTGTGTGAACGTATCCTTAGATTCGAGTCACTGATCAAACTCTCCAATAAAAATTTGTAAGTCAGGGAAACAATTGGAAAGCACTCAGATGCCATCTTGGGCCGGCTTCACACCACGGTGACATCCAATCCGGGGCAGTCAGGGTGAACCTGACAGCCTTGGACCAGATTTGCAAACAGAACCAGAGGGCAAACATGCCCTCTGGTCCTGTGTGTAGCCGGATGCTGCAGAGCTCAACTGTCCCCTGCGTAGTGGTGCTGAACCGCTTCACGGGGGACAGCTCCCTGGTGTTGAAGTTCAGCGTAGCTCACGCTGAACTTCAGCCGCAGGTGTCCGGCTCCCGGATCAGGATAATCCGGCCCCATAGACTCCCATGTTAGGGAGCGCAGGATTGTCCCGAATCTGGGAGGATCCAATTTGGGGAGATTTTTCTCCCCGGAACAAAAATGCTGCAAGCAGCATTTTTGTGTCTGGGAGAAAAATCCGAATACACCCGGATCCTTCTGGACAGAAGGAAACCGGATGGCAGATAGCTGCCATCCAGCTCCATCCGGCCCCATAACATACTATGGGGCCGAAATCTGATCCGGGGCTGTCAGGTTCACCCGACAGCCCCGGATCGGATTTCACCGTGGTGTGAAGCCAGCCTATGTGCAGTGTGAAGCCAGGTTATGTGCAGTGTGCCTCTGAAGCTGGGTGTTGGTGTCCTAGCTTCACAGAAGCGCACGGTGAATGGTCAAGAAAAACACTTCCTGTCATGCACAGTGCGTTTCTTTGAGGATGGGACACGTACACCCAGCTTCGGAGGTACTCTGATGCTAGAAAAACGAATGGCGAACATGCACAGTATTTCTGAGAGCTGCAATAAAGCCAGCTTTTGGAAATCATGCTATTATTCGTGACAACACGGAAAGAGCCTGAATAGTCTGAGAAAACAACACCCCTTTGAATAGTCAAAGGTGTAATTAGTTTAGGAAAAGCACAGGTTATAAATATTTTTTATATATTTTATAAACATCAATTTTAGCAAATAGCATTAGACAGGGCTGTTTAGGCAGGGAATTTTGGGTTACATGTCACTGCTGCTGGGTTGGAGGACATAAGGGACCTGACAGGTTTGCTTTAATAGAATCATGTAACCCCAGCGTCCCTGCACTGTCTCGACTTTTCTTCTTGTCCAGGATGCTGACGCACTCATCACCACGGCCGAACAGCTTTCTCCTCTGCTTCTCCTTCGGGCTCTAAGCCCCAGGGCCATGAATATCTCAAGCAGGCCTCAATTATACAGCTTAGCAAGTCCTCTATTATTAACCTTATCACCACCGTACAGGAAGCTGGTGTTCCATGTAGTGGACACCAAGTTACATTTGCAGTGCAAGATGGGGAGCTGATAAAGGAAGTGGTGTCAGTGAGCTGAGTCAGAACAGGAATAAAGGACAATGAGATAACCATTTACCAAAGATGTCGTCAGGCAATAGCTGGAGCCAAGGCTAAAGAGTCAGTCAGAAAAGTGAGGCAGAAGAATAAACTAAGGATACTTTCACATCACGTTTTTGTTCGAACTGTGGCTGTCCGTTGTAAAACGGACAGCCAAGGATCCGATTTGGCCCCCATGTTATCCTATGGGGGACAGATCAGATCGGATTGGATTTGGCCTAATTGCCATCCGATTTTGTGGAATCTGATTTGTGTCCGATTTTTTGCTGTATCCAAAATCGGAGACTGCTCCAATTTTGGCACAGAAAAAACATCGGATCCCATAAAATCAGATGGCAATAGGCCAAATCCGATCCGATCCGTGGCCTTTAACATAGGGGCCTATGAGTGCGGGTCCTAGGAAACAGCTGATCGTTCCTCTGACCCAATTTTAGTGTACTGAGCATGCTCAGTACACCAAAACTGCTCCTAACCATCTAATTTCACTTCTGCAATGTATAATATACATTGAAGAAGTGAAATATAGTAAAAGAAAAGAGTTAAAAATAAAATATCTGCATGCTCACTTATCGGCGATCCACTGCTGCCTCCCTGCAACGTCCGGGTGCTTATAGGACCTGCCGTGATGTCACAACCCGGCAGCGTCATCGGGTCACATGACCGCAGTTACTGCGGTAACTGCGGTCATGTGACCCGATCAGCTGATCGGGTTGTGACGTCACCGCAGGTCCTATAAGCCCCCGGACCTTGCTGGGAGGCAGCGGTGGATCCCGGATAGGTGAGCATGCAGATATTTTATTTTTAACACTTTTTTTTTTTTACAAAATTTCACTTCCGCAATGTATATTATACATTGCGTAGGTGAAAGTGCCCCGCTGTGTCCAGATTCGTGATAATCACAGACCCGGACACAGAATAGGTCACCCCCTGTGGTGTCTTTTTCTGTCCGTGGGGTCCTACAAAAAGTAGGATCCCACGGACAGGAAAAAAATGTTATGTGAAAGCAGCCTAACATGTAAGAGTGCTGAAAATGAACATTGAGTGTTAAACAGTTATTCCCAAGAGATTAAGTTAATGCTTATCTGATGGATGGGGGTTAGATAACTTTTTGATCACTTAATGGGCTTTCCAGTCTAAAATGATAATTCTGCAGTTACTCTCATCAATACAGCACACTACGACTGGACCCCCTGACTAGTGGGTGAGGCCTCGCTTAATACAAGTGTAAGGGGCAAGGCCGCGCCCACTAGTTTTGTTTTCCCAGGAACATGCATACTGCATAATTGTGGTCTGTTCGCAGTTTACAAAACACAGCGCACAGTGGTAATTCATTAAGGATTGGCAAATCATTACGCTGCATGGCCATCGCTCTGTAAGAATGCCTTCCATGGGAAAATTGTAGTTGCCATAATAAAATTTTTATTTCCTTGTACTTTGATTTTATGACGGTAGTCAGATCTTTCATGTGTTTTGATTTTTTCCTTTGTCAAGTTTATTGCAATAAATCTGTCATGTCCCAAATCTTTTTCAATTATGTTTTCTGCAGTAAACAAAAGTATTATCATACACATAATACGGGTGTCAGAAGTTAAAAAAAACTGTCATTTCCCTACGAATGTCTTTCAACTGCATGGGCTATAGATTACATCGATAATAGCAGTTCAATGTAATCTGTCCCCGCCGCAATGATTTATCGCCTGCAGCGGATATTTTCTAGGGAGCGGTCTTCAAAACGGCAGCCAGGGGTGCTTTCAGCCCCTGGCTTCACATCGGTCAGGGCACCTTGAAATTAATGTGCACCCCCTGCATGGTTACTACATGCCCGCCTGGGTATGCTTCGTGCGGGCTAAAACTCGCCCCAGCAAGGGTCATCAGCTGCCGCCATGGGCGCATTCACAAATACGTCACGCGGCCCTTGGACAACTATGATGCATTACCATGCAGGCGGGCTCAGTCGCTGTGTGATGATTCGCGCTGGGCACTAACAAGCATGCCACTCGGGCAAGACATCCAAGCTGCAGCACATGAGGGCCCGCATTGAGGCGGAAATACGCACTTGCGGCTATGGCTGGCAATTGCAAAAATGACTTGCTGAGCACAGTTGTTAGCGCGGTGGAGTAATCATAGCAGCGAGGCGGAACATAGCGGGACCGGGCGCCCTGCACTGAAGCATGCATCTAAGTAAAAAAAAGTGTCTGGAGGTGTGTGAGGGTGTGACTATGTGAGGATGTGTATATAAGAAAGTGTGTGAGGCATGTGTGAGTTTCAGTGTGTCTATGAGAGTGTGTGAGTGTGTGTATGAGGATGTGTGTGTTTGTGTGTGACGGTGTGTGCGAGTGTGTAAAAAGAAGGTAAAACAGGATGGGGGGCATCACTATAAAAGTAGATCAGGATGGGGGACATACCTAGAAAAGGGGATCAGGATGGGGGACAACAGTACAAAAGGGGACCAAAATGCGGGACCTAACTACAAAAGGGGTCCAGGATAGGGGACCTCACTACTAAAGGGGATCGGGATGGGGGGCATCACTACTAAGGGGGATCGGGATGGGGGGCATCACTACTAAGGGGGATCGGGATGGGGGACATCACTACAAAAGGGGATCAGGATGGGGGACATCACTACAAAAGGAGATCAGTATGGGGACATCACTACAAAAAGGGAACAGGATGGATGAGGGACATCACTAGAAAGGGGGATCAGGATGAGGACATCACTAGAAAAGGGGATCAGGATGGGGACATCACTAGAAAAGGGGATCAGGATGGGGACAACACTAGAAAAGGGGATCAGCATGGGGGATATCACTAGAAAATGGGATCAGGATGGGGAACATCACTAGAAAATGGGATCAGGATGGGGAACATCACTAGAAAAGGGTATCAGGATGGGGGACATCAGTAGAAAAGGGGATCAGGATAGTGGACATGAGTAGAAAAGGGGATCAGAATGGGGGACATGAGTAGAAAAGGGGATCAGGATGGGGGACATCACTAAAAAAAGGGATCCTGATGGGGAACATCAGTAGAAATGGGGATCAGGATGTAGGTCATCACTAGAAAAATGGATCAAGGTGGGAGATATCACTAGAAAAAGAGATTAGGATGTGGAACATCACTAGAAAAGGGGATCCGGATGGGGGACATCACTAGAAAAGGACATTACTACAGGATGGGGATATTACTACAAGAAGGGGATCAGGATTTGTACTTTATTACATTGAGCAAAAAATTCTGGTATTACTAAAAATATCACTTAGTCCTACAAGGGATGCGTTCCCCCGCTATAATGTTTTTCTATGTGCGGACCACCAACCCAGCCGAGTTTGAGACCCCTGTGCTAGGGTGTGCTTACACCTGCCACTGACTGTATACTGAATTAACCCACGCTGGAACACCTCTAACAGAAAGCCAGCGGTTCCCGTGAGAAAATGTTAACTTCCTTTCAGTAGCCATGCTTTCAGTGTGGTGGCCGGGCAGCTTTAAAATGCTTTTACCTGCAGATTAATCCTATATCTGCAGGTTATTACCTGCAGAATAATCCTATATCTGCAGGTTATTAGCTTTTGTGAAAATTACCGATTCCGTTTAAACTTCCGACCACCTTGTTAAGTGTATTCCTAATCTCTTTAAGGCGGCCGTCACACGCTGCAATATTGTGAGCGATATCGTTTAAGCGATCTGCTTTTTGATCACTTAAGCGATATCGTTTGTGCATCGCTACGTGCAATCAAGCGATTTTACAATGTAAAATCGCTTGATCGTGACATCGCAGATATGAGAGCCGGAGCTCATATCAAGCGATCATCGCTTGTTCAATCTGCTTCATCGTGGTGTGTGACACCACGATGAACGATCTCCCAGCGGCAGAGCCTATGCTGGGAGATGGTATCTATGGTAAACGTCGGGTTACTAAGCGCCGCGCGGCGCCTAGTAACCCGATGTGTACCATAGTTACCAGCGATCTCGTTGGTCCACATCGCTGGTGAGTCTGTCTGTGTGACATCTCACCAGCGATGTGAACGATATTGTAAGCGATCGCGCGTGCACGTGATCGCTTACAATATCGCTCACGATATTGCAGCGTGTGACGGCCGCCTAACAGGTACACATTTATTGAAAAAGATGTGGACTTTTCTGTGTTCCATGAAATACAATGTTCAAACCCCCCACATAAGATCACCTTACAAATTGAAAAAGAAAAAAAAATGAAATTTCATAATGGCAACTACTACTCTGTCACAGCAATGTATTTTGCTCCTACGTGCCTGGATGCACTCTTGAAAATGTCTGGGCTGGATCCTGATGAAATGGATACGGCCACAGACGTTTTCAAAGACCTGGATCAGGACATCAGTGAGCTTCTAGACAATCTGGCAGCTTAAACTATGTAAATACATACTGTTCCAGAAGTTCTCAATTGAATTAAGATCTGGAGAATGTGAGTATGTGGATGACACAAATGCCTTTATCATCTACACAACTTTCTACATATTCTGGACACATGAGGCTGAGCATTGTCCTGCTTCAGGATAAACCCAGAGCCCAGTGGACTAGTATCACCTGTATCCATCCTGGCAGTCAGGATCAACAGTCAGTGTAGCGTTGACTATCACAATGAGGTTTGTGCACCCCTCCAGAAAATGTCTGCCTAGACCATCACTGAATCCCCACTTAACCAATCACACAAGATGAAGCTGCAGGGAGCATAACATTCACCTTGGTATCTCCAGACTCTTTCATGACTAATGTGTTTAGTGTGGACCTGCTCACTCACATCTGTGAAGAGACTAATGCACCAAAGGCAGACATGCCAATGCTGCTGTTCTCTGATGAATTCCAAAGAATCTTCACAGTGCTGGACTTTGAGTTGAGTACACTACATAATGTTGGGCCCTCATGCTACCCTCACTAAGTCTGTTTCTATTTGTTTAGTCATAAACATGCACACTGGTATCCCGCTGGAGATTATTGCTGCTAGAGATCATTTTGTAGAGCTCTAGTAGTGCTTATCATGTTTATTCTCACAAAAAAGAGCAGATACAGGTCTGTTGATTGGTTGATGTCCTTCTATGACCCTGTCAGTTATTTCTCATGTCACAGCCCATATGCTGGTATCTACTCAATGGACTTAAGACTCTGCTGGGAGACGAACAAACCTTCTTCAACCAGCACATGAATGTGCCATCTTTGAGAAAATGAAATACCTGTGCAGCATAAATTAGCTAATCAAAAAGAGACAAAGGAACACACAGCCAGAGAAAATGTTAGAAAATAGACTACATGAGGGTTTCTCATGCCAAGCAAAACCACATGAAGCACAGAGAAAAGTATTTAACATAAAAGATTGTACTCAAGTCACAATATATAAAAAATGCACAAGTTTATTAGTGCACTGATTAAAAGTAAATACTTCAAAAGACCCACTATACAAAATCCTATAAAAGGGCAAAACCCACAACAATCATTGCTGAATAACAGTAATTATATACAAGTGTGTATATATACAGGGTAGCTAGTTAAGCCCAAATAAACAATCATAGAAGCACATTCATAAAGTGAGGTAACAGATACAACAATGAGTATATGTGTATATATAACAATGAATATAGATCTTAGATGTGGCTGTACTAAAAAGATCAGTGGAAACCATGCATATGTAATAAAGATGGGCATGGTAGCATAAAGGTTTATGCAGCAACCCTGTCCAAAATAATTAGAGGCAAGGCATAAAGGTAGCAGTAACCTGACCCATCATGTGTCACTATGGCAGCTTCATCATGGGAATACTGTACTCCTCTGAGGTGGTATTCATTTATGCACAAATAAACTTGTTAATTTTTTTATATATTGTAGGAACAGTGCTCTCTTTTATGCTTAACACTTTTCTGACTAACTGACATGGCTGTGCGGTGGTGAGGAGGAACAGCACAGTAGAAATTTAGGTGGCAGGCAAAGATGCTTGGCAGTTTAGGCAATGCAACAGCAGCACTAATTTTAGATAAACAAGGAAGAAATGCCATGAAGTGTGGTTCATCAGCACTGGCGACAACATAACAGTATAGGACAAAAGTCAACAGTCAGGCAAGTCTGATTAAATTATGCCATCAGTGCATGACATGTTAAGTTTTCCACATTTGTGGTAGATAACCTATTCCATTTTGGTGTGACAAATAATTGGGCCACTGAATACCATCTCTGATATGACATTTTGATTCATATCACAACAGTATTCGCATAGCAAACTGGGCCAGTTCTTGCCACTAATCCAATTAGTTAATTCAGAAACCCAAGGAAATTACTTCAGGTTACCTACTTGAGAAAGAACACAGTTTAGGTATGCCTGCACCTGATTGTTCAGAAAAACTGTTTGTGTTTTCTGAAGTTCATCAGGTTGTCGCAAAAGCAGAAAAAAATATATGGTACATCATGTCAAATGTACAGTGGTTGTTGTGGTAGGTGGCTCAACTACTTGTTGTAGCCCAAAATGCTTGCATGGATAGGTGAATGTTATGTCTGCATAGATGAGAGAGAGGTCTGTTGGTCAGTTGTGTGGACGGCAGACATTTGCTTGGTGAAAGTTTTGTTTAACAGGTAATAGATTATCCTAGAAATAAGGCAATTTGGACTCTCTTTTTGATGCTGGAAAAAAAAATCTGCCAATTTGCTTTGATATTGAGGATCTGAAAGCATGGCTATCCTAGTGATCATTTTGTTTCATGTTAACAGTACACCTGTCTTCCCACAAGAATTGCAGCAGATTGCCGTGTCTAACAGAACCAAATAGGGCCTAGTTGTTCCACTGAGCAACATCACCGCTGCAATGGATGGTTTCATGACCAATGTTGTAGTCATCATTACTCTGTCTGCCTCACCTCCAAGTGTCTTGTCTTCACCAAGTGTAAGTTCTCCACCTCTTGAACCTGCATCGGTGCAAGAACATTTTTTTTTTTCTTTTTAAGAGTCCCCAACAGACACGGTGCAAATTGGTGTTGGTGGAATTAGGGTGCAGGAGAAAGCAAGGAGGGCGCCGGAAATAACAGGACACATGGGGTGCAGGTCTTTTACCTTTACTGACTCTTGTGCAAAGCAACCCAGCCGGGTACTTTGTCCTCCGGGTCCGCAGTACAGACAACTCCCAGGCAATCCAGGCCCACTCCACAGAGATCTCCTTCTGTATGCTTCTCCAGGTTGCCCTTCTCTGCACTGGTTTACTCGAACACTCCTGCCCTGCACCTTTGTGCAATATGGGTGCAAGGATGATAGCTGCAGCCCTGGAGCGATGGTTGACATGTCTTTTGACCCTAGGTCTGGCCACCGTCCTGCGGATTTTCCACGGTAGTTGACCACTGCATATAAAGCCCAGTGGTTGCCGGTTTCCTGGTTCAACCTTTAACTGATGTTGCCAGATTGGGGCTGGTCCCCTCTTGCAAAAAGCTCTCCTGACAATTATCTCAAAGGTGGTTCCAGTTTAGGGTCCCTCTGTCACACTTGAGCAAGGGAATAACCGACTACCATGTGTGAGCGTGGCACACAGACCACCAGTGTCCGGCACCCAACAGAAGCAGGTTTCCAAGCCGATCAACATCGGCACGAGCTCAGCCACCACCTTCGTAGCTGTCAACAGAACCGATGTCCCAGCCAGTGTGAGTTCTAGCCCAGGCACTCCCTGCTTAGCTAACACCAGCACAGGGTTCCCAGCGAACAGATAACTATCAGCAGGATTTGACAGAGGAGAGGGAATGCTATTTAAAGCCAGGGGGAGGGGATTCAAGGTGAGTCACACATCAACCCTCAACCTCAACCAGCACTGAACATAATAGTGAATGCAGCTCTGGAGCCCATCAAAGGAGGCAAAGACCTTCACAACTACACCTCATGCAGCTCTTAAAAAGACAAACAATATACACAGCAGCATCCAGCAATGTCAGCGCCATCTAAGCGCGTAACACTCTCTGGCTGGGGTTTTCTTAGCCAACCTACCCACCGGTCCTGTTAGGCCCCAGCACTAGCCTCCTCTAGAGCTCCATCTCTCTTGGTGTTCCTCTCAGACTAACTTCTACTAACTGACTAATTCCTCGTCATCCTGCTCTGTTTTCTACTGTCTGTTCCCACCCCCTCTGCCTATTCCCTCCTCCTGCAAGCAGATGGGGTTCCCTGTATGGGTCACTTCCACCCGTCTATCTCCTGGCCTGGTGTTAGGAGTTGTGTTGGGTGCAGGTGTGTGTGGGTCTGAGTATTGTGTCCCCTTTTTACCTGGGAATGGGATACCACACCTATTGATTAGCTGCAGTACCTCTGTGGCGCCACATAATACACCCAGCATCAGAAAATCTCAATGGTGAGGGACGCAAAGCCGAGCGCATGCCCGGCTTTGTATGGTGATGCAGATGACGCTGCTGTGTACAGCATGTTATCACCCCACATGGATGTAATAATAAGCTAAGTGGTTTGACTAGTTGGGGGAATTAACGCTCTCTCGACTAGTTAAAGCCTTAATTAGCATGTTCTAAGCAGACTTTAGAAATACTTTTTCTAATATCGGTTCATGTATGCTAGTAAATTCTGGGCTTTTAGGCATTAGATAAATGCACAGAGAACTGCTTGTGGTTCTGGGTACACAGCAGACCTGATAGGTTCCCTTTAATGAAGTCATCATTGGACATATAAATGACTAAAACTTAAAGAGTGGCTAATTGTAAAATTATTTCCTTGGTAAAGAAAAAACCCTTTACAGCATCAAGCTAATTCAAAAACATTCTCAGGTAGGGTTTCATTGTAAAAGTCTATAAATAACATACATCTCCATGACTAAGTCCATCTCAAGAAACCACTGACAATACTGAAAAGTTAGGTAAAAGTTGTGTCACCAGAGTAAAAGTAGAGTACTTTAAGTAATTAATTTTTAACACATTTTGGTTCAATGCACGTGATGCTTTACTCTTTGTGTGTTCCTTTGTGGTTCTGTTGACTTCAGTCTGAATTAACATTGTGCACATTCATATAATAACAAGGAAAATCGCTGCATGTGAAAGTATGTCCAAACTTGACAGGTAATGTGTGTGCAAACGGTTTTTGTTGTGTGTGTGTTTTGTCTGTTTTCACACTGTTTCTTCACATTCCTGGTTTCTGAAATCAATAATACTATAATGTGAGTTCCTCTTTTACTCGATCTCAAACTGCAAGCTTGAGAGCATAGCCTTCACACCTTTAATTGTTATAAGTATTATCTGAATTGAAACCAGATTTACACATTCTCAGTATTGAGATCCTGTAGTATCCGTAACGTATTAATGAATGTTAAGAACAAAATCTTACTTAAGGAAAACCAGTCAAATGGTACATAATGCCCAAACTGTGGTATGATTCATTCTGAAAGCTGCAATGTTTTCTGAGACATATATTTTTACAGCATTAGTACCTGCCATCTCCTATCTCCGTAATGTAATAATCTGGCCTCAACAAATACAGATTTTACCGAGGAATTGAGAATTTTGAAAATGAATGATTAGTCTGTTAGAGACAAAAACTAATTTTTCTGATAAGATGTATTACAGAGTTTCTTATTTTAACATATACTATTGATTTATGAAACAAAACTTAAAGTGAGGGATACACTTTAAATGTATGTACTGTATTAGATTTTTTGTTATTAGTATATTGTGCCTTCTTGAGTGCTTGAGGTTTATATAATTATTCCTGAACAATACTTGTGAACAAGGTTAGTTGGATGCACCCTGGTTTACAATGTTTTTCATATACTGACTGTATACCAAAAACTGTAAATCTACTATAAGGAGAACATGTTCAGAATTCAAATTGATGCAAATGTAATTGTTAAAATCAATATGGCAAATGTTCCAATCATGTTAGAACAATACTTTTAACTATATTTATAAGATAATAAACTAAAGGAAAAAAGTAAATTCTCACGCATGATATTGTTCACTTTTTCACTTTTGTACTGACCTGCAATCTGGCCTTTGCGAGTTTGCAGAAGGATCAACATTGGTTTTAATGTTTTTCGTCTGCAGAAGAAAACATGGTGCATCCTTTGATGTAAGATGATATACACGCTGAATAACCACATGTATGCAGGCATCTTTCCAACCTGCGGCCCCCTGGGTTTCCACCATATCCAGAAGAGAATCATTTACAGTGATGCTTGAAGCGAATGCCTTGCCTTGAATACCGACAGGAGCTTGACAATGGTTGGCAATACCTGGAATCTGGAAAATCAACTCCGAGTAAATTTTTATAGGATTAGTAGACTCCATGGTAATTACTTCCTGATAAAACTATCAGTATATAACATACTTTCTATAGCAGAATTATCAAGTGGTTAGACTACAAACGGCAACATTGTATGATGGGAGATTATTTATAATGCAGAATTTAAATTCCAATATTACATGACTTTCTTACCATTGATCTTTCAGTAATCTTATTTCATAACTTGACCTTAGATGTACATTTAAGGAATGTTACTAATGTGTTTTTAAAGGGAATCTGTCATCAGGATTTTGCTACCTCATCTGAGAGCTGCATAAAGTGAATACAGAGAACTCGATTCCAACAGTGTATCACTTACAGTGGGGAATAAAAGTATTTAGTCAGTCACCAATTTTACAAGTTCTCTCACATAAAAAGATGAGAGAGGCCTGTAATTGACATCTTAGGCAGACCTCAACTATGAGGCAAAATGAGAAAACAAATCCTGAAAATCCCATTGTCGATTAGGATTTTTTTTGTCTGATTAGGTTTTTTTATTTTTTAATTTTGGTGGAAAATAAGTATTTGGTCAAAACAAAAGTTCATCTCAAATACTTTGTTATATATCCTTTGTTGGCAATGACAGAGGCCAAACATTTTCTGTAAGCCTTCACAAGCTTGGCCCATACTGTCGCTGGTATGTTGGTCAATTCCTCCATGCAGATTTTCTCTACAGCAGTGATGTTTTCAGCTGTCTCTGGGCAACAGGACTTTCAACTCCCTACAAAGATTTTCTATAGGTTTTACATCTGGAGACTGGCTAGGACACTCCAGGACCTTGAAATGCTTTTTATGAAGCCACTCCTTCATTGCCCTGGTGGCGTCCTTTGGATCATTGTCATCCTGGAAGACACAGCCACGTGTCATCTTCAAAGCCCTTGCTGATGGAAGGAGGTTTGCACTTAAAATCTTACCATACATGGCCCCATCCATTCTTTCATGTACACAGATCAGTCGTCCTGGTCCCTTGCAGAGAAACAGCCCCAAAGCATGATGTTGCCACCCCCAGCTGTCACAGTAGGTATGGTGTTCTTTGGATGCAACTCGCATTCTTTCTCCTCCTCCAAACACGACAAGTTGTGTTTCTACCAAACAGTTCAACTTTGGATTCATCTGACCATATTACATTCTCCCAATAGTCTTCTGGATCTTCTGAAACTTCAGATGGCCCAGACATGCTTAAGCAGAAAGACATGTATGGCACTGCAGGATCTGAATCCCTGGCGGCGTAGTGTGTGACTGATTGTAGCCTGTGTAACGTTTGTTCCAAACTCTCTGCAGGTCATTCACTAAGTCCCCGATTTTTGCTCACGTTCTTGAGATCATTTTGACCCCCACAGACTGAGACCTTGCGTGGAGCCCCAGATTGAGGGAGACTATCAGTGGTCTTGTATGTCTTCAATTTTCTAATTGCTCCCACAGCTCATTTCTTCACACCAAGCTGCTTGCCTATTGCAGATTCAGTCTTCCCAGCCTTGTGCAGGGTTCCAATTTTGTTTCTGGTGTCCGTCATCAGCTCTTTGGTCTTCACCATAGTGGAGTTTTGAGTGTGGCTGTTTGAGGTTGGGGACAGGAGTGTATAATACGGATAAATTCAAACAGGTGCCAGTACTACAGGTAATAAGTGGAGGACAGAGGAGCCTCTTACAGAAATCTGTCACCAGATTTTTGCCATCCCATCTTAGAGCAGCATAATGTAGAGACAGAGACCCTGATCCCAGCGATGTGTCACTTACGGAGCTGCTTGCTGTCATTTTGATAAAATTAGTGTTTTCTCCGCTGCAGATTTAGCAGTTTGTGAATATGCCAGACTACCAGACTAATGAAAATATCCAGCTGATTAAACAGTAATTTTATCAAAACTACACTGAGCAGTGTAGGAAAACGTGCAGAATTGGTGGCTGACTAAATACTTTTTTTCCCCACTGTAGTTTACTGGGCGAAGCAATTGTGACACAGTTCTTAGATTTAGGATGTAACAAATCTCCGATAGTTAACCCTGCCCTCATCACAGCTCTCAGTGTACAGTGTGTATTGATAGAAAGCTGCCTATCAGAGAAGGGGGCATGGTTGGACCATGGCTCGCATGCATTGTATTCCGCGTATTTCTGAGATTAAACAGTATTGGGTGGTAACAACAGCACACAGCCTAATAACTGACAAATCCCTGAATTCAGTGTTTTAGCTTCACATTATGTATTCTCAGAATACACATCAAAACCTTGCTGACATTTCCTTTGATGCATGCAAACCTGTGAGAAAAAATTTATCATATGAGATTGCATATGAACATAAAACACAGCTTTGCGTTAGTTTATTCTCATACTTCCAAACTATACTCTGCAACCCAGATTAAGTGGTAAAAAGTGACTGATTCCATATAAGCCATTTATTACTTTTTTTTGTTTGTTTTTAAACAATCTTTTTTTATTCATTTTCTCAATGTATTTCATTACATAGTCAACAAATAAAACCATCAAATCACAGCATCATATCTTACATTCTCATAAGGAGTGGCATGGTGGCTCACTGGTTAGCACTGCAGCTTTGCAATGCTGAGGTCCTGGTTCAATTCCCACCAAAGATAACATCTGCAAGGAGTTTGTATGTTCTCCCTGTGTTTGCGTGGGTTTCCTCCGGGCACTCCGGTTTACTCCCACATTGCAAAGACATACTGATAGGATATTTAGATTGTGAGCCTCAATGGGGACAGCATTAGTGATGTATGTAAAGTGCTATGGAATTAATAGCACTATATATCTGAATAAATATTATAATATGAAACAGTTCGGCACAAGAGTTACCCCTTTAATAAGCTTAGACATCTTATCATTATAGATGTTTTCTCTTTGCTTACTTTATTCAACTGTCCCATCTCTTCCGTCTAATCTACGCCTATCTTATAGCTTTAGTTTTCCTAACTTTCCCTGCATCTCACTCAATATTTAACAATCAGTATGCATAAACGGCTCCATTAAAAGGTTCATCTCTGCCATTGAGCATTTTTCTATAAATTCCATTTTAAAAAAAATTCTCTGTCAACTTGTCTTTTCTTATTTCCGCCTCCAATTTCTCCAAGTTTAACAGTTGTTTCATCTGATTCAAAGCTTCCACCACAGAAGGACTTTCAGCTGCCAACCAATTTCGCAGTATGCATTTTTTTTTTTGCAATCATTGAAATATCATGCAGTAATTATGAGCAAACCCCTGGATATACCGTCCCCCTACCCTTTCTCTTTGCTCTGAGTGATGGAATAACGAGGACATTGTTCCCAAATCCTACCATAAATCTGATGCAAGTGAACAACTTGCCCCCTGAATTTCCGAGATTCATTGCAGGTCCATAAGCCATTATACAGGTCTGTTAGGGCCATATTACATTTCGGGCACTTATGGTCTCTCCTTGGTCTCATTGTGCTGTATGGTATGCTAAACCCATATATTGCTCTATGGATAATCCTAAATTGAGTATCTCCCCAGTTGTCATTTATTATGTTCTGTTAGACCTTTTTCCATCCTTGTAGGATCTTATCCCCTAAACCTGTGTCCTCTAGCTCTTTTGCCCATGCCTTAAATACCCCTTCCTCACAAGATGGTATTAAAAGATCTTTCGAATTTCCATGTATTGTCGATATATTCAAGCTGCCAGAAACTATTTTTAGTCTATTATATTCTTGCATACCTCATTAGATACCCCAATCATGTCTTGCATATTTCTCTTCATCTGCGCATATTGGATGATCTGAAACTTGGTTAGCCCAAATCGTTCTAATACTTCCGATTGGCTCAACCATCATGCATGTGAATCATGTGTCATGTCTCCCATCTTCCCTATCCCCTTCTCTCTCCACTCTCTATAGGGCTGTTTTCTATACCCAATTTGAAATTTTCTACCTCACCACTCTCCAAGCTAGTATTGTATCCCTACAAATCAAGAGATTCTTTATTGTTGGAGGTAAATTTGAAGAGATGTATGTAACACTGAAGTTAGGTCCCAGGGTTTACAGAACTCCATTTCCATCTTGTGGTCCAAATGACTGTTAGTCTTCCTCAGCTAATCCACTACATGCATCATTAGACATAACATATCCCCTTATATTGGGAAGATTTATCCCTCCCAATCCGATGACATCATGAGTGTCCTAATTGATGACTGTTTTGTTGACTTAAGTATATATGTAATGACTCAGTAAAAAATGTTGTGCCCTTATCCTCCCTGATTTTTTAACAATGCTCTTTTCAAAGCGGTTTTCGGATCATGGCTTTTGCTGTAAAATGCAAGAAAATGTCAGGAAAATCCAACTTAAACAGCGAATGTTTATATAGGGCTAATCAGAATCATTTTATATGATGGCAGCTGTATACTGACTACTACTTAACCCTACGAATGCGTGACGTCTCAAATATACACTTTCACATAACCTGGACCTTTTAGGTCCTTGTGCAGATCATATTGAGGAACTCACCTTACTTTGCAATTTTAAAATAAACTTTTAAGATTTATTTATGAAAAATGCACAACATTGTAATTATACACCATTTTTCAAATTATTATGCAAATGTTCTTTTTCTCTGTTTTCCTAAATGGTCGGTGCAAGTGTGGCGCCCCGGCGACCAGGGTGGCCACAGGTAGAGACTGCAGCCAGGCAGGAGGGTAGACAGTTTGTTTAACAAACACCTCAACACACATATCCACTGTCATGGGGACCTAACCCGGAGTCTGGGACTCTAGGCAGACAAGGGGTAGTAGGTTAGATATGAGTGGATAGAGCATAGTCATGGTAACGGATGGGTATATAAGGGAGTGACAGGAAGTGGTTAGCCAGTAGGCAGGTGCCGAGCAGAAAAGACAAGACCAGTACCATCAGGTCCAGGGAAGTTGAGCAGGCCAGCAACTAACTGACAGGAGAGCCTCCCTTAATATACTAAGAAGTTACACGGGAAGGAAAGGACCCGGAAATCTCTTGAGAGACAGGGATACCTGTGGTTTGGCTTAAACCAGAGTGTCAGCTCTGAGGGGGGCTGAAGATTAGCCCGGTGCCCAGACAACCTGACGGGGAATACAGACTCCAGAACTATATTCCCACCAGAGGATTGGGAGCACAGCAGCAACAGAGAGGACCCGGCTTACCGCCCGGAGACTTAGGGGGAAGCTGCTAATAGGGACCGAGCTGCGGCTCCGCAATCCACTTTAAGGAGGAACACTGAGAAATAGCCTGAAAGGACACGTAGAGGGACCGAGGAGTCTAGGGAAGATAACCTGGCTACAGTGGGTTCAGGATACCGGATTCAATATAGCAAAGCTGTAAAGAACTGTATTATACCGTGCCCTGTTTGACAGAAGAATAAGAACAGTAAACCCGGGTGAACCCTGCTACGTTGTCTGTGTCTGATTTCAGGTATGAAAAGCTGTCAGTTCTCCATCTAGCCCTGTCAGGAGCCATCTCCACATCATCCCCTTTTCCTGCAAAGCCTACAATTACCATCACTGACTTTTACCATTACTGCCCCGGAGAACCCAGTTCTACCCACTGGAACTATTCCATCCAGGCTGCTATCCCATCATCCCTGGAGGTTCTGCAGCAGCGGTGGCCCCATCACTGGCCGCATATAGTGGGTGGCGTCACAAGTGACAAATCCCCTGTAAATAAACCCCATTTTATTGTGCAGGCCCGGGACACGGTCCAGACCAGGACCGCCGTGACATCCCTCAGCAGTACCCCGGTCCAGTACCGAGTACCCCGCCCCAGTGGGCTCCACACAAATGACAGTCAGTGTAATTAAAGTCATCACCCGTTAGAGTAACATCGAATTTTATTTAAGAAACCTCCCAATGATAACAATATAATGTTCAAAATAAAATAAAAAAACTCTAAATGCACTGTTCCAAAATTAGGCACAGTAGAGTTTCTAAACATCTTATATGTTTGAAACAACTGAAAATGCTCATTTGTTGAATTTGCAGCATTAGGTCACATTCACTGAAATAAAAAGCTATTTAACTCCAAAACATCCTAACAGGCCAAATTACATGTTAACATAGGAATCCTTTTTTGATATCACCTTTATAATTCTTGCATCCATTGAACTTGTGAGTTTCTGGAGAGTTTCTGCTTGTATTTCTTTGCATAATGTCAGAATAGCCTCCCAGAGCTGCTGTTTTGATGTCAACTGCCTCCCACCCTCATAGATCTTTTGCTTGACTATACTCCAAAGGTTCTCTATAGGATTGAAGTCATGAGAAGATGGTGGCCAAACCATGAGTTTATCTCCTTTTATGCCCATAGCAGCCAATGACACAGAGGTATTCTTTGCAGCATGAGATCATGCATGACAATGCAAAGATGATTTTGCTCCTGAAAGCACGATTTGCTTTTTGTAACATGGAAAAAAGTTCTCGGTCAGAAACTCTATATACTTTGCAGAGGTCATTTTCACACCTTCAGGAATCTTAAAGGGGCCTACCAGCTGTTTCTCAATGATTCCGGCCCAAAACATGACTCCACCTCCTAGCTTTCGTCGCAGCCTTGTTGGAACATGGTGGCCATCCACCAACCATACACTACTCCATCCATCTGGACCAACCAGGATTGCTCGGCACTCATCAGTAAACAAAACTGTTTGAAAATTAGTCTTCATGTATGTCTGGGCCCACTGCAACCATTTCTGCTTGTGAACACTGTTTAGGGTGGCCGAATAGTAGGTTTATGCACCACAGCAAGCCTTTGAAGGATCCTACAACTTGAGGTTCGAGGGACTCCAGAGGCACCAGCAGCTTCAAATATCTGTTTGCTGGTTTGTAAGGCCTTTTCAGCAGCTGCTCTCATAATCTGATGAACTTGCCTGGCAGAAACCTTCTTCATTTTGCCTTTATCAGCACGAACATGTCTGTGCTCAGAATCAGCCACAAATCTCTTCACAGTACGATGATCACGCTTAATTTTTCGTGCAATATCTAATGTTTTCATCCCTTGTCGAAGGCCTTGCACTATTTGTTGCTTTTCGGCAGCAAAGAGATCCTTTTTCTTTTCCATGTTACTTGAAAACTGTGGCCTGCGTAATATTGTGGAACACCCAGTTTTCCTTTTATTGGGCTCACCTGCCAAACTAATTATCACAGCTATCTGAGATTGATTTCAGTGATCCAAAGAACCGTGAGACACAATACCATCAATGGGTTTCATTGACAAAAAAAACCCTTAAAAACAATGTGCATAATAATTTGGAACATGGTGTAAAAGGCCTCATTATGTGATGAATCCTTTTTATCATTTGACAATTTTTTTTTCAAATTTCATACAAAGATATGTAAAACACACAAACAAGGGTATATAAATGTTGAAGTAAACTAGCTGCAGGTACATTTCTTTTCCAACTTTTCCTTTTAAATTTTATTGATCTTCCGCACAATTTACATGTTATCTTTACTGAAGAATGTTCTTTACAAACAAATGGTATAGTAACACTCAATTTTCTTGTTTGTTGCAGAAATAAAACGACGCTTTCATTTTCTTTCTCCTGACTGGAATTGCCTGAAACCGTATGCCACACAGTTCCATAGCTTCTCTAGTTTGTTTTGGCAAGATTATGGTGATTGTTGCATTATGTGAGCTATGTGGTTTACACACACAATTTATCTGTTCATATCTGAACAATCTTGGTTGCAGTGAAATCATGGATACATTGCTCCATTGTGGCTGTGTACACATGGAGCAATGTATCCATGATTTCACTGCAACCAGAGATTGGTTCAATATTGAACAATAAATTGGTGTGTGTAAACCCATTACACATTCATGGCTAATGTCCTTCAAGAATAGGCGTCTCCTGACCTTTCCCCCCGTGCGCTGCCTAGATACCCGCTGTTTGTCATAGTTGCCAGCTTCCTCCCTGGCTAGAGGCTGTGCTAAGCAGTGAGGAAGCTGGTAACTATGATAAACACTGGGTATCTAGGCAGCACGCGCTGCCAGATACCCGTGTTTAACATGGTTACCAGCCTGTGAGATTGCTTATCGCTGGTCTCTCGCTGTCACACACAGCAATGCGTGCTGACCAGCGGGAGGCCAACAACCAAAAAATGGTCCTGACACCTTTGCAGCGATCTCACAGCAGGGGCCTGATCGCTGATGGATGTCACACATAGCGATATCGCTGGGGAGATCGTTGTAACGTCACAAAACCTGTGATGTTACAACGATCTCGTTATGTGTGACGGGGGCTTTACCCTTGATGCTTGTAAAATCTGAAGGCAGGGAGAGTGAAGCAAACTCTTGACTGGGCACAGGCTTCATCACATGATCCTGGGGAGAGCTAGCATTGACATTGCTGGAATGATACGGGAATGAAGTATAAGCACTGTTATTTTAACAGGGGCAAATATGGTGTCTGAGAGGGATTGTCCATGTACAGGGCAACCCTTTCAAATGATTTCCCAGCAAAAGATTTGAGCTCATAAAGATCTTTATATTATTTGAATCTAGAACAAGAGCAATAATGCAGTGAATTCGATCTATGTGGAACCTAGAAAAGTAAAATAAACAAAGTTAATAATTTAGCGTTCTACACTGCACATGAACGGAAAGTGGAGTTTGGCAGTTTCTTGTAACACTATGCAGCTCTCTTTAGCGGACAGCGTAAGAAAGTTCCACGTTGTAGTGCTCAGTTTACAATTTTGTAAAGCTGGCCAGAGATGCAAGATTGAAAACTATTTAAAAAAAAGTCTGGCAGTTAGCAGAGTCAAAAAATATACAACACGCACATATAAAATGGACGGATAGAGGAATATTAATTTCTCACTTCTCTGTATCAAACAGTCTTTATGCACGATGCATATATCTGTATTACAAGCATGCAAAAGTACCTTTTAAAAAAAGCCAGTTTTCATCTTTTTGTCTATAGCAGGCTTAAAGGGCCACTAAACCTGGAAAAACTTGCCCAAACGTTTATTCAGTCTTATACAAACCTTTCAGCAAGAGGTGTTAAGTTTCCCCTGATACTTTCTATTTTTAGCTGGCAAGACAAAGATAAATACAGGTTTATGGTTTCTGGTCACATATTGCATATCAAGTATTGAGGGAAAGATCTTCTACAACCAGATGCCTGTAGACAAACACAGGATCCTTACACAGAGGAATGAAGGGGCAGGGATGGCTGATCTACTAGGACACAAAAGATTACAGATTTTTTTCACAGATTACAATTTAATTTGGTTATAAATCTGTTTAGTTTAAGAGATGAGATAAGGACTCCAAGGCCCAGCCATCATACAGGCTCACTTTTTCATTCTTCAAATGGCAAAAAAAAAAAAAGTGCTATTGGACCTAAAGAAAAAATGTTTAACATGAAGCAGCTCAGTTGAAATTCTATACAGCTAAGCATTCATGCATTCAACTAAAATATTTTGCAACAGGTATTGCCACCTATTAACTTATTAGTCTGTTTTAAGTAATGCACAAATAACACTCACCTGCTGCTTGTCTGAAGAAACACCAAGATCACAAAGGTCCATTCTAAGGCTTAAACTTAAAGGTACCACTCGTTTTTTCACGGACATCATACTAGTACAGGATTCTTTATTCTCCATCTTTTCCATGGAGTTTATCATAATCCTTTGACTAAAATGTGTATTTATAATTACAGATGTATTCTGATTTGGGGGATTAAGTCTTTGCCTGAGAAAAAAAAAAAAATATAATATGACCCTTTGCATCAGTCAATCGAGCACATAACGAAACATGGAATTAATCTATAAAACTCTCATTTACTTTTCCATTCTCCATGTGAAAATACTTGTAAATGTAAAAAGATATATTGTTGTATTCATTAAAGGGGTCGTCATTAAGTTTTTTTTATTGTTTAAAAACCCTGCTGTTAGTTGATAATGTGGTAAATAATAAATTAACCATAATTTATCCATCCAACCTCCAATAATCCCACCATTACTGCAGCAATAATGCCATATCAATACATGAGACAAGAGGATCCCAGTTATTGAACTCTGTAATAACATTTAGTAAGGGACCTTTCTGACTGGCCAGTAATTGGAAATAATTGTTCGTAGGGTGAAATGATTTTAAAGCACTTTTAAAATATTCTTATTGGCAGAACATTGTCGTGTATAAACAGGAGATGAGCTGCTGATATCATGATGTTTCAACCCCTTAGTGACGGAGCCAATTTCCACCTTAATGACCAGACCGTTTTTTGATAATTCTGACCAGTGTCCCTTTATGAGGTAATATCTCTGGAACACTTCAACGGATCCTAGCGATTGTGAGATTGTTTTTTCGTGACATATTGGGCTTCATGTTAGTGGTAAATTTAGGTCGATAATTTTTGTGTTTATTTGTGAAAATATAAAAAAATTGGCAAAAATTTTGAAAATTTGACAATTTTCTAATTTGTCATTTTTATTCTGTTGAACCGGAGCATTACGTGACACAAAATAGTTAATAAATAACATTTCCCACATGTCTACTGTACATCAGCACAATTTTGGAAAAAAAAAATTTTTGGTTAGGAAGTTATAAGGGGTCAAAGTTCATCAGCAATTTTTCATTTTTCCAGCAAAATTTACAAAACTATTTTTTTAGTGACCACATCACATTTGAAGTCCGTTTGAGGGGTGTACATGACAGAAAACACCCAAAAGTGACAATTCCGAAAACTGCACCCCTCAAGCTACTCAAAACTACATTCAAGAAAATGATTAACCCTTCAGGTGCTTCACAGCAACTAAAGCAAAGTGGAAACAAAAAATGGACATTTTAATTTTTCCAACAAAAATTTTCTTTTAGCCTCAATTTTTTCATTTTCACATGGGCAACAGGATAAAATGCATCCTAAAATTTGTTGGGCAATTTCTCCTGAGTACACCGATACCTCATATGTGGTCATAAACCACTATTTGGGCGCACAGCAGGACTCAGAAGGGAAGGAGCGCAATTTGACTTTTGGAGCTAATTTACCATTCAAAAAGTCAAATGGTGCTCCTTCTCTTTCGAGCCCTGCGGTGCGCCAAAACAGTGGTTTATGACTACATATATGAGGTATCGGTGTACTCAGGAGAAATTGGCCAACAAATTTTAGGATGAGTTTTACGCTGTTGCCCATGTGAAAATGAAAAAATTGAGGACAAAAGAAATGTTTTGTGAAAAAAATGTACTTTTTCATTTTTACGGATCAATTTGTAAAGCACCTGAGGGTTCAAAGTGCTCACTATGCATCTAGATAAGTTCCTTGGGGGTCTAGTTTCCAAAATGGGGTCACTTGTGGGGAAGCTCCAATGTTTAGGCACACAGGGGCTCGCCATACACGACATGGTATCCACTTACAATTCCAATTGTTAGTGGACACCATGTCACGTATGGAGAGCCCCTATGTGCCTAAATATTGGAGCTCCCCCACAAGTGACCCCATTTTGGAAACTAGATCAAATAAAAGAAGGGAGGGGAACAAGAGGCGCAATAGTGCCCTATCACTGTGGCACTGGGTGTAAAAGCGGTGAAATAAGGATTCACTCACTTGGGGCTGTTGTGTCACCCACAACTGGCTTAAAAGCGTATTCAATGGTTGTTTCTAGGTAGCTGCTGCAGGACTTCCACCATCCACTCCAGTATGGAGATGCATCAGATTGTAGGGAAGGAAATGGTGTGTCACGGTCCGCGCTGCCAAGATCACTCACTCCAAATAAAAGTACATGAAGCTGGAACTTCAAACGAACTCCTTTATTGTATCCTACGCGTTTCGGTGCCCTCCTGGCACCTTCCTCACTTTTATTTGGAGTGAGTGATCTTGGCAGCGCGGACCGTGACACACCATTTCCTTCCCTACAATCATTTTGGAAACTAGACACCCCAAGGAACATATGTAGATGCATAATGAGTAGTGATGAGCGAGCACTAAAATGCTCGGGTGCTCGGTGCTCTGGCCGAGCATCTCAAGATACTCGTGTACTCGGCCGAGCACCGAGCCCAATGTAAGTCAATGAGTGACAGGCTCCGCCCACAGACTTCCGGTTATAAAACGAGTATTGCTGGGAAAGGGCAGGAGGGTGGGCTTTTTGAAATCGCTGACACATACAACACCTTGCTGTGGCCCCCAGAGGGATCCTAACAATGAATCTGCTCTCCCTGAGGTGCCAGCTCACTGTGTGCACTGAAGGGAGTTGTGTACGTGTGTCAGATCGCTTATTATTACCGAGCAGTCCGAGCATCTCGGCGGTACTCGGTGCTCGCCGAGCATCCCGAGTACCGGGATACTCGTGCGAGTAACGAGTAGCGCAGAGCATACTCGCTCATCACTAATAATGAGCACTTTCAACCCCCAGGTGCTTCACAAACTGATCCGTAAAAATGAAAAAGTACTTTTTTTCACAAAAATCTTCTTTTTTCCTTTTTACAGACTAATTTGTAAAGCACTTGGGGGTTGAAAGTTCTCACTATGCATCTAGATATGTTCCTTGGGGGGGTCTAGTTTCCAAAATGGGGTCACTTGTTGGGGAGCTCCAATGTTTAGGCACACAGGGGCTCTCCATATGCGACATGGTGTCCGCTAGCAATTTGAATGGAAAATTAGCTCCAATAGTTAGCGGACACCATGTCGCATATGGGGAGCCCCTATGTGCCTAAACATTGTAGCTCCTGCAAAATTCACCCCATTTTGGAAACTAGACACCTCAAGGATTATATCTAGGGGTATAGTGAGCATTTGGAACCTACAGCTACTTCACAGAATTTGATAATGTCATATTGAACATTTTCTTTTTTTCACACAATTTCTGACTTTTGGAAAAAAAAAAATGATGTGGGGCTTCGCCATATTTTTGGTCCAGCCAGGTACAGCAGGCAGCTATGGGCTGCCACCAACCCCTTCTGCCTAGTTTTACCTCGCTGGAAACCAAAAATATAGGGAAGCCCCCCTTTTTTTTTTTATTTCATGAAATAATAAAAAAAAAAAAAATGGCGTGGGCTTCACCATATTTTTGGGCCAGCCAGGTACAACTAGGCAGCTGGGGGCTGAAATCCTCAGCGTAGGGAGGCCCAAGCTTTCTGGGCCCCCTCCGCTGCGAATTGCAGGCCGCAGCCGCCCCAGAAAATGGCGCATTCATAGAAGCGCCATTTTCTGGCACTGTATCCAGCTCTTCCAGCTGCCGTGTAGCGGTGGCAGACTGGGTAATAAGGGGTTAATGCCAGCTTTTTGGCAGCGGGCACTAAGCCCGAGATTCATAACGTCTGGCCAATATTAGACCGGACCATTAGGAATCTCTAGTAGATTGTAGAGTAAACACAACACAGAGAAAAATATTTTTATTGGAAAAAAAAAACACAAACACATATTTAGACCCCATCTTTATTACAGTGAAGTCCGACGTAGTCCAGTGGGAAGGTCCGACGTAGTCCAGTGGGAGGTCCAGCGACATTCTCATTCAGATGATGATCTGAAGTTAACCCCTTGTGACCACACAAGGATGACTTGCAGTTAACGCCTTGTGTGGTCACAAGGGTTAACTGCAGGTCATCATCCCTGTGTGGTCACAAGGGTTAACTGCAGGTCCGGTAACCCCTTGTGACCACACAGGATGATGACCTGCAGTTAACCCCTTGTGTGGTCACAAGGGGTTAACTGCAGATCCAGTAACCCCTTGTGACCACACAGGGATGATGACCTGCAGTTAACCCCTTGTGACCACACAAGGGTTAACTGCAGGTCATCATCCCTGTGTAGTCACAAGGGGTTAACTGCAGATCCAGTAACCCTCTGTGACCACACAGGGATGATGATGTGGAGTTAACCCCTGGTGACCACACAGGGGAATAACTGCAGAAGACCCCTGTGTGGTCGTTCGGGGGTTAACTCTGCCTCTGTTCCGGCGCACGCAGAGCAGCGGTCCCGGGACAGAGGCAGAGAGAAGACGGCCGGCGACGCTGCAGGACAGGCAAGTATGAGAGGAGCAGAAAAGGGGCCCGGGGGAGCGGAGCAGAGCGGGGTGGGGGCTGCTGATCGGAAAGGGGGCGGCGGGGGAATCGAGGGGTAGACCTGGGGAAGGAGGGGGGATAATATCGGAGGGGGAGCTTGGGAGCCGCGCAGGGAGGAGGGGGAGCTGGGGAGCCGAGCAGGGAGGAGGGGAGATCTGGGGTGAGATCAGGGGTGAGGGGGATGACATTGGGGGCCACTGAGGGGACCAGTGGCCCCCCAGGAATGGCGGCATCTCTATGCGATCTGACAGATTGCATAGAGATGCAGCGGAGGCGGTGGGTTTGGCGCCGGCCGCCGTCATTTTTAGATGGTTAGGGGGTGGAGGGGATGATCCCCAGTACTGGGGGTCTTGGTGGGCTAGGGGGTTAATGCTTTCACTTTGTTCCGACATGTATTTTTATGTCGGATCAAAGTGAAAGCATTTTTACCGGCACTTTCACTTTGTGCAATGTGATGATCGGTAAACGGTACTTACCGGTCATCACATTACAGGTGCCGGTAAAACACCAGCCGATTCCTAATCTCTAGGATCTCAGCTACCCCCAATAGCTGAAACCCCGGAGATTTTAGCTCCAGGGGCGTCAAACCAGGGCCCTTTCTGTTGTGACTTATTTTCACGTCCTAACAGAATAAGGACCCTGTTTTGACGACGTATATATGTAGTGGGCCGTCACTAAGGTGTTAAGCTTTCAAAACAACCATGTAAACAATTACAGTACAGACCAAAAGTTTGGACACACCTTCTCATTCAATAGGCCACGTTACACACACAGATATCTGTGACCAACTTCTGAACAGATCTCTGGTTGCAGTGAAATCATGGACACATTGTTCCGTTTGTACACAGCCACAAAATGGAGCAGTGTCTCCATGATTTCACTGCAACCAGAGATCTGTTCAGCAGTTGGTCACAGATATCTGTGTGTGTAACGTGGCCTAAAGAGTTTTCTTTATTTTCATGACTATGAAAATTGTAGATTCACACTGAAGGCATCAAAACCATGAATTAACACATGTGGAATTATATACTTAACAAAAAAGCGTGAAACAACTGAAAATAGGTCTAATATTCAAGGTTCTTCAAAGTAGCCACCTCTTGCTTTAATTACGGCTTTGCACACTCTTGGCATTCTCTTGATGAGCTTCAAGAGGTAGTCACCGGAAATGGTCTTTCAACAGTCTTGCGGAGTTCCCAGAGATGCTTAGCACTTGATGGCCCTTTTGCCTTCACTCTGCGGTCCAGCTCACCCCAAACCATCTCGATTGGGTTCAGGTCTGGTGACTATGGAGGCCAAGAAATCTGGAGTTGCACCCCATCACTCCCCCTTTTGGTCAAATAGCCCTTAAGGTACCTTTACACACCGCCACTATCACTGGCAATCGGTAGCAACCGAACGTGCGTGTGCACGTTTTGAACGGTTGCTAACGATCGCCGATTCCGCATGTACACGCCGCCATTGTGTTGTCAACTAAAGGTATCGTGGTTCCCCGGAAGTGCCAACAGATCCTGCGGATAACTCCCTGTTGAATCCCGTCGCCCCTTCACACGCCGCAATCAGTAGGGGAATGTGGGCGTACATGTTCTGCGGCGCCAAAACATAGGCGTGACAGAGTTGTGTATTCCATGATGCCAACACGCTGATTGGACAACGCAATAGCGTCATGATTGGCCAGCCTGCGCAGGAAGGCTGGCTAATACATGACGCCATTGCAATTGTGTAGTGTGAATGGTCAGCTCTTTAAATATGGCACCCTGAGAAGGGACAGTCAATGGTTACACAGTAGTCCCCACCAATCATCACTGATGGGGCGCGGTATCCAGCATGCTGTGACACGCCCTGGGGAAATCACTAGGCAACGCAGATTCCATCCCTGTCCCCCGTTTACATGCCAATACCAGGGCAATTCTCCCTTTGTGTTGTTTTGGATTTTAGAACACGGCTCGGAAACAGTTACCCGAAGCAACTGCAAAAAACCCGATCACTTTCCCAAATTACACGCCGACCACTTCGTAGCAATTTCAACGCAACAGTGACAAAAATCCCGAATTACAGACAGTTGCTACCATGCAGTGGCGGCGTGTAAAGGTACCTTTACACAGCCTGGAGGTGTGTTTGGGGCCATTGTCCTTTTGGAAAATAAATGATGGTCCAACTAAACGCAATCCGGATGCTGTGGTAGCCATGCTGGTTCAGTATGCCTTCAATTTTGAAAGAATCCCAACAGTGTCACCAGCAAAGCACCCCCACACCATCACACCTCCTCCTCGCTTCATTGTGGGAACCAGGCATGTAGAGTCCATCCTTTCACCTTTTCTGTGTCGCACAAAGACACGGTAGTTGGAACCAAAGATCTCAAATTTGGACTCGTCAGACCAAAGCACAGATTTCCACTGGTCTAATGTCCATTCTTTATGTTCTTTAGCCCAAACAAGTCTCTTCTGCTTGTTGCCTGTCCTTAGCAGTGGTTTCCTAGCAGCTATTTTACTATGAAGGCCTGCTGCACAAAGTCTCCTCTTAACAGTTGTTGTAGAGATGTGTCTGCTGCTAGAACTCTTTGTGGCATTGACCTGGTCTCTAATCTGAGCTGCTGAAAAAAATGCGATTTCTGAGGCTGGTGACTCGGATGAACTTATCCTCCACAGCAGAGGTGACCCTTGGTATTCCTTTCCCAAGGCGGTCCTCATATGAGCCATTTTCTTTATAGCGCTTCATGGTTTTTGCAACTGCACTTGGGGACACTTTCAAAGTTTTCCCAATTTTTCGGACTGACTGACCTTCATTTCTTAAAGTAATGATGGCCATGAATTTTTCTTTACTTAGAATTTGTATTATGGCGAGAAAAAAGCAGCTAACAGTCTATTCAGTAGGACTATCAGCTGTGTATCCATCAGACTTCTGCGCAACACAACTGATGGTCCCACCACATTTATAAGGCGAGAAATCCCACTTATTAAACCTGACAGGGCACACCTGTGAAGTGAAAACCATTTCTGGTGACTACCTCTTGAAGCTCATCAAGAGAATGCCAAGAGCGTGCAAACCAATAATCAAAGCAAAAGGTCGCTACTTTGAAGAACCTAGAACATAAGACATTTTCAGTTGATTCACACGTTTTTTGTTAAGTATATTATTCCACATGTGTTTAATTCATAGTTTTGATGCCTTCAGTGTGAATCTACTATTTTCATAGTCATGAAAATACAGAAAACTCTTTGAATGAGGTGTGTCCAAACTTTTGGTCTGTACTGTATTCTGTGCATATTATAATGTAGACAGCCTGCCTAATTATGTACGATGGTCGTCAAACAGCCAGTCAAATAGACAGCAACAGCTGATGTCAGTGACTGGCTGCAGTGGTCAAGTGAATAATGAATATCAGAAGATAAAACATTAAAAATAATGAAAAGCTTAATAGAGGCACACACTGAATATGGAGCAAATAATCACTAATTTTATTCACATAAATAAGTGCTAAACATACGGTAGTTAAAACCATGTAAAAAGTGGTTAAAGGTTTGAGAGCAATTAATACTTAAAGTAGCTGACATGTTCACTTTAATGTCCCCAAACCTAAAACAATTTGTCCCTGCAGCTTCCTAGTACTATTCTAAGCATCCCTGTCTGACCTTATACTGTACTGTAATAGAGAAAAATCATTTAGTAACTTACAATTTCAGATGGTAATAAATATTCTAGCCGTATGGGGCATTCCTATGGTCACAATGTCTACTCTCGTTCCGGGCTTATCACGCCCCAGTGAGCATGATAAACTAATTTACAAGCGCTGTCCCAGTATATGGGCTACTCCTAGGAGTGACGCGCCGGCTACGTCATTTCCGGTCCTGTGCATTACGGGGGTGCTCTGGAACTGGACAGTACAGCCAATACTTACCATCAATGCACAGGACCGGAAATGATGCCGCCGTCACGTCATACCTGGGAAGAGTCCATACAATTCAGACAGGGAGTGCGCTTGTAAATTAGGTTACATTGTGACCATAGGAATGCCCCATCAAACAAACTGAGGCTCATTACTATCCAAATAGGAAGTTAATAAATTATTTTTCTCAGTTTTTTTCAGTACAAGGACGCTTAGAATAGTACTAGGAAGCTACAGGGACAGATAGTCATAGGTTTGGGGAAAAACGTAGCAGGTTCCCTTTAAACTTATGTGGCCAACCTTCATTTTCAAAATAGAATTCAAATGATGGAAATTACATCATCACTTCAAGATCGGTGGAAACACTGGGTCACTAGCATTGGATTGTACAAGTTATGGAAATTATCTTACTTTAACACATTTACAACTTCTATTCAGTTTTTCAATAACGCGAACAACAATTATAAGGCCATGTTCCCACATTGAGTATTTAGATAGTTTTTAAGGCTGGGTTCACACATGCGGACCCCTTCACAGCGTTCTGCGGAGGGGATCCGCAAGCTAAGTGCAGCCACCGCAAGCCCCTATGTTTATAATAGGGTCGCACTGTGCTGCGCTTGACTGCGTATGACCGTGCGCTCCCATTCATTTGCCCGTGTGATTTGTACGCAGGCGGACGCCTGTGCTCAAATCACGCACTCTCGTTCGCACCAGGAACGCGACATGTACCGCACCAGGAACACGTACAAATCACACAGGCAAATGAATGGGAGCGCACGGTCCTGCGCAGTGAAGCGCAGCATTGTGCGTCCCCATTATAAACATAGGGGCTTGCGGTGGCTGCATTCAACTTGCGGATCCCCTCCGCAGAGCACTGCGGAGGAGTCCGCAAGTGTGAACCCAGCCTTACCTCAGTATTTGTAAGACAAAACCATGAGTGGGTGAAAAATACAGTAGTGGAGACGCATTTCTATTATACTTTTCCTATGGTTTCACACCTGGTTTTAGCTTACAAAAATTGAGGTAAAAACTAATTTACGCCGAGGTAAAAATCTAACTAAATACTCAACGTGTGTACATGGCCTAAGTGTCACAATTTTAATCCTCTTATTTTGATAGTGGAGCATTGCAGCACACCTGCAGTGCTTCAGCAAAGAGCTTGGAAGACCAGCTGTGGATAACAAACATGTCGTGATTGCCACACTCCAGCCATTCATTCAATTGGTTAAATAAACTTTTGGACCATATTGATGATGTTTCGAGGCACTCCTGCTTGTCATCCACTTGATCTCACAGTGCAGTTCCTCTGGCTAAGTATTCTCCCAGGACTATATGTGCTGAAACTTCTATTCCCAATTTCCATTTATATATTGTCCCTCCCCAGAAACACACTGGCCATTAGAAAGCCAAGTTGATACAATTCCTCTCCTATTGCTGTGTACATGCTAAGGCTGCTTTCACATAACTGTATTGTGCCTGTCCGTGGGATCCGACTATGAAGGAGGATCCCACGGACAGGCACGGATCCACACGGATCCCTGCAATTGGATGGCAAATAGCCATCCGATCCGATGCTATGCAGGATCCGTGTGGATCCTGCGGTCCCCTGACTTTCCCTGCTGCTGCCTTCTCCATCTTGCTCCCTCTCCTATTCTATTCTGTCTCCCCACTAATCTATTCTGTGCCCCCGCTCCTCTATCCTCATCTAATCCCTATCCTGTCCCCTGTGTCGTCTTCCCTGTGTGTAAAAAAAAAACAAAAAACTCCTCCCGGAGTATACATCACCCGTCACAGGCTCCTACGCTGCAGCACCATTAGGGCAGAAGAGCCTGTGATGATGTCAGAGAGCCAGTCAGCTGACGGGTCATGTGACCAACTCTGTGACATCATCACGGGTCCTTCAGCCCTGATGGTGCTGCAGCGTGGGAGCCTGTGACAGGTGATGTATACTTCGGGAGGAGTTTTTTTTTTTTTTTTTTTAATTTTTTTTTTTTACACACAGGGAAGAGGACACAGGGGACAGGATAGGGATTAGATGAGGATAGAGGGGGGTACAGAATAGATTAGTGGGGAGACAGCATAGAATAGCGGGGGCACAGAATAGAATAGGAGAGGGAACAAAATGGAGGAGGCAGGAGCAGGGAAAGACAGGGAATACGGAGCAGACATCGGATCCGAGGTGAACTCGGATCCGATGTTCATAGGCTCCCATGTTGTGGGCATTCGGATCAGCAGTGATCCGATGCTGTCCGATTTGAGTCACGGACACAAAATCGTAGCAGGTTACGATTTTGTGCCCGTAATTAAATCGGATGGGATTGGATGGTGCCAAAATCAGATGTCAATAGTGGCACACCCGATCCCATCCGATTCCCATAGGGGAACATGGGATCCGATTTCGGATCCGATTGTATCCGTTTTGAAACGGATACAATCGGGTGACCGAAAATCGTTATGTGAAAGCAGCCTAAGAGAAAAGCATAAGGAAGGAGACAATGGAATAAGACCCCACACTGCACCTTATGCAATTTGTCACAGCGTCTCTGCTGCTAAGGCAGACTACATGTGACCATAAGCAGTGGGCAACGAGTTAAGCAGAAAGGAAGCACCTACTGTAGTGACTGGCGATTTGGAATATTGTTTTCATCTGAAAAAATGATTGTTAAATCAGATAATTTAGAAAAAAAATGTATTCAGAACTTTGAGCATAAATCACTTGAAAAGACTGAGACCACTTAGGCTACTTTCACATAATGATTTTTTAAAATCCGATGCTGTCCGATATAAATCGGACAGCATCGGATTCTTCTGACGCCTGGAATCGGATGCTAAATAGGCATCCGATTCCGATATTTTATCTGATGCCCGCCCTCACTTCGCTCCCTGTCAGCTGTCTTCAGCTGTCTCTTCCCCGGTCCTCCAATGTGGTCCCCCGTCCTCCCCTCTTCTCCCCCGGTCCTCAATTGCGCTCCCCCCTCCTCCCCCGGTCCTCAATTGCGCTACCCTTCTCCCCCGGTCTTCAATTGCGCTCCCCCCTTCTCCCCCAGTCCTCCATTGCGCTCCCCCCTCCTCCCCCGGTCCTCCATTGCGCTCCCCCCTCCTCCCCTCTTGTCCTCCTCCCCTCTTGTCCTCCTCTCCTCCATTCTTTTCTCACCTGTCCACGACTCCTTCATGGTCCCGCGCGTCTCCCGATGTCTTGCTGTTCTGTGCTGACAGGACCTCGCGTGACGTCACAATCACATGACTGCCGGTTATTGGTTACTGGCAGTCATGTGATTGTGACATCACGGCAGGTCCTGTCAGCACAGACAGCAAGACACCAGGAGACACGGGAGACGCCGGGGGCCTCGTGGACAGGTAAGCATAGATTTTTTTTTTTTAAATAACCCCTTAATTTAATGGGTCCGAGGAGACATCAGATGTTTCCTCGGACCCTGCTCCATAGGGCCACATGTCAAATTGATCGGGTCGGATCGGATGTGCACTAAATGCCATCCGATTTGGTCCGATCCAAGTTTGTCCGATTTTTGCACCAATAACAAAATCGGACAGAATTGGATCGGACCAAATCGGATGGCATTTAGTGCACATCCGATTCGGTCTGATGCCCATAGGCCTGCATGGAGGCAAAAATCGTTCCGATGCTGTCCGATTTTTATTGGACAGCATCGGAACTTATAAAATCGTAGTGTGAAACCAGCCTTACTAAACTCCCTCCATTTATCATTGAAATAACATATTTGCAATTTTAAGAGCTTGTTTTCTGTTCTTTTTCTACACAGTTTTCCTCAACTCTAGTCCTCCAGGGCCACCAACAGTGAATGTTCTCAGGACTTCCTGTGATAATTCCATCGCCTGTGCAATACTAGAGTATGCTGAAAACATGCATAGTTGGTGGCTTTTGAAGACTGGATTTGAAGATCACATAGTATGGCAAAAATCCAGTAAAATGTAACAGATACCTTGAAATTACAAAACATATCTACAGATTACAAAGGCTTCCAATGGCTTTACAATCTAACTAGCCATTAAATCTAACCATAATCCAATGCTTTACAGATTAAGGGCTCATACATAGGACTGTATTTTTGATCCAAATGCCATCAGACAAGACATTGGATCTCACATGGAAAAATGTTATTTAATGAGGCAGTGCACATGTCCAATTCTTTCCTTGGATCGATCAGTACGAGAAAAAATAATGCATTCGCGATTTGACCCTTTAAATGAGATCACACTCAGACATTCAACTATGAGCCCATGAATAAACACGGACCGCACTCAGATGACATTTTCACCGACTAATTACCTATAAGGGGCAGACAAAGGTGCAAATCGGGTCTTATCCGAAGATAATATGAAATAAGACAGTGGTTATATTCACTGCTCACCTTACTGGGTTGTGCCACTCACAACCAGCATAAGTGCTTATGCAAGACACAGGAGGGAAATGCCTGAATTACACGCCACCACATCGTGGCGTTTTCATGGCAACAGGCACAATTGTATCCGATGCCTGGCGGTGTCTACCTTCCTGTGGCTGCGTGTAAATGTACCATAAGAGATCAACTGGAAGGGATCATATACATTTATATCTATGGATGTTACATGGTTGTACTCAAATATTGAGCATGAAATTGGTTTGACCTGCTTTAAATTATATGCAGATAGAGATGAAAGGATCCTAGATGTACAGAAAAGGTTTTTGGTGGATAGTATGGCCTTAAATAGCCCTGATGAAGTAGCTTTGCTACGAAACGAGTCGGCACAAATAAACAGATTTGGCAAGCCTTCCGGATTGTCTTTCTTGGCAGCATGGAGAAAAACTCGGCTTTCACATAAATATTTCTTGTACTTCACTCCACGGGGTTCTGCAGTGGCCATCTTATCATAGCGTCTTCAGCTGGTTGTAGCTCATACAACCAGAGAAGGTGAGTCAGTCTCTAACTAAGGTGTGTTCATTTGCGAAACATTTAAAGTCCTAGGTGCACTCTCCTCTTCTTTCATTAAACATTGCCTTAAATCAACCTTTACTTCTTATTCATCTCAATGCTTTTTAGAGCCGTCCCTGCTCCTTCCTCAGAAACATGGTGTATATTCCTGAGGAAGGAGCAGGGACGGCTCCGAAATGCATCAAGATGACTAAGAAATAAACACCGCCTTGGATCAACTTTGGCTTCTATATGTATCTAACAGCGCGGATCACAGCACACCATACTTTTTGAAGTCTATTTTCACAGACTAACAGAATGGAAAGGATGAAGACGTTTTTCAATCTTCCTAACATCCAATAAAAGAGGATCCCACTTTGATCAAACGCTAATTAAAGTCTGATTAGCAAATTCAGACTGTTTTTTCTCGTATTGAGAACATAAGTTCATGTGAGCCCAAGCCTGGTGTAGTGCGAAATAGTTTACTTGAAAAAATAATTTAATTTATTTCAGATTATTTAAATTATTATTACGATCTTCCAAGAACGTTTTTGGAGTAAATGCCCCTTTTACTTAAACTGGCTAAAAAATTGGACATTTGACAGTTCATCCTACATATATTAGGATGAGTTCCACAGGCAGCTGGATGTATTCCTCATCTTATGAAAAAATACTAAACAACGCAGACAGTTGGAAGCCATTATGACTTTTTTTTTTCTTTTGCTTGCAGCTATTAAATGCAAGAAAGGAATGTTACAGCGCATAGACCGATCCTGCTGTCTCCTGGCTGCATCTGATTCCTATGACATTTTAACAACTAGTCTTGTTTAGAAAAGAAAATTCCACTCTGAATAACAAAATTGTAGCTATCATATGCAATGAATACAGGAAATTAAAGCCCTTATACATATGTATTTATTTATGCTGATTACATAGCACCAACATATTTTGCAGCACTTCATAGACGCCGCCATTACTTGCAGTGTGATGTGTTGCTTACAATCTATTTGTCTGTGAACCCACAGATTGTAGTCGGACCAGCTGAATATCTAATGTGTAAGGGGGCCACATGATTCTCCCTCAATAATTGACAAAGGGGAAAAATTAAAGACCAGGCTGATGGTGTGAATTTTGGACCCGACCTCCCCCCTTCCCCCCCCCCAGCAAACACATGGTTGGCCCTTGTATATATGGTTCTTCTACTGATACACAGTGGGTTCGGAAGGTATTCGGACCCTTTTAAATTTTTCACTCTTTGTTTCATTGCAGCTATTTGGTAAATTTAAAAAAGTTCATTTTTTTCTCATTAATGTACACTCTGCATCCCATCTTGACTGAAAAACACCAGAAATGTAGACATTTTTGCGCATTTATTAAAAAAGAAAAACTGAAATGTCACATGGTCATAAGTATTCAGACCCTTTGCTCAGTATTGAGTAGAAGCACCCTTTTGAGCTAGTACAGCCATGAGTCTTGTTGGGAATCATGCAACAATTGCTCCTCAATCTCACACCTCTCCTGCAGAAACACAAAACAAGCCGGCCACTCTCATTCTCCCACCTGCTTGCTCTCTCTTTGCTGCTGCTATCCGCTGGAGACATGTCTCCCAACCCAGGACCTCCACAGCCAACTTTCCCTAATATTCCTCCCTCCTATCATCACACACCTGCAGGAATCAGCCGCAATCTCCTAAATATAAAATTTACTTCCCTAACCCCCTCTCCACCGCCCCCTCTCTCTGGAGCGCTCTGGAATGCCTGCTCCATTTGTAATAAACTCCACTTCCTTCACAACCTCTTTACGTCTCGCAGACTCTCCTTCCTGGGCCTCACAGAAACATGGCCGATACCCTCCGACACTGCCTCCCCTGCTGCGCTGTGTTACGGTGGACTTCACTTCTCCCACACACCTTGCACTGGCAACAAACACGGTGGAGGAGTGGGTCTTCTCCTCTCTAGCAACTGCATCTTCAAACCAATTCCTCCTCCTCCCTCCCTTATCCTCTCATCTTTTGAAGCGCACTCTGTCCGTATCTACTCTCCTTCCAACCTACAAGTGGCCGTCATTTATCGACCATCAGGCTCTACCACTGCCTTCTTTGACCAATTCTCCATCTGGCTCCTATACTTTCTATCTGACGACATTCTCACCATCATAATGGGCGACTTCAACATCCCCATTGACACCCACCAGTCAACAGCCTCCAAACTCCTGTCACTTGCCTCATCCTTAGGCCTCTCTCAATGGTCCTCCACAGCCACCCACACAGACGGACATACACTAGACCTCATCTTTACCTGCCTCTGCTCCCTAACTAAACTTAACCTCCCCTCTCCTCTCTGACCGCCATCTACTTACCTTCTCATCCTTGTCCTCCTCATCTGCCACCCAAGTCCACCAACTGGCACACCCTCGCAGAAACCTCACACATCTTGACACTGACACACTCTCCAACACCATTTTACCGCTATCACCCATATCCTCACTCCACGACTCAGATAATGCCACAGCTTACTACAACTCTACACTCACATCAGCTATTGATGCAGTTGCACCTCTCATTCATGGCAGAACAAGATGAATCAACAGACAACCCTGGCACACAGGCACCACTAAAAATCTGCGGCGAGTGGCTAGGGTTGCAGAGCGGCGCTGGAAGAAAACACACTCACAAGAAAACTACACAGCATTCAGACAAGCACTTCTCAAATTCAAGTCAGCACTCACCACCACTAAACAGAATTACTTCATTACCCTCATATCCTCTTTGTCCCACAACCCCAGGCAGTTATTCAACACATTTAACTCCCTCTTCCGCCCCCCACTGCCCCCTCCTACTTCCCGTATCTCTGCAGAAGACTTTGGAACATACTTCACCAACAAGTCTTCACTACTCAACCACCACGATGATCCCCATGTATACCGGATCACTTCTCTCCCCCCACTAACCCTCTTCCCATCCATCACTGAAGGAGAACTTGCACACCTCCTCTCCAGATCACAGCTCAACACTTGTGCACTGGACCCTATCCCCATCCCATCTCCTCCCCAACCTCACAACACTTATCTCAGCCCTAACCCACATCTTCAACCTATCACTAACTTCTGGTACCTTTCCTTCTGCTTTCAAATATGCAAGAATTACACCTATCTTAAAGAAGCCATCCCTTGACCCCACTTCTACATCAAGCTACCAGCCCATATCTCTGCTCCCGTTTGCTTCCAAACTTCTCGAAAAGCATGACCACACTGTACGCTCATCTCACTTCTCATCCAACTCTCTCTTTAACGACCTTCAATCCGGCTTCCGCCCTCATCACTACACTGAAACTGCCCTGAACAAAATTACTAACGACTTATGGCCAAAGATAACAGACAATTCTCCGTCCTCCTCATTTTAGACCTGTCCTCTGTATTCGACACAGTCGACCACTGCCTCTTATTACAGATCCTCTCTTCCATTGGTATCACTGACCTTGCCCTCTCCTGGATCTTCTCATACCTTTCCAACTACACATTTAGTGTCTCCCACTCCCACACGAGCTCCCCATCCCCTCTCTGTTGGGGTCCCTTAAGGCTCTGTCCTCGGGCCCCTCCTTTTTTCAATCTAAACTCTTGGTCTGGGACAACTCAAAGTCCCATGGCTTTCAGTATCACCTGTACGCTGATAACACCCAGATCTACCTTGTGATGAAATGGACCCCTTCGATATAGGACTTATGATGATTTCTTATGTAACCCAGACATATCATATTGTATATAGGCTTGTAAACTTGTAATGGCCAAGGAGAATTTCCTAAAGTATTTTCATAGATTACTTTAAGTTTAGCATGGTAATGTAATTATCTAACTTGTTTGTCATAGCAGGCCAGAGAACTTAATTATGCTAATTGTCCATTGTCTATTACCCTGTGAATGTTGATTGTGGCTCCAGCCACTATTGTGTTAATGTCATGGTTTGCAGACTGAATGTCTTATACTAACATTCCATTGTATCACTGCTAGGTGCTTTCTCAATCAGCATTTGGATTGCAATAGTACTAAAATATGTTAAATGAGGATTGGAGTTCAGCCAATGAAAAGACTGTGTTATTGCACCAATCATGACGTCCCCAATATCCTACAATGAGGGCTTAGGTATATAAGGAGGACTATTCACTTTGACCAGCAGATTGGAGTTAGATGATTCTGTCTAGTGGTCTCAGTCTAGGGATTTCGGTCCCGGCTAGAGGTCCACTGGATTGGAGATTGAAGATTGGATACAGGCAGCTAATCTAGGGTCTTCGGGTCCGATTAGCGAGCCATAACCCCAGGCCTAGGCATTTTGGTGCCGACCAAAGGGATCAGAACACGGACTATAGAACCACAAGGACTTCAGTATCGGATTATTGGATTTGGCTGTGATAAAGACTGCATAAGGACAAGGAAGCAACCCAGGTTGGGATGATACAGTCACCTGGCTACAGACTTTGCTGTGCTATATTCTAAACCCTGGTGACCCAGCGGAAGGGTGAGACTCTGTTGCCGGTTACATTTATGTGTTGTGCTTGGTTATGCGTTATATGCTATTAACTGTTTGGGGATCCAATAAAGCCTTAAAGGGATCCTGTCACCCCCAAATCACCTCTAAACCTATTAAAACCTGTCCCTAGAGCATATTAACACTGTCCCTACACTCCTTTTAGCTCCTAAATGGCATTAGTCAAAGTGAATATAAACGTTTTATAAGTACCTGATTAGTCATGATAATGAGTGACTATGCTATTCATAGTCACTCATCAAGGCAGCCCCTCTTCTTCATATCACGCCTATTCAGGCGTGCTCGTCAGTCTATGTTCAAAATCGCGCCTCCCTGCGCGCCTCCCCTCTCTCTCATAGCGTCCGGGCTTCACTGTAAGCTGTATGACGCGATTCGCGTCATTCCCGGCGCCGGATGACGTATTTGCAGCCGCGCCGCGCTGTCAGCTTCAAAATACGCACTGCGCATGGGCATGCGCATGCGCAGTGCGGGACTTGAAGCTGACAGCGCGGCGCGGCTGCAAATACGTCATCCGGCGCCGGGAATGACGCGAATCGCGTCATACAGCTTACAGTGAAGCCCGGACGCTATGAGAGAGAGGGGAGGCGCGCAGGGAGGCGCGATTTTGAACATAGACTGACGAGCACGCCTGAATAGGCGTGATATGAAGAAGAGGGGCTGCCTTGATGAGTGACTATGAATAGCATAGTCACTCATTATCATGACTAATCAGGTACTTATAAAACGTTTATATTCACTTTGACTAATGCCATTTAGGAGCTAAAAGGAGTGTAGGGACAGTGTTAATATGCTCTAGGGACAGGTTTTAATAGGTTTAGAGGTGATTTGGGGGTGACAGGATCCCTTTAATATTGCGATTCCCTCACCCTGTGTTGTCTGAGTAGTGTTCCGCCCACGGTTAAGGAGCTCGGGTGTTCAGTTGGGGATGAGCCCTGGTCCACGCTGTCTTTGTAAAGGCGGCTGGGCCTGCGGATGAG
The DNA here is from genome assembly GCA_033576535.1 of Allobates femoralis. Lineage (NCBI taxonomy): Eukaryota > Metazoa > Chordata > Amphibia > Anura > Aromobatidae > Allobates > Allobates femoralis. The sequence continues at coordinate 134,009,287 of JARQOC010000005.1, forward strand.
AGCACCCACTGACCCCCGGGTCTCCACATACCTCTCTGGCTCAGACGTAACCTCTCTGCTGTCCAGAATCCGGGATTGTCTATCAGCCATATCCTCCTTCTCTTCCCGCTTCCTAATACTCAATGTAGACAAAACTGAACTCAACATCTTTCCTCCATCTCACACACCTTCCTTACCAGACCTATCTATCACAATAAATGACATCACACTTTGTCCTGTACCTGAAGTCCGCTGCCTCGGAGAAACCCTTGACTCTGCCTTGTCCCTCAAACCGCACATCCAAGCCCTTGCCACCTCCTGCCGCCTCCAACTCAAAAATATTTCCAGAATCCGTCACCTTCCTCAACCCCCAATCTGCTAAACTAATGCATGCCCTCATCATTTCCCGCCTCGATTACTGCAACCTTCTTCTCGTGGCCTTCCTGCTAACACTCTTGCACCACTTCAATCTGTCCTTAACTTTGCTGCCCGACTAATCCACCTCTCTCCTCGCTAGTCCTCCACTTCTCCCTCTGCAAATCCCTCCACTGGCTCCCAATTCACCAGCATATCCAATTCAAATTACTAACATTGACTTACAAAGCCGACCACAATCTGTCCCCCCATATATCTCTGAACTAATCTCCCAATATCATCCACCTTGTAATCTTCGATCCTCCCAAGACTTTCTTCTTTCCTCCACACTTGTACGTTCCTCATCTAACCGCCTGCAAGACTTCGCCTGAGCATCCCCCATTTTCGAACTCTGCACCCCATCACGTCCGACAATCCCCTACTTTCGGAACCTTCAAGCGGAACCTGAAAACCCATCTCTTCCGAACAGCCTACAACCTGCAATGACCACAGTGCCAACTCACCACCACTGGACCCAACGCTCCACCACCATCGGACCTGGCACTCCAGCACCACTAGACCCGGCGCTCCACCACCACCCGAGCAGACCCAACCTACTGTCTCCCTCCCCATTTCCCCGTAGAATGTAAGCCCGCAAGGGCAGGGTCCGCTCTCCCCTCTGTATTAGTCTGTCACTGTTAGTTTGTTAATTGTTTTTTAACTTGTCTGTATGTAACCCTTTCTCATGTACAGCACCATGGAATGAATGGTGCTCTCTAAATAAATAAATAAATAATAAGTTTTTCACACCTGGATTTGGGGATCCTCTGCCATTCTTCCTTGCAGATCCTCTCTAGTTCCATCAGGTTGGATGGTGAACATTGGTGGACAGCCATTTTCAAGTCTCTCCAGAGATGCTCAGTTGGGTTTAGGTCAGGGCTCTGGCTGGGCCAGTCAAGAATGGTCACAGAGTTGTTCTAAAGCCACTCCTTTGTTATTTTAGCTGTGAGCTTAGAGTCATTGTCTTGTTGGAAGTTGAACCTTTGGCCAAGTATGAGGTCCAAAACACTTGGCCGCATTCACGTTTCCTTCAATTGCAACCAGTCAACCTGTCCCTGTAGCTGAAAAACACCCCCATAGCATGATGCTACCACCACGTTTCACTGTTGGGCAGATGATGAGCAGTGCCTGGTTTTCTCCACAAATACTGCTTAGAATTACCATCAAAACGTTCTATCTTTGACTCACTAGACCAGACAATCTTATTTCTCTTAAGGGCCTGTCACACGTGTCAATGTCGCCCGCGATATCGCTCATGCGTCACAAATTATTAATCGCCTGAGCGATGTGGAATTATCGCAAGTAAGATGTCACACGCGTCAATATGACCCAGCGATGCGGTGATGTCGCCATCTTGCGAGCGATTTCATTTAGTCGCTTGTACGTTGTCAAAATAGAAAATACGTCGCTGAGTTTAGTGTCCCACGCAGCGATGCACAAGGTCTACTGAGCGATGAGCGACAGGTTTTACATCTGGCAGTGAAACCTGCGATCGGCGATCAGCGACATATCGCTGGTTGCATCGCTTGGTCACACGCTTCAATGTCGCTCCTGCGTCACTTTTACGTCGCTTGAGCGACTGAAAATCCGTGACGTATGAGCGACATTGACAGCGATATCGATGCGTGTGACATCCCCTTTAGTCTGGAAGTCCTTCATGTGTTTCTTTGCAAACTCTATGCAGGCCTTCATATGTCTTGCACTGAGGAGAGGCTTCCATCAAGCCAGGTTATAGATTTATAGAGGCTTCCGTCAGGCCACTCTGCCATAAAGGCCTGACTGGTGGAGGGATGCAGTGATAGTTGACTTTGTGGAACTTTCTCCCATCTCTCTACTGCATCTTTGGAGCTCAGCCACAGTTATCTTTGGGTTCTTCTTTACCTCTCTCACCAAGGCTCTTCTCCCATGATTGCTCAGTTTGGCTTGACGACCAGGTCTAGGAAGACTTCTGGTGGTCCCAAACTTCTGCCATGTAAGGATTATGGAGGCCACTGTGCTCTTAGGAACCTTGAGTACTACATAAATTCTTTTGTAACCATGGCTAGATCTGTGCCTAGCCACAATTCTGTCTTTGAGCTCCTTGGGCAGTTCCTTTGACCTCATGATTTTCATTTGGTCTGACATGCACTGTGAGCTGTGAGGTCTTATATAGACAGGTGTGTGCCTTTCCAAATCAAGTCCTATCAGTTTAATTAAACACAGCTGGACTCCAATAAAGGAGTAGAACCATCTCAAGGAAGATCACAAGGAAATGAACAGCATGTGACTTAAATATGAGTGTCTGAGCAAAGGGTCTGAATACTTATGATCATGTGATATTTCAGTTTTTCTTTTTTAATAAATTTGCAAAAAATTCTACATTGTTTTTTTTTCAGTCAAGATGGGGTGCAGAGTGAACATTATTGATAAAAAAAATTTACTTTTTTAAAAGTAACAAATGATGGTAATGAAACAGAGTGAAAAATTTAAAAGGGTCTGAATACTTTCCAAACCCACTGTATATGGTCCTTCTTGAGGAAAAGGTGGATCTGAAAACAGAATACAACTAGGAATACACACTTCCTTTCAGTAATTCTTGTATAGTGATTACGATGGCGTGTGCATTTTACATCAGTTACAATAGTCAATTTGCAGACAATTTGGAACTAAAAAAGTAGAGATTGAAACAATACAGCCCCCCCCCCCCCCCCAGAAACAAGCAAGTTACCATTAGAACCTTACCCAGATGATCCTACTCTGCTTTGTTGTACAGTATATGCGAATACAGGATAACAAATGAGCTTAAAGGAGTTGTCTGGGACTCACCTATAAATATGTTAATGCCAGTTTGAAGACCAACCCATGAAGACCATTTTTTCACTATTTCGGGACGAAAGATCCATAAAGGTTTCATAGTACATGATGAACTTTATCTTTGTGGATCATAATTAGCTTATGGGGATACTACTAACAAGTCTTTGCTTTACATTAAAAAATAAATGAAAATTGTTTAAGAATAGGAATAACCACCAGACTATTTGTAGTTAAATATGTATCTGAGGGAATGGACACCCGGCGGTTAATGGTTAAATTCTGTCACTACAGAAAGGTCACAACATATATTATCTGAGCACAAAGATGACTTTCCTGGATTAAGACTCCAGTCGCTCCAGGGGGCAGTCTTGAGAAACCACAGAGTGGAACTATTTTACACCTCTTATGCCTTTGAAGACTCTACCAAATGGAACTTAGTACAGCCTGACCATTTATATTTAAAGTGTGAAAGAGAATGGGTTAAGACTAAAGAACATTTTAAAAATAATGAATGGCTAAATTAGTGAGGGTCCCAATCGTAGTCCCAGAATTAGAATATTAAAATGGAAGGCTGGTCTAGAATTCAAACCTCACACCAGACCCTATAAGAACGTACGCCAGCCAAGAGTTCTTTGTCACAGATTTTGGGGCAGCTGAAACACTGCTGTGAACCACATTCCATTTTCCTCCCTCCCCATTGGGATACAAAATTCAAGCTGCAAAATTTAGGGATTTCTGTAAGTTTCTACCTTTTTATTTTATAACTTTCTTGCATATTTGTATGTCACTTTTTATTTCTATTTTTATATATTTTTCTTGTAAACACTGTACCTTTTATATTAAAGATTAAAACTTTAATAAGGTTAAACCTCATATGCTCTAAAGAACCCATAACCGTAGAGAGGGTGCGATCTTATTGATTGTCTGATAGTCTTAGTTTAGAGCAGGGGTCTCAAACTCGGCTGGGTTGGTGGGCTGCACATAGAAAAAAATTGATATCGGGGGGCCGCATTCATTGTAGGACTAAGTGACATTTTAGCAATACCAGAATTTTTTGCTTAATGTAGTAATGCCCAAATCCTGGTCCCTTTCTTGTAGGAATGTCCCCACCCTAATCTCCTTTATGTAGGTAAGTCCTCATCCTGGTCCCCTTCTTGTAGGAATGTCCCCATCGTATATTAATGTCAACCATTCTGACCCTCATCTTGTACTAATGTCCCCATCCTGGACCTCATCTTGTACTAATGTTCCCATTCTGCTCCTCTTCTTGTAGTAATGTCCCCATCCTGGTCACAGAGCCCATGGAACTGTGCACACAGCGCCCACAGAGGCCACAGCGCACACAGAGGCCACAGCGCACACAGAGGCCACAGCGCACACAGAGCCCAGTGCACACCCTCAGTGCCTGGACCCAGCCTCACTGTCTGTGCTGCTGTGCCCCCGCTAGACCCGGTAATTGCCACTTAAGTTACAGTACCATACCGGCGCCAGCAATGAGCTGCCTGGTCCTCCGCCGCAGGATCTTCCCCTGATGACATCCGGAAGCAACTCCTCCTCATTGCTCTCAGGGCCTCGCTTACAGCAGTAACAAGGCGGGATTCTGAGACACCCTCAGGTCACCCGCAGCAGCCGGAAGACTGAGGTGGGTGGGCGGGAGATGCTGAGGTGGGCGGGCGGAAGAGTGTCTTCCAGTCACCATCATCATCAAAATCATTTTCATCATCATCATACACACACACAGTCACCATCATCATCATACAAACACACACAGTCTCCATCATTAGACACACACACACACAGCTACCACCATCATCATACACACACAGCCACCACCGCCGTCATTATTATCAGTCACACACAGCCACCACCACGATCATCATCATTAACACACTGCGACCACCGCCACAATCATCATCAGTCACACACAACCACTACCGCCACCATCATCATCATCAGTCACACACAGCCACCACTGCTGCCATCATCATCAGTCACACACAAGCACTACCGCCACCATCATCATCATCAGTCACACACAGCCACCACTGCTGCCATCATCATCATCAGTCGCACACAACCACCACTTCTGCCGTCATCAGTCACACATAGCCACCACCACTGCCATCATCATCATCAGTCACACACAACCACCACTGCCGACACCGCCATCATCATCATCATCATCATCATCAGTCACCCACAACCACCACTGCTACCACCACCATCATAATCAGTCACACACAACCACCACTGCCGCCACCGCCATAATCATCATCAGTCACACACAGCCATCACCGCCGCCAAATATCATCATCACTCACACACAGCCATCATCATCATCATTCACACAAACACACACACAAACGCATACACAGCCATGATCATCCTCAGTCACACGCACACATACACAGCCATGATCATCCTCAGTCACACGCACACATATACAGCCATGATCATCCTCAGTCACACGCACACATATACAGCCATGATCATCCTCAGTCACACGCACACATACACAGCCATGATCATCCTCAGTCACACGCACACATACACAGCCATGATCATCATCAGTCACACGCACACATACACAGCCATGATAATCAGTCACACGCACACATACACAGCCATGATAATCATCAGTCACACGCACACATACATAGCCATGATAATCATCAGTCACACGCACACATACATAGCCATGATAATCATCAGTCACAAGCACACATACACAGCCATGATCATCATCAGTCACATGCACACATACACAGCCATGATCATCATCAGACACGCACACATACACAGCCATCATTAGTCACACACAGCCGCCATCATCATCATCATCATTCACACACACAGCCATGATCAACACACACACACACACACACACACACACACTCTGACCTGGCCTATGCTCTGTCTTGTGCCCTCGGCTGCACCCGCCGGCAAAGCAGCTGACGTCACCGCTACTGAGCTTGGGATGAACACAGCCATCGATTGGTTCGCCCTGACCGCAGCCAGGGAGAAGCAATCAAAGGCGGCGTCTCCAATGCGGAAGTGCGGCCGGCGGCAGAATGAATGTTACTGTCCCCGAAGGTGGCGGGGGCAAAGTGAAGGTGCGGCCACCGGCGGGGGCAGTGTAGAAGTGCGGCCGCCGGCGGGGGCAGTGCAAAAGTGCGGCTGCCGGCGGGAGCAAAGTGAAAGTGCGGCCGCTAATAGTTGGCAAGCATGTTTTGCATCTGCACAGTGTGTCCCCGGGCCGCATCAATCAGCCTGGCGGGCCGCATGCGGCCCGGGGGCCGCGTGTTTGAGACCCCTGGTTTAGAGGGACCTCACCGCTCCAAATCCGTTGAGTGGTCGCAGTGTGTGAGACGTAGGGTGTGTGGTCTGTGTCGGGGTGTGATTTATGTTCCCTTTTAGCATAGCACAGAGATCGAGTGCTGGATTGAGTGAGAGGAGATAACCCTTGCAGGTGCAACCCCAAATCACGTGCTGAGAAGTGGGTATGTGACACTATTCAAAAAACCTCTGTTGTTGAATGACAAAATTCTGTCAAAGAAATACAGTTTTGTGGAAAAAAAAATAGCAAAATGGCTTTGACGCCACTGTTTGAGCAAAAAAGCTTTGATGAATTGGGACCCTAATGTTTTCTAATCTGGAACAATAGTTGATAATCCAGGAACTATTTGCAAATCAATATCCCTTCTGGGTTTTACTAAAATGCAATAGGAGAGAAATAATTGGATGGCTAGATATATGAAAACAAGGACTTGCAGGAAGGAAAGCATGAAAATCTGAAATTATATTGAAATTAGTGAAACACATATGAAAATTGTCTTTACTTGCAAAAGAAAGAAGACACAGGCAGTAAATACAATTTACTGCCAAAAAGTAATTAAACACATGTTTACAATAGAAGTGTTCTGATCACTGTTGATTTAAAGCATTTTTCTAGCCATACAAATTGCTATAACCGTTGAAATGCAAGTATCATTTATTTTTCTTGACTAATTCACCATCAAAAAGTAGTATAATAAATGTCACTGGTTTAACAACAAATAAAGCAGTTATGCAAGTAGTTTTGATTATAAGTAAGTTAAATGGGGAGAGGGAATTGCAGCTCACCAATGGAGTATTAGATTCCTGGCTCATTTTGGTCCTTCCTGCAAGGACAAACCCTGGTCCTGGGCTGGCACGGCAACTTGGTAAGGAGAATCCAGCAAAAAAGGCTCAAAAAATGCTGGTTTATTAAGAATACATAAATAACCTCCAAATTTAGGACAATGCAGTGTGCATGAAGACCACCGCGTTTCGATGCTTCAGGTCTTAATCATGACTATCATATACTAGGAGGAAGTGGGATAAACATACATCCACTTCCTGCAATACACAGATTTGCAATTAGTCCTTATTGCAGAAGACATGCAGAAAATAAAGCACAAACAATATAATTAATGAAAAAATAAAAAAATCTCAAAAAGTTACTATATGCAAGAAAATATATGATATAAACAACTAGACTCAATATTGCAGTATCATATCCTGCCTAATATTGAGGCATTGCGGTACCCTAGTTCCCAAAGAAAAAAATCCAGAAAGATTATTTTTATGTAATAATCTGCACCTAATGGAATTTTAGTGCTGAGATATCTCCTTTAAGGCAGATGGAAAAATGCTTGGATACTGTAGACACATTAACTGCTGAAGGATTACTTGCATCAGAAATATGTCTGCAGATCCGCCTCTTTAATTCACCCGATGTACAGCCCACATATTGAATGCGGCAATAGACACACTCTAGTAGGTAAACTTCATTTGTAGTACAGCAATTAATATACCGTATGATTTTATATTGTGAGTGTGTCCATTGCTACTAGATGTAAAAGTTACTCATACTAAATTGGTTTTGGAGAGTTTCTATACCAATAATTCAATTGCACAATTTAAACTGCTTTTCTTAAAGATGCTTTTATTACTTCATCAAAAAGGAGATTAAATGCAGATACAAAAGTGCTCACAGATATAATAAAATTAGTAAGTTTACATGAATCTGGATAGGAGGACACTAAGGGGTTACAGTAATTTTACCTCACACTTCAGGACAAAATACATGGTAGCCATATCAAAAACAAGAGCTATGTGCTCTCCTGGTATACAGATGGTTAAATTGAGAACTACAGCCTGTCAGTATATGGAGGGTTCAGCTCATAATCCCCCTTCCTACTACCAACAGCTTCACTGGATGTTCTCTCAAAATAATTCCCATTACACATCAGCCTTAACAACATAGCAATTGTAACAGAGCTTACCCATGTCAGAATGCCAGAGTGTAAAGATGACCTCTAGGGGACGCCCCATCGTGTTTCCCTGAATGCTTCCTCAGGGGGCCCCGGAGGAAGCATTCAGGGAAACGCGTTGGGGCGTCCCCTAGAGCTCATCTTTACACTCTGGCATTCTGACATGGGTAAGCTCTGTTACAATTTTTAGTTTATTTTTAACCATCTGTATACCAGGAGAGCACATAGCTCTTGTTTTTGATATGGCTACCATGTATTTTGTCCTGAAGTGTGAGGTAAAATTACTCTAACCCCTTAGTGTCCTCCTATCCAGATTCATGTAAACTTACTAATTTTATTATATCTGTGAGCACTTTTGTATCTGCATTTTAATCTCCTTTTTGATGAAGTAATAAAAGCATCTTTAAGAAAAGCAGTTTAAATTGTGCAATTGAATTATTGGTATAGAAACTCTCCAAAACCAATTTAGTATGAGTAATATGATATGTGGGAGAGCCCTAATACATTTTGAGTATTATTCATGTTTGACCTGGATATTTAAAACATAGATGTAAAAGTTGTAGTTTTCCGGGCATAATTGCAGGCTGAGCATCTAGTGTGTCCACATTTGAAGAAACCTTTCAAAGTTAACCAAGTGCTGGTATCTTGAGTTAAAGGGGTGGAATAGAGGCTGGGTGACAAAATAGAGTCAAGAGTGGGAGCTTTTCTGGCACTAAATCTAACTGGACAATCCCTGCGAATTTGGGAACGTTTTGGATCACGGTTCAATATAGGAAGGTATTTTCTGATAATCCCCACTACATTAGAATATTGTGGACTGTATGTTATAGTAAAGGTAATAGTTTTGGAAACCATAGGAGAATGTTTTTTCTTTGGTGTAACATCAATTAGCTTTTTCCCATCTATGGCATTTACGATGTTTTCTGCTCTAGACAAAACTCACTTTGAATATCCCCGATGTTCCAACCAATTTACAACATTTCTGGATTCTTTTACATATGAGTCCTGATCAGAAAAATTCCTCTTGGTCCAAATCAGTTCTCCTACAGGAATATTTCTTACTATATGAAGGGGATGACAAGAAGTTGCATCCAATATTGACTTGGTGACGTTTGGTTTTCTGTATGGGCTTATATGTAGCCTTCCCGTTGTGCTATCTCCAAGCAAACTGATGTCTAGGAAATCAATTATCCTGGCATCAGAGAAATGGGTAAAACGCAAATTGAAGTCATTCAGGATAAAATAATCTGCAAAATCACAGAGTTCGTCTGGGGGACCCCTCCACACTAATAGGGTATCGTGTATATATCTGGCGTACCACATTATACTTGTGTGGAAGGGATTCTTGTTGTTAAAAATGCTGCTCTTCCCACACACCCATGACAAGATTTTCCAGGGTGGGTAAGAATTTTGCCCCCATATTCACTCCACAATTCTGCAGATAGACGTTTTTATCAAATGGAAAAAAAATTGTGTTTTAACAGAAAATCCACCTCCATAAAAATGAAATCCTGTGTTGGTTGGGGATAGGCACTGTGTCTCTAAACTGATGAAAAAAACATTGCATAGCCACTCTGTGGGGTATTGAGGGATAAAGACTGATTACATCACAACTTAAGGCCCAGTTACACGGTACGAGATTGTGAACAATATCGCTTAAACGTCACGGACGGGTTTGGAGTCGTTCAAACGACATCGTTAGGACATCATTACGTGTAACACAGAGATAAGACTACGATAAATCATTGGATCATTGACTGCAGATTTGAGAACATGTTCTCAAATCAAACGATCCTCCATCAGCCAGCCTGCTGCATTGTTGTGTGTGACACCGTGATAACGATGTCGTTAATGACTTTTTCCTATTCACAACAGTGAACAAGTATCGTTCGCTGGGTTGTGCGAACGATAGCTGCTCGCCACATCGTTGGCGAGTCGTTAATGGTATCTAGACGTGTGGCATCTCACCAACGATGTAAAAAAGATGTTCTAACGACCGAGCACCAATGGGATCGTTGGCAATACCTTAACAATATTGAAGCATGTAACGGTAGCTTTAGCCATATGTAGTTTGGTTTTCATTTAAAATCAGAGAAACTAGCCATAACTGATAACTGATTTGGTTTCCTTGATAAAACCAGGTAAACTACATACCAAAGGTTGTAGTTGTGAATCCACCCAAGCACCTAATCTCTCTCCCAAAGATCCAATATCCGCAATAATGGGGTAACATGGAGGTGGAAAAATATTCTTATGGACCTTTGGGAGAGAGTGGTAAATTGGAATAATTGGGCAGTCCACCAGTAAATATTCAGCTGTTTTTTGTTTTTTTTACTGAGAACTCCCATATGGATACCTTCATCCAAAAGTCCGGACACCTTATCCTGATAAATGGAATATACCTCAGTGTTGGTTGGATCACTCAATACAATTTTTTATTGTATAACTCTAAAGAACAATAGCTCCTCCCTTATCTGACATTCTTATTATAAGATCTTTATTATTATGTAGCTCTTTGAGAGCAACTCTTTCTAATGGTGAAAGATTGTCGGAGAAGGGTCCTCGATTAAAATCCGGACTAATTCTTTTTCAATCAAATCCTAGAATATATCCAGGATTTTATGTCTGGATTTGATCAGGTAGAAGCCTGGATTACTCATATGTGTAGCGGTCCACTAGTCAGCGCGCTACAAAAGGGTACTGCACCCCTAACAGAAGGTGCAGTATGCTTTGTTCTGGTAAGGAGTAGTAGAAGCCTGAAGCTCCAGCACCACACACACACACACCTAGTGATAGGGGACCAATCAGACGCCCGTTACTAGGGTAACCGGTCCTAGTGAGTGGAGAAGTTAGGTTATAAAGTGAGTGGGGAAAGAAGAACAGTGACCAGAGTAGACGAGCAGCAGAAAGAAGTGAAGTGAAGTGCAGAGCTGTGAAGTAAGGAGAAGCTGTAAGAGAGTAAGCACAGAGAAAGTGATAGAGAAGGAACACCAGTGGAGCCTCAGAGGGACACTGCTCACTACCAGAACCAGCCGGTCCACTACCCCAGCTAAAAGAACTGCATTAACCCTGTAAACCTGCAGATTACTGGAGTAAAGTACCCGTTCAGAGTGAGAAACGTGTCTGTGCTTCTTCTCAGTGAACTGTGATTTAACTGCCTTGCTCCACAGTGACTACGCTACCCTATTCCATCATTGCTACTTCCAACACCACGGGGACTCAGCCCTCCCTGTAGAGGGCTACGACATTTTGCTGTCACACATCACCCGGAAGTCCCAGCAGAGCGAGTGCCATCACCGGACGTACAGGTGGCGTCACAAACAACTTTATTTTCTTTTCCCCTTTTTTATTGTCTGCTCAAGGGCACGGACTCTGGCACCAACCACCCGTGACATCCCCGTATCAGTACGCCCGAGATCCGAGTACCCAGTTACTTGTGGCCCCAGACATATGTAGTTTTAGGTTATCCTCAACTGTCAGATTGGATGACAGACTCGTTAGTGCTGCTAATGTGTTTAGTTCCTGAAAATCTGGCATTTCAATAGAATCATCACAAGGGCCATAATTAGTCACCTGATTTAACAGTGGGAGAACACTCAAAAAAATGGCATTTCAGGGTTAAATTATGTGAGAATTGGTTTACATCTAATATAGTTTGGAAGAAATCAAAATGGTTGGTGGGAGAAAAACCCAAACCTCTGGATAATAGAGAAATCTGGGTCTCAGGTAATATGTGACTGGCAATATGTGACTGGAGAGGTTCCAGACCGGAAGGTCTAGTATCTCGACCTCAGATTGTACCTGCCGGTGTCGGTGTTTTCTCACACCCCTCCTCCGTTTTTTTTGAGTGGGATCAAACCGGGGTACCTTCAATATTACCAACAGTTCTCATGCTAGAAGTTGAGCCCAAAGTACTACCTGGAGTCAATGTGAATGCCGAGGATAATTAAGTGTCCTGGTTAACGAAGGTGACTGAGCGCTTCCTAGGTTTCTTGCCGCCAGGGTTTTTCAATTTAATATGGAGCGTCTCCCGTGATTTTGGTGCCAGGAATAAACTTGTCCCACTGTATAGTCGGTGGAGTCCCTTAGTAAGTTCCTCTTTTTCGTCTCAGCAATGCCGTTCTCCATTTTCTCCAGGTTTGTGAGAATTTTCTCATGTAGTGTTGTGAATTCAGCCGTGTCTCTGAATGGGGCCAGAGCTAATTGCAGAGCTTCAATCTTTCCTTTAACCCCTGCAAGTTTTTATTCCTCATTCTGAACAATTAGGTGCATGAACTGCAAGTAGCATTTTGACAGAATATCATCCCACTCAGTCTGGAATTCTTTGGAGAATACAAATGTTGCATTTTTGCGAATTCTCAATCCTCTAGGGATCATATTTTTAGAGATGTATGACTTGATTGAGGTTGAATCCCACCATAACTGCATTTCTCTTGCCAGTTCTGACTCTAGTTGAGACATAATTTTCTGCAGATCTTCACATGCAGACCTACTAGGAGCATTGTCCGATGTTTCGAAAATGGAGGCAAATTTTGACAGTCGAATATTTTTATTGCTGCAGTGTTGGAGGCGGGCCACAGCGGGTGAATGCAGGGAAAAGCTGCCCTGCATGTGCATGGGGCAGCTGTCTTCTCCCTGCGTTCACCCGAGGCTTCCCTTAGGTCCGGAGGCACTGCAACCAACACACAGTGCCTCTGGATCGTGTGCACTTAACCTTACACTTCAATTAAAAGTCACAACACACCGCTGAATCAGATAAATGACAAATCACATTAGTGTTAACCAGGCATGAATATAATAATGCCATAAAAAAAAGTAGCCCATTCTGAGCAGGTGCCATACATATATATTAGTATTGGCATCTGCTACTTATCAAGAAATGAAAAATATATTAAACATATACACATAAATACATATAAACACATGCAAAAAATCCGAGATTTTGTTGTAAAAATTATAGTAAACTCTGTTATAAAGCTATGGTTGTGGAAGATAGTTTCAGGTCACCGGTCATACATCATGGCAATACTGAGCACAAAAACAAGATACAAGGTAATGGTGATTCTACATCAGCAATGTCTCTCCATGATAAAAAAACGTTCACACTATTTTGAAAAAGCACTAAGAAATGGTCAATGAGTGGTTGGCCAAGGAAACTTATTTCAGAGATTATTTAATCAATTAACAAAATGCAAAGGGCATTAAAAATGAAATCTAAATCTAACAGTGTTTGGTGTTATCACTCTTGGTTTAAAAACAGCATCAATACTTCTAGGTAGACTTGTACAAAGGCAATGTGTCATGCTCAGGCAAGGAAACGTCTGGCACACAGAACAACACAGACGTTACAACAGGGATGGAAAGGGTAGGAAAGCTCTAACAGTACGTAGTGGGAAGACAGGTCACCTTCGGAAAAATTACCTGTCTCTGCACCCAGAGCTCCCTAAAGACAATATATGGGGTTTTCCTCCCTTCACCATCACATGCCTGGGCTCTAGCTGTCACCTCCTTGCTCTCCGGCTAGTACAAAGGTCTGTCAGTGCACAAAATTTTACCACTACAATAACAGAACACAGGGCAAGGATGACAGACTGGGGAAACCTAGACAAAAGAGATAAAACTCCAAGGTTGCAGCCAAACTCCAGGATGGCAAACATCAGGGCTCCAGCAGCTTTCAGGGAGTTCCTCACTCCATGGTGGTCAGCATAGAAAGTTTGTATAAGTGTGCGTGCACACGATCAGTGTACGCAGCGTCTTGCCACTGCATCCAAAATGCTGTGTAGTACAGTAGAAGCATAGTAGATGGGATTTCTTGAAATCCCATCCTCACTATGCTTAACCCGCCCGCAGCGTGTTTGGAGCTACGGTGTGGGTTGCCGGCAGTCCGCTCCTCCGCAGCATGTTTTTTTCATGCTGCAGAGTTGGAAGTGGCTACCACAGAGAGACTGCAGGGAGAAGCCACCGCACATGGCGAGTACAGGGCAGCTGCGGTCTTCCCTGCGGCCACCCGCGGCTTCATTCAGGTCCGGAGGAGCTGCATCCAACACGCAGCTCCTCCGGACCGTGAGCACATACCCTAACCGGTATCAAGTGATGAAACATGCTATTATTTAAGGTAGAGGGGGAGTGGTCACAAACTGGCATCACCTGAGGAGGAGTAACAAGGAACTATCAGCAAGGAAATAGTCCTTAACTCATGCTCCACCAAAAGCACCGGCATTCACGGTGCAACTGCACGGCTCTGGAGCACAAGCAATAGAACAGTGGCAGCTTCAAATCCCCTAAGGAGACTAGCAAAAACAAAGTTTATAAACATTTTTTCAAAAATATGGAAAAAAATATGTTCAACTCCCCCACCATTTGACCCACTGAAAATAAACCAATAATATAAAAAAATACACATATTTGGTATTGCTGCATTCAGAAACGCAGAATGTATTAAAACATAAAATAAATTAATCCGATCATTAAACTGCGTAACGTAACAAAAATGTGAAATTCCAGAATTACATTTTCTTTTGTCACTGCAATATTGCAATACAATGCATTATGAGGCGACTATACACCAAAATAGCATCATTACGAATGTCAGCTCAGGATTGAAAAAAATGAGCCATCACATAGCCACAGATTTAAAAAAAATGATAATGTTACTGGTCTCCGCAAATGGCGACAAATGTGCAATATTTTTTGGGGACAAGTTTCTGAATTTTTTTTACCACTTAAATAATAAGTAAAAAACTACACGTTTGGGATCTACAAAACTCACAATGACTTGCGATCCCCCAATAAACAAGCCCTCAGATGGTTATAGTAACAAACAAATGCGTTAAAGCTCTTGGAAGAAGGGGAAGAAAAAGCTAAAATAGCCTAGGGATGAATTGGTTAACCCTTCAGATACTTCACAGTAACTAAAGCAATGTGAAAAGAAAAATGAAAATTGTACTTTTTCCCCAGAAAAATATTACATTAGACCCGAATTTGACATTTTCACATAAGGTAACACGAAAAAATGCTCCATACAATAACTTGAGCAATTTCTCCTGAGTACGTCGATACTCCATGTGTGTTTGGACACAGCAGGGCTCGGGTGTGGAAGGATAGCTATGTCAGTGAAAAATCCCCACAGGTGACCCCATTTTGGAAACTAGACCCCTTATGGAACTTATTTAAGTGTGTGGTGGGCTGAGCCGTTAAAATAAAAAATATTTTTTTTTCCCACAAAAATGTAGTTGTAGCTCAAATTTAGCATATTCACAAAGGTAATAAGAAAAAAGAAACCATACAATTTGTTCTGCAATTTCTTCTGAGTACACAGATACCCCAAAATGTGGTGGAAAACTACTGTCTGTCATGCACGGCTTAGAAGGGAAGGAGCGCCATTTTGGTTGGAAGAGATTGTGGCTATCATGTCACATTTGAAGAGTCCCTCACATACAAAGCAACAGAAACCCCAACACGTGACCTTATTTTGGAAACTACTCCTCTCAGTGAATTCATATAGGGTATTAGTGAGCACTTTTAATCCTCAGCCAATTTACAGAATTACATAACATTGTGCTGAGTATATAATTTTTTTTCCACTAAAATGTTGCTTTGGCCCCAAGTTTTTAATTTTCAAATTGATCCATACACTCCATATGAGGTGACATTTTTAAGGCACACTGCAGTGCAAAGTTCAGATGTGACGGCGCCCCCTCAATGAATTCATCTAAGGGTGCAGTGATCATGAATTCATAGAAGGGTGCAGTGATCATATCGACACCTGACACCACAGATGTGTCACAGAATGATATACCATTGGGGGGTGAAGAAAAATGAATTACATTTTTACCACAAAAATGTTGTTTTAGCTCCAGATTTTACATTTTCTCACACGAAAATGGGTAAAAATGGCACAAACATTTGTCATACAATGTCTGCTCAACAAAGCAATAAACCATATTTGGCTGTACAATACAGCTATGCCACACGACAAACTTAAGGAGGGAAGGAGCGCTATTTGACTCTTGGAGTACACATTTTCTTACAATAGTTTGCAGTCTTCATATACAGAGCCCCTAATTGCCAGAAGAGCAGAATCTCCATCAAGTAGCCCAATTTTGGAAATTATATCCTAAAAATGTATCTACAGGAGTAGACACAATTTTGACTCCATGGCTGATTTCCAGAAATAAGCAACAATGGAAGTTGTTGAGTGAAAGTTGCAATTTCTGCCACTGTAGTGCCTGAATATTGTAGTTAGTGATGAGCGAGTATCAAAATATTCGTAATTGCTGTACTCGTAACGAGTACTCTGCAATACTCGCGTACTTGTCTGGATAGGGAGTCCAATGTTAGTCAAACAGACATAGGCTTCGCCCATACGCATCCGTTCATAAATAAAGCATTTGCAGGACAGGGTGGGAAGGTGGGCTTTTTTGTGTTTTAAATGCATAAAAACCCTTGCTGTGCCCCCCCACAGAAACCCTAACATTCAATCTGCTCTCACTGGGATGTTGACACTTTTTGTGTACTGAAGGGACCTGGCAATTTCTTTCAGATCGTTCACAATCGACACATCATCACGGGCACCAGCAATACTTGTCGAGTAACGAGTATTACGAATACTGTAATATCTGGGCGAAGAGCGAATAGTAAGAATTATACTCACTCATCACAAGCCAAGCACATAGTAGTCCCCATAAATTATGCCCAGCTCATGCTTGAGGAAATCCGCACACCCTGTAAATAAAGTGGGCTCTCCTCTACATAAATGCCAAACATGTAGTAGTTGCTAAAAGTGCTTGACTTATTTTTTTGCGAGGGGGGGGGGGAGAAGTTTAAGCCATAGCGCTTGGTGCAAATTTGGGGACAGAGCATTTGGATCAGTTCACATTTATCCTGTACTCTATGCTGAGCGCATACATTAGTTTCCATCTATATCTCCTAAGTACGCGCATTAGGAGAAGTCCCCAACGGAACCCTTCACTAATGAGACAGCAAAGTTACTACAGACTGTTTGCCCTCTGTTCAGGGGTGTCCTTTTCAAAGGTTCACAAAACTGTTGTTGACTGCACTTTTGTGCACAACTAATAAGATGCTTAGAAACATGACACAGGAAGACCACATGCCAGACAGGAGTTCAAAGTGATTCTTCTGCCTCATATTACAGTGAATTTTCCATTGGAAATTTCATCTAAATCAAATTTTACAGAGATTTACACGGAAACCCAGGAGTAAGCGCTCAGCATAGCACACAGGATAAATGTGACCTGAGCATAACTGTGATCTTTGGGTGATAGAATAAACGAATCAACAGTAGTTGAAGAATTGGCTTTATTAGTATTTTTTACGCTGTTTACTTTGCACTATATGTGAGCAGGTGGCTTTATTACGAAGGTCAGCAAAATTACAGCAATTTATTATTATTATTATTTATTTATATAGCGCCATTGGGTTCCATGGCGCTTTACATAGGATGAGGAGACAAGAACAAGTACACTAAATCTAGGCGATCAGGACGTACAGTACAGAGGGGCAGGGACCCTGTCCACGAGGGCTCACAGTCTATGAGGGGTAGCAATTCCAGGTTTACCATATTTTTTGGATTATAAGGTGCACTTTTGCTTCCTTCAAATTGGGGGGAAACAGGGGGTGGAGCAGGGGTGCATGATGCAGTTTTCACATGTCTACAGTGGTTTGGGGCAAAGACAGAGCTGCGGGGGGGGGGTGTGCGTTGGGGGGCAGGGTCACGGTAGAGTCCGGAGGGTGTCAACATCATTATTTACCAGCATGCATTACAGTCACCGAGCGTCAATACATGCTGTGTCCAGAGTTACAGAAAATGGTAGCGGAGGTGGCGCATGCGCAGACTGCAATCTGCAGCCATTTTCTGCAAGTCTGGACACAGCATGTATTGCAGCTTGGCGACCACTGAACACTAACGCGCCTTCCCCACAGCTCCTGGCTTTGCCCCCAACCCTGTGTACATGTGAAAACCACATCATGCACCCCCACAACCCCTCTCTCTGTAAGCCATGGGGGCTATGTACAAGGATGGGAGATATATGTCCCAGGATGGGGGACATATCAGGAGGGATCCTAAATAGACGGTGCTCTTTGATCCGCGCACACTGCAAATAAACCAAATCAAAATTCCAAGGGGTAAAAAGATAATAGTGCCTTTAATCCAACGCGTTTCTGAGCGCTTCCACGTTCCTCGGTCAGGAGAGCAACCATGTGCAAGAATGTGGTTACTCTCCTGATGGAGTGTGGAAGCGCTGAGAAACACGTTGTGATTAAAGGCACCATTATCATTTACCCCTTGGAGTTTCAGTTCATTATTCGCAGCGTGCGCGGATCAAAGAGCACTCTCTATTTAGGATCATTTCTACAGCCACAGCGATGCGATTGCATGGAGTGTGGGTCCAGCGGCAACTGCATCACGTGTACACAGCTGCTGTGGGTCTCACAACCTCACAAGGTGAGCAAGACATCAGAAAATTGCTTATTACTATTTTAATAGGAAAAGATACTATTACGTTTTTATTTCCCCTTTTGTCCTGTTTTAGTTTTCATATATCAGGAGGGGGCACATATATCAGAATGGGGAATATATATACCAGGATGGGGGCATGGATACCAAGATGGGAGCATATGTATTAGGAGGGGGCACATATACCAAAATGGGGAACATATATATACCAGGAAGGGGATGAGGCATAAATACCAGGATGGGGGCCATATATATACCAGGATGGTGGGACATATATACCAGGATGGGGCATTGATACCTGGATCTTGGGACATACTGTATATATCAGGATGTGGGCCATATATACAGGATGGGGGCCATATGTTCCGATTGTAAGACGGACTCTGGCATTATAAGATGGACCCCTTTTGCCATTAAAAAATATTTTTTTCTCTTTTCCTTCACCAAATTTGGGGGGCGTCTAATACAAAATTAAATAATTTTTTGCATCACCCAAAACTGAATAATATTCAAAGTCAAGCTGATCAGAAACCAATTGATCCTTGATGTGGAGCTCGGCATCAGCCTAACTATGGCCATGAAAATCCAAGAAGAAAACCAATGAAGTCCAGCTCAAACACACAATACCTTCTTTATTGGATTATCATGATTAAGGGTGTATTACCTGAAATTTGTCGATAACGCTAGTCATGTAGCTACTGTGTCTTTTCTTGAATCTTTATTAATCCAATAAAGAAGATATTGTGTGTTTGAGCCAGACTAAAATATTAAAGGTTATGGATTTTTTTTTTTACATTTCTACCAACGGAGTCATGGCTTGATTTTTGCAGTATTAGTTGGAGTTTTTAGCAGTATCTTTTTGGGTCACATAATATTTTTTGAGGCAGAATCAAGAAGAAATAGAAATTTAAGAATTCTTTTTTGCTTTGACAACATCCACTGTGTCCTAAAAGTGTTAAGACAGCTAGCTATATTCTTCAGATCATGTATGAATACAACATTTAATTTTTTTTTTTTAATGTGATGTCGCTTTAACACCAAAAACACAATTTAATAGAAAAACAACTGTTTTGCTATGCTGTATTCTGAGAGCTGTAGCTTTTTTGTTTTTCCGCTGACTAAGCTGTATGGCAGCTTGTTTTTTGAGAGACAAGATGCTGTTTTCAGTAATACAATTTTTGATTTACATATGACATTTGATCGCATTTTATTCAATCTTTGTGTGAGCTGTATGAAGAATAGATTTTTCTACGCTTATTGATTTTTGTTTTACGGTGTTTACTGAAAGGGGTTACTAGTGTGACAGATTTCTAGGTCAGGTTGTCCTGGATGCAGTGATACCAAATGTGTGCACTTTTTTTTTGTATGTTGTTGTTATTACATAAATATATTTATTTATTGGTAGAACTTTTTTCATTCTTATTGTTGTGTATTTTCTGTCAAATACTTTTACAATTGTTTTTCACTTTTTTGTTACATTTAACTTTTTTTTACTCTGTTAGCTGGCATAATATAGTGCAATGCACGTACATGTAAATATAATTATACCTGTCAGTGCTGCATTAACAGATCACCTCTTAGACCATGCTGCTGGCAGTGTGTAAAAGGATCGCTGTAGCTGGCTAGTGTCATGATGACCTCAGGTTGCCATGGCAACAATCTGGCTTCCGTGACCACATCGTAGGGGTCCCGATCACACTACAGCTCCCAGCCCGCTAAATGCTGCAATCGCTATAGATCCTGGCATTTAAGGGATTAAACAGCAAGGGACAGCAAGGGGTCCATCCCTGGCTGTGACAACCGAAGCGTGGGTACAACTTATTATTTACTTATAGAGCGCCATTCATTCCATGGAGATGTACATGAGAAAGCGATACATACAAACAAGTTAAAAATACAATGCACAAACTAACATTGACAGACTGGTACAGAGGGGAGCGAGGACACTGCCCTTGAGGGCTTAAATTTTACAGGGAAATGGGGATGGAGATAGTAAGTTGGGTCTGCTCTGGTGGAGCGCCGGGTCCAGTGGTGGTGAGGTGGCACCGTGGTCATTGCAGGCTGTTCTGAAGAGATGGGTTTTCAGGTTCCGCTTGATGATCCAAGTGTAGGGGATAGTTGGATATTTTGGGGTGCAGAATTTCAGAGGATGGCGGATGCTCAGGTGAAGTCTTGCAGGCGGTTAGATGAGGAACATACAAGTGTGCAGGAAAGAGGGAGGTCTTGAGAGGATCGAAGATTACAAGTTGGATAATATAGGGAGACTAGTTCAAAGATATATGGGGGAGACAGATTGTCGATGGCTTTGTAAGTCAATGTTAGTAGTTTCATAAAAACAATAATACAGCGGTCTCAGGGAGCGCCAAAGGAATACTGGACAATTTAGTGGATAAGAACCGACCTTTATTCTTCCTCCAATACCACTGCCACAACGCGTTTCGACGGTCTAAGCCGTCTTCATCAGGTGATGAAGACGGCTTAGACCGTCGAAACGCGTTGTGGCAGTGGTATTGGAGGAAGAATAAAGGTCAGTTCTTATCCACTAAATTGTCCAGTATTCATTTGGCGCTCCCTGAGACCGCTGTATTATTGTTTTTATGTGAGTTCTCTCTCTACGGAGCCAAAGCGGCAGGAGCAGCCTGGAATATCTGGAGTGTTGAGGACCTGTGGTTACCTAAATACCGGGATAAACCTACTGAGGACCTGCGGTGACGTGGTATCCGGTCCGGTAGGATTACGTGAAATTCGCGGAGCACGGAGTTGTGAACGCAAACACCGGCAGGACGGCAGCACTAATAGAAAGAGGCGACCCAGAGCCCCATCACCCACACGTTTAATCTTGGTTGTGTAGATGTACACAACCATTATAGGTGAGTGCACTGGCACTTTTTATTTATACAAATAGCCCTGTGTGTCTACACATGCGCCCTTTTCTTTTTCTTTCTGAATGTTAGTAGTTTGGATAGGATACACTGAGGAATTGGGAGCCAGTGGAGAGATCTGCAGTGGGGAGAAGTGGAGGAGCAGCAAGGAGAGAGGTGGATTAGTCAGGCAGCAGAGTTAAGGACAGATTAGAGAGATGCAAGAGTGTTAGCAGGGAGGCCACAGAGGAGGCGGTTGCAGTAGTCGAGATGGGAGATGATGACGGCATGCACTAGTAGTTTAGTAGATTGAGGGTTGAGGAAGGGAAGGATTCTGGAAATATTTTTGAGTTGGAGGCGGAAGGAGGTGGCGAGACCTTGGATGTGTGGTTTGAAGGCAGAGTGAAGGGTTACTCCGAGGCAGCGGACTTCAGGTACAGGGCAAAGTGTGATGTCATTTATTGTGATAGACAGATCAGGTAAAGGAGGTGCGCAAGATGGGGGAAAGATGATGAGTTCAGTTTTGTCAGTGTTTAGTTTAAGGAAACAAGAGGAGAATATGGCTGATAGACACTCTGGGATTCAGGACAGCAGAGAGGTGATGTCTCGGCCAGAGAGGTAGATCTGAGAGTCATCAGTGTACAAGTGATACTGGAATCTATGGGACTTTGAGTTGTCCTAGGCCAAGGGTATAGGTGGAAAAAAGAAGAGGTCCCAAGACAGAGCCTTGAGGGACCCCAACAGAGAGATGGGGTGAGGAGGTAGTGTGGGAGTGGGAGACACTAAATGCGTGGTTGGAAAGGTAGGAGGAGGGCAAGGTCAGTGATACCAATGGAAAAGAGGATCTATAGTAGGAAGCAGTGATAGACTGTCGAATGCAGAGGACAGATCAAAGAGGAGGAAGATGGAGAAGTGTCCGTTAGCTTTGGTGGTAAGTAGGCTGTTTGTAATTTTGGTTAAGGCGGTTTCGGTGGAGTGGTGCGGGAGGAAGCCAGACTGAAGAGAGAGTTAGATCAGAGGTGGGAGGAAAGTACAGTATGGACATGCTTTTCAAGAAGTTTGGAGGCGAACGGGAGGAGCGATATGGGGCGGTGGCTGGATGTGGAGGTCAGGTCGAGGAATGGCTTCTTTAAGGTAGGTGTAATTGTTACGTGTTTGAAAGCGGAAGGAATGGTACCAGAGGTTAGTGATCGATTGGAGAGGTGGGTTAGGGCTGGGATAAGCGTGGTGGTGAGTTTGGGGAAGACGTGAAGAGGGATGGGGTCTGATGCACAAGTGGTGAAGTGCGATTTAGAGAGGAGGTATGCAAGTTCTCCTTCAGTGATGGAGGGGAGGAGGGTTGGTAGGGGAGGGGAGTGGTCTGGTATACATAGGGGTTGTGATGATTGGGTAGTAAGGACTTGTCTGATCTGATTGAACTTGTTGGTGAAATGAGCTGCAAAGTCTTCTGCAGAGATACGAGAAGTAGGAGGGTGCAGTGGGGGGTGGAGGAGGGAGTTAAATGTGTTGAATAACTGCCTGGGGTTGTGGGACAAAGAGGATATGAGGGTAATGAAGTAATTCTGTTTAGTGGTGGTGCTGACTTGAATTTGAGAAGTACTTGTTTGAATTCTGTGTAGTCTTCTTGTGAATGTGTTTTCTTATGCCAAGCTCCCAGTGGCTGTTGTGCTGAAACAACCCCTGTGCTCACATGATTGCCATGACATAAATTTACGTCATTTTGCGCAAACTCTTTCCCAACCATGATATAAACTTATATCAAATGTCACAAAGGGGTTAAGCTGGCAGTGCTCAGTATAAAAGATAAGCAAACAATGAAAATTTCACATGCAAAGAGTAAATCAATATGGCACTCAGATCGGCCCAGTCATACATAACGACGCATCAGCGATCCCGATAACGATAGAGATATGCAGAGATCGCTAGTGCGTCGTTTTTCACATCGCTGTTAAGATGTCAAACAGGTATCTCACCAGCGATGTGAAAAACGATGCACCAGCGATCCAGAATTATACTGAGGTCGTTGGGAATTGTCACTCCATAGCGTAGCATAGAGATCGTTGGTCATTGTCCCTGTCAAACACAACGATGTAGCGCTCCCAGAGGGAGCGCAACGACGTAGAAATAATCCAGAGCAGTGTGTAACGATCAATGATCTCACAGCAGGGGCCAGATCGTTGATGCGTGTCATACATAACATTAGCGGGATCGCTGTTGCGTCACAAAATCTGTGATGTTACAACGATCTCGTTATGTGTGACTAGGCCTTTAGACTCACATTATTCAGTGCATTAACATTGATATCTTGAGAAATCTCCAATTGCGAGAAATGGCCAATCGCAGTTTTCTCTCCCCTATGTCTGCATATATACCGAACAAAGAAAATAACTAGAAAAGATCATGAGAAAGGCAGAGCAATCTGCTGAAACGTTGCCAGATGGATCAGTAAAATCCACCTCTTCATTAGATTTTTTTTTTTTTTATCAAGTATTCTTTTATTTGCAAATATCCAAACAGACATAGCAGTATATAATGCCGGAGAGTCACAATTTTCAAAAACAACCCCAACAGAGATAGAACAAACCAGCCCCTCTCCCACCCTCCCCCAACCCAACGCATCAACACTAAAGGTACCGTCACACGCGGCAATTTTGCTAGCAATTTCATTGGAAAATTTGCTGGTTGCAGTGGAATCATGGACACATTGTTCTATTTTGTTGCCGTGTACAAATGGAACAATGTGTCCATGATTTCACTGCAACCAGCAAATTGCCAGTGAAATTGCTAGGAAAATTGCCACGTATGATGGTACCTTAAGGTATAAGGATTCAGGTTAATCAAATCACTTCCGATTCCGTACATAAAAATGTATAAGTACACTCCTCCCCTTACTCATTTTGGATTACAGTTCTAATACTCTCTCTCTTAATAAATCGAAGGACGCCAGCCCTGAGTAATCTAACCAACCCCCTCAAATGTTTTCATACTGACTCAGCTTACCCCGTTTAGAGTAGATGTTACGTTCCATGAGAATAATAAAGTTGACTTTATGTACAAATTTATTCCTCGCCTGGGGATTCTCTTCAAGCCAATGTAGGGTGATTATCTTACAAGCAATATATAGCACTCTCGCAACTGCCAGCTTTCCCCACTCATCCGTCATCCGATCTCCTACATGTCCCAATGCATGTAAGTGGATCTCGGGTTACATTCACACCCATCACACCTTGTATGAGATTTAAAACAACTATCCAGAAGGCTTGCAGTCAAGGGCAGGACCAGAGCATATAGACAACATCCACTTTCTCCATCCCACACCGAGGGACAATGAGTCCTCCCTCAATCCCGCTCTACACACATCCATACAGGGGTCCTGCACACTCTGTGTACAGTGAACAGTTGTTACATTCTTCCGGATTCACTAATGGAGATCTTAGGGATATATTGCAGAATGTCTTCCTATTGTGTCTCTGATATAGGCCCCAAGTCTTCAGACCATTTTAATCTAGCTATCAGTGGGTGTCTTTCCAGGAAAGTCTCTAGCAGGCCCTGATACAACAAGGAGATAAGCCCCCCCCCGGTGCCTCTCTGTGACCAGATAACGAGTAGTATGTTATCTGCCTGGACCTGTATCTGTAACTGTTGTGCTTGAGAAATGCATGTCGCAGCTGCAGATACTGGTTGAACATCGTGCGCTCTAGGGGAAATTACTTCCCTAACTTTTCAAAGGATTTGAATGTGTTACCATTCAGCAGCTGCGAAACATACCATATCCTGATCCTCCTCCACTGACCAAAATTCCGCAGTTGCAACAACTCAGTCAATTTGGGGTCATGCCAAATGTAGGTATATCTGGTAAAACAAGTAACCCCCCTCCACTGTTTAATTTTCTGCCACACCTTCCAGATCAGCACATGTGGGGAATTTTCGGGAATTCAGCCGGAATTTACCTGCCTCACCCTAGCCAACAATGGACCACTCCCCACCATATGCCTAAGGATCGTACCTATGGAGCTTTCAAAAGCTGGGTCCCCTCATCCCATCAGATGTTGTCTCTGGGATGCAATATAGTAGACCCACAGATTAGGGACCACCAGACCCCCATCTTCCTTTGCACGCTGCAGATACTCTAGTTTGATGCGTGCCTGCTTCCCTTCCAGATCAAATGCCTAAAGATGAAGTTGATTCTATAGAACCTGTTTGTGGCAACCGCGTTATGTAAGACATAGAGGAGCTGGGGCATAATTATCATTTTTAGCAGGTTCGCCTTTCCTGCCACAGAGGAATAGTCTGCACCAAGCCGCAATCTTCTAACTTTACTCAACAGGGGATTTAAATTTAATTTCTCATAATCATCTATATTAGCCGATATTTGAATTCCAAGATAACAAAATTCCCTGACTACTCCTATCGGAATCAATGGATCCATTTCTACAGCCGTTACCCGGTCCAGCGGGAGCGACATTGATTTGCGACAATTTATTAAAATCTCTGACACCGCACCGTAAGCATCCAACACCCTCATAACTGCTCTCAAAGAGCTGCCCGTATCTCCCAAACACAGGAGTGTATCATCCGCGTAAAGCTCCATTTTCACTTGATTTATTGAAGAGCTGCTTTGGTTTTTTTTCGTTTTGTATTAGAAAAGGTTTGGACATTACCTTTTCAGGAATTATTGCACCATGTTTTTTGCTGGAAACGCTGCACATGCTTTTGTTTTTGTAGAAAAGATCTTACTGATGAGGGTCATATAGATTTAATCTTTGCTCTAGAAACAACAATTTTATGTTTGGTTAAAGTGGCTGTCTGGTCAGATTATAATAATACCTTATCCATGTGTTTACATCCGGCAGAGCAGGGTGTCAGACACCCATGGACCTATCCTATAAACAACCATTTTCAGTTTAATTCATGCAGTGATATAAATGTTTACATCATCATACAGTCCATAATCAATGGCCATTGAATTGTGTGTATTTTACACAAAGGTTATGATATCATTAGGGTGTTCCAGGCATACACATCAATAGTAAACAAAAAGTGATTGATGTCAGCTGTGGTTTACAAGTCTACTTCATGTTTGTAAGCTTAGCTAAGACCTAACCACAAACACACAGCTCACTTAAAGCAGACGCAAGCAGGGGGTTGTTTTGGTACTAAGTAAAATCAACAACTCCAATATCTTTGTTTCAGTTATCTTTACTGCAATTTTATTTCCACTTAGTGATATTTCTGTACAAATATTATTTAGTTTAATGATGATAAAACTGCTTCTTGCATCATACGTGTTACCATGGAGGTCAGTGTTTCAACATAAATATCATAGATATTCTCAATCACCTTTCTTAAAGGGAACCAACCACCTCAGATGACGACTATAAGCAGTTAATACATGTCCCTGCACCCTACCTACACCGTTCCAGCTATGTTTTTGCTAAGAATATTGATAAATGCAAACCGAAATATACACTTTGTAAACTTACATTCCTGCGTACTTGAGGCCGTCTCCCTGTGTGTGCTGGCACTTGTGGGCTGTGCTCATCATGCCTGCTCTCCCCCTCCCTTATGCACGCCCCCTCTCAACCTGCTATAGTGATGTGAGGCTGATCTCGTCATAAAGGGGCGGGGCTACCGGGATGCCGCGATTTAGCCCCGCCCCTTTATGACGCAATCAGCCTCACACAGTATAGCAGGCTGAGAGGGGGCGTGCATAAGGGAGGGGGAGAGCAGGCATGATGAGCACAGCACACAAGTCCCAGCACACACAGGGAGACGCCCTCAAGTACGCAGGAATGTAAGTTTACAAAGTGTATATTTCGGTTTGCATTTATCAATATTCTTAGCAAAAACATAGCTGGAACGGTCTAGGTAGGGTGCAGGGACATGTATTAACTGCTTATAGTCGTCATCTGAGGTGGTTGGTTCCCTTTAAGGAAAAGAAGCAAACCAAAGGACAGCATGCTATACCACGACATCCACACAAAACTAAATCTGGATTCAGACATTAGTATGCTGACTGTATACAGACTGTAATGACCGGACCGACCACAGGCCTCGACTCTACATGAGAGTCTGAAAGGCGAAATTTAAGGCTTGGTTGTCCATGTCAGAAAGCCTGTGGTCTTCCCGGCCATTGCTGTACATATGCATAAAACAAAGACATCTGAATTGGCCCTTAGGCAGGTATCCATTTATGGTGAACCAAGCTAATATTACGTGCGCTCAAAAGTCTTACAGGACAAAGACTGTATTTACAGTCTAAGGACACAAATTGGACACAGACCAATGTAAGTCACTGGCACAATTGAGAAACTTTTTTTTCCAGACAAATTTGTTGAA
This sequence comes from Allobates femoralis, assembly GCA_033576535.1. Lineage (NCBI taxonomy): Eukaryota > Metazoa > Chordata > Amphibia > Anura > Aromobatidae > Allobates > Allobates femoralis. The sequence goes on from JARQOC010000005.1 coordinate 134,037,444, forward strand.
AAAAATTGCACCATTTACTAGACAAGTCTGATTTACTGATATGAGAAAACTCAATGGGTGTGACAAGTAAAAAGAAGCCCCTATAAAATCAGTTTTCCAGGTGAATTATATTGATAGCCTATCTAACGAATAGAAGCTGAGGTAGCAGTTCTCCATAATGGCCACTGCACAGGGGTTGGAGCTATTCAGGTTTGTTTATTGTTTACATGTGACGGCTGCCAGAGCAACTGATCATTTGTGTGTCAGGACCAGCACCAATTTAATAATGATGATATATCTTAACATTATATCATCATTATTAGAATGGACAACTACATTAAATCATATCGGGGGGCACTTCTTTTCACTTAATAATAATAATAATAATAATAAAGCTTTATTTATATAGCGCCAACATATTCCGCAGCGCTTTACAATGTAGGGGTTAGAGTACAGAAAATATACAGTAAGTAATTACAGTAGAGAACAAATACAGTACAATAACTGGATACAAAACAATAGGCATAGAATCAATGTAAAAAAGAAAATACAATAAATAAAGCAAGAAATGAAGGTGACCCTGCTCAAAAGAGCTTACAATCTACAACGGGATAGGGGTTGCACAAGGTACAGGGGCTTATTGCACTGATGGTCCAGGCATCTTGAGGAAATGGGGCATAGAACTAAGCTTACATGGATGGTCATTATACAGTCTGTGTAGACCTTTTTGGTTTGGTGGAGTTTGTAGAAGAGTAATGTCCAGAGGGATAGCCCATTCACTGTCTACAGTACAAAGGACTTCTATTAGGGAGTATGATAGGCCGCCTTAAAAAGATGCGTTTTTAGGGATCGTCTGAAGCCATGCAAGTTGTGGATAGTCCTGATTTCTTGGGGTAAAGCATTCCAGAGGATTGGTGCAGCTCTGGAGAAGTCTTGGAGTCGGGAGTGGGAGGATCGGATTAGTGCAGATGTTAGTCGAAGGTCATTTGAGGAATGGGTGGGGTGATAGACAGAGATGAGGGAGGAGAGGTAGGGGGTTGATGCACTGTGAAGAGCTTTGTGGGTGAGAACAAGCAATTTGAATTTGATCCTGTAGTGTACTGGCAGCCAGTGCAATGACTGACACAGAGCAGAGGCATCTGAGTAACGATTGGCCAGGTAGGTGATCCTGACTGCTGCATTAAGGATGGACTGGAGAGGAGAAAGTCTGGTGAGGGGGAGGCCACTTAATAGAGAATTGCAATAGTCAAGGCGGGAATGGATTACGGCCACGGTGAGGGTTTTTGTTGTTTCCATGGTGAGAAAGGGGCGGACTCTAGAAATATTCTTCAGGTGTAAGCGACAGGAGCTGACGAGAGATTGTGTGTGGGAGGAGAAGGAGAGATCGGTGTCAAACATAACACCCAGACAGCGAGCATGCTGCCTAGGCGTTATCGTGGTGCCGCAAACAGAGAGAGATGTCCGATTTAGGGAGGTTAGTGGATGGGGGGAGCAGAAGAAATTCACTTAACCCCTGTACCCCCAGGCAATTTTCCATTTTTCCCTCCACTTCTTCCAAGAGCCATAACGCTTTTATTTTCCGTCAAAATAGAGATATGACGGCTTGTTTATTGCAGGACGAGTTGTACTTTCAGAAGAAATCATTTATTTTACCATGTAGTGTACACGAAAATGGGAATAATTCCAAGTGCAGTGAAATTGCAAAAAAAAAAAAAAAAAAAAAAAATGAGTTGTTACACATTTATTTTTTTTATTCACCAATTCTGCTATATGGTAAACTGATGCCTCAGGATGGTACGAGTACATAGATACTAAACATGTTATGCTTTTATTGTTATCTAAGTGGTGAAAAAAAATGCAGACGTTTTGAAATTAAAAAAAAAAACATAAAAAGAATTGCGCTCTTGATGTCATTTTCCGTGACCTGTAGTGTTCCCATTTTTCAGGATCTGGGGCTGTGACAGCTTATTTTTTGCATCTTGAGCTGACGTTTCTAATAATTTTTGTATAGATACGTTGTTTTGATCAGTTATTATTATATTTTATTGCAATACTGCGGTGACCAACAAAACATATCTTTGTCATTTGGACTTTTTTTCGTTATGCAGTTTACTGAACTGATTGATTTTATATTTTGATAGATTGGGCATTCCTGAACGCGACGATACTAAATGTGTATTTTTTTCATTTTTTTAACAGTTTTATTTTGAATGGTGCAAAAGAGGGGTAATTTGAACGTTTGTGTTTTTTTTTTCCTATTTTTAAAAACTTTTTCTTTGTATTTTTTCTTTATCTTACACTGCCCATTAGGGCACCACAGTGCTGCACTGTCCGATCACTTGTCTATATAGAGATGGGCTGCAGCTCATCTCTATATAACACAAACGATCACTTCATATGGATGTAATCCCAGATAGCAATCAGGGTCACCACAGGACCTCAGGCTATCCAGGTATCACATCGAGATCCTGCGATCGCGTAGCAGGATCTGAGATCACGATGGGGAACGGCGTGATCCCTGTTGCAGCACTTTGGATCGCGCTGTCATTCACTGCTAACAGCAGGGAAATTAAGGGACGGAAGGTGTGCTGCGGTCCGCGCTACCAGAATCATCAAGGAAGAACCAAGGCAAAGTTGTGATCCAAACCTTCTTTATTTTCCTCCAACGCGTTTCAACGCCTTTCCTGGCGTCTTCATCAGGAAAGGCGTTGAAACGCGTTGGAGGAAAATAAAGAAGGTGGGGGAGCGGAAAAGGAGGACTTGGGTGTCAGCGTAGGACTCGTCGTGCCTGAAGTCACTTTGTCGCAGTCGACGAGCAAACAGACCTTGGCCAATGTTTGTACTAAGAACTTCAGAATTAAAAGATAAGATTTTGAGTTTTTTCAGAAAAACGTAAGTTTTTAAACTTTTTTCTCAACCACATGGCTTATAGCATTATGCAACATTGGTGATAGCTGTGTGCTGCAAGGAATTTTTTCTACTATATATATATCTCGGTGTCCCTGCTTGCACCAGTTCACACTGGTCTGTGAGTGCTGTGCAGTTTTTTTCGTTATATGTGACATGGAGTTGCAGATACTCTGCTGCAAATTGCACCCTCATCGTAGACAGGTGATGGAGGGTATAGATGGAGTCTGCCCACTGAGAGGTGGGGGAGCGGAAAAGGAGGACTTGGGTGTCAGCGTAGGACTCGTCGTGCCTGAAGTCACTTTGTCGCAGTCGACGAGCAAACAGACCTTGGCCAATGTTTGTACTAAGAACTTCAGAATTAAAAGATAAGATTGAGTTTTTTCAGAAAAACGTACGTTTTTAAACTTTTTTCTCAACCACATGGCTTATAGCATTATGCAACATTGGTGATAGCTGTGTGCTGCAAGGAATTTTTTCTACTATATATATATATCTCTGTGTCCCTGCTTGCACCAGTTCACACTGGTCTGTGAGTGCTGTGCAGTTTTTTTCGTTATATGTATGTACGTATGTATGTATCTATGTATGTATGTATGAATGAATGAATTGATGGATGGGTGATGGATGGATGGGTGAATGGATAGATGGATGGGGGGTGCATGCGTGGACATGTGCGTGCGTGGACGTGAGCGTACATGAGTGTGCGTGGACGTGAGTGTGCGTAGACGTGTGCGTGCGTAGACGTGTGTGGACACGTGTGTGGACGTGTGCGTGTGTGGAAACGTGTGGACGTGTGCGTGCATAGATGTGTGTGTGCATAGACGTGTGCATGGATGTGGATGTGCGTGGATGTCAGCGTACGTGTGTGGATGTGTGTGGATGTGTGCATGCGTGGATGTCAGCGTGCGTGGATGTGTGCATGTGTGGATGTCAGTGTGCGTGCTTGAATGTCAGCGTGCGTGCGTGGATGCCAGCGCGCGTGGATGTCAGCATGCAAGGATGTCAGCGTGCGTGGATGTGCGCATGCATGGATGTCAGCGTGCGTGGATGTGTGCGTGCGTGGATGTCAGCGTGCTTGAATGTCAGCGTGCGTGCGTGGATGTGTGTGTGGATGTGCGTGGATGTGGATGTGCGTGCGTGGATGTCAGCGTGCATGCGTGCGTGGATGTGTGCGTGGATGTGGATGTGAGTGCGTGGATGTGGGTGCGTGGTTGTGTGCGTGCGTGGATGATGGGTGCATAGGTGGATGGATGGGTGCAACAAGGGATCAAGTGTCCTCTTGTTGTAGTCTCTGGAATCATAGTCATGGTGCACTGTATGACAGGTCATTGTCATACAGTGCACCATAACTCTGACCCCAGAGACTGTAGGAAGAGGACACTTCATCCCTTGCTGCAGTCTCTGGATTGACCAGAGGCGGTCGAGCGTCGTGGGACCTTAGTTGTGGACTACGTCGGAGGCGATCGAGCGTCGTGGGACCTTCGTTGTGGACTACGTCGGATCTTTATAATAAAGATGGAGTCCGAATTTTGTTTGTGTTATTTTTTTCAAATAAAAAGATTTTTCTCTGTGTGTATTTTCTGACTATTTACCAGAGATTCCTAATGGCGGGTCTAACATTGGCCCTATATTATGAATCTCGGGCTTAGTGCCAGCTGCCAATAAAAAGCTGGCATTAACCCCTTTATTACCCAGTTTGCCACCAGCACCAGGGCAACTGGAAGAGCATGGGTACAGCGCCAGAAAATGGCGCTTCAATGAATGCGCCATTTTCTGGGGCGGCTGCGGGCTGCAATTCGCAGCATGGGGGGCCCAGAACGCTTGGGCCTCTCCATTCTGCGGATTCCAGCCCCCAGCTGCCTAGTTGTACCTGGCTGGACCAAAAATATGGCGGAGCCCCATGTCATTTTTTTTTTCTAGAATTAGTTCTAGAAGAAAAAAAAAGGGCTTTGCTGTATTTTTGGTGGCTAGCCAGGTACAACGAGGCAGCTGGGGGTTGGTGGCAGTCTGTAGCTGCCAAGTTGTACCTGGCTGGACCAAAAATATGGCGGATCCCCACGCCATTTTTTTTCTAGAATTAGTCCTAGAAAAAAAAAAAAAAAGGGCTTTGCTGTATTTTTGGTTGCCAGTCAAGTACAATGAGGCAGCTGGGGGTTGCTGGCAGTCCGTAGCTGCCAAGTTGTACCTGGCTGGACCAAAAATATGGCGGAGCCCTACGCCATTTTTTTTCTAGAATTAGTCCTAGAAAAAAAATAAAAATGGGCTTCGCTGTATTTAGATGCATAGTGAACACTTTGAACTCCCAGGTGCTTCACAAATTGATCCGTAAAAATGAAAAAAAATTTGTGTGAAAACAAATGTACTTTTTCCTTATTACGAATCAATTTGTGAAGCACCTTGGGGTTCAAAGTTCTCACTATGCATATGGATGCATTCCTTGGGGGGGTCTAGTTTCCAAAATGGGGTCACTTGTGCGGGAGCTCCAATGTTTAGGCACACAGGGGCTCTCCATACACGACATGGTGTCCGCTAACGATTCCAATAGTTAGCGGACACCATGTCGCGTATGGAGAGCCCCTGTGTGCCTAAACATTGGAGCTCCCCCACAAGTGACCCCCATTTTGGAAACTAGACCCCCCAAGGAACATATCTAGATGCATAGTGAGCACTTTGAACCCCCAGGTGCTTCACAAATTGATCCGTAATAATGAAAAAAAAAATTTGTGTGAAACAAATGTACTTTTTCCTTCTTACGGATCAATTTGTGAAGCACCTGGGGGTTCAAAGTGCTCACTATGCATCTAGATGCATTCCTTGGGGGGTCTAGTTTCCAAAATGGGGTCACTTGTGGGGGAGCTCCAATGTTTAGGCACACAGGGGCTCTCCATACACGACATGGTGTCCGCTAATGATTCCAATAGTTAGCGGACACCATGTCGCGTTTGGAGAGCCCCTGTGTGCCTAAACATTGGAGCTCCCTCACAAGTGACCCCATTTTGGAAACTAGAGCCCCCAGGAAACTTATCTAGATAGGTGGTGAGCATTTTGAACCCCCAGGTGCTTCACAAATTCATCCGTAAAAATGAAAAAACACTTTTTTTTCCATAAAAATGTTCTTTTTTCATTTTTACAGATTAATTTGTGAAGCACTGGGGTGTTCAAAATGCTCACCACCCATCTAGATAAGTTCCCTGGGGGGTCTAGTTTCCAAAATGGGGTCACTTGTGGGGGAGCTCCAATGTTTAGGCACACAGGGGCTCTCCAAATGCAACATGGTGTCCGCTAACAATTTGACTGAAAAATCAGCTCAAATTGTTAGCGGACACCATGTCGCGTTTGGAGAGCCCCTGTGTGCCTACACATTGGAGCTCCCCCATAAGTGACCCCATTTTGGAAACTAGACCCCCCAGGGAATTTATATAGATGGGTGGTGAGCATTTTGAACCCCTAGGTGCTTCACAAATTCATCTGTAAAAATGGAAAAGTACTTTTTTTTCTACAAAAATTTTCTTTTAGCCTAAATTTTTTCATTTTCACATGGGGAACAGGATAAAATGAATCCTAAAAATTGTTGGGCAATTTCTCCTGAGTACATCGATATCTCATAAGTGGTCATAAACCACTCTTTGGGCGCACGGCAGGGCTCAGAAGGGAAGGAGCGCCATTTCACTTTTTGAATGGAAAATTAGCTCCAAAAGTCAAATTGCGCTCCTTCCCTTCTGAGCCCTGCCGTGCGCCCAAAGAGTGGTTTATGACCACATATGAGATATCGATGTACTCAGGAGAAATTGCCCAACAATTTTTAGGATCCATTTTATCCTGTTCCCCATGTGAAAATGAAAGAATTGAGGCTAAAAGAACATTTTTGTTGGAAAAATTAAAATGACCATTTTTTCCTTCCACTTTGCTTTAGTTCCCGTGAAGCACCTGAAGGGTTAATAATCTTCTTGAAGGTAGTTTTGAGTAGCTTGAGGGGTACAGTTTTTGGAATGGTGTCACTTTTGGGTGTTTTCCGTCATGTACACCCCTCAAAGGGACTTCAAATGTGATGTGGTCACTAAAAAAAAAAATTGCTTTGTAAATTTTGCTGGAAAAATGAAAAATTGCTGATGAACTTTGAACCCTTATAACGTCCGAACAAACATTTTTATTTTTTCCAAAATTGTGCTGATGTAAAGTAGACATGTGGGAAATGTTATTTATTAACTATTTTGTGTCACATACCTCTCTGGTTTAGCAGAATAAAAATTCATAACTTGAAAATTGCTACATTTTCAAAAATTTTGCCAAATTTTTTATTTTTTCACAAATAATCGCAAAAATTATCAACCTAAATTTAATACTAACATGAAGCCCAATATGTCACGAAAAAACAATCTCAGAATCGCTAGGATCCGTTGAAGCGTTCCAGAGATATTACCTCATAAAGGGACACTGGTCAGAATTGACAAAAATGGCCTGGTCATTAAGGTCAAAAGAGGCAGGGGGGTGAAGGGGTTAAAGGGAACCTGTCATGTTGCTTTGTGATATTAACCGGCCCCCAATGTGTTTCATATGATGCAATGTGCATCACCAACAAGGTTTTCTAAAAACAAAATTCCAAGTATTTTATCTTAAATAAAGACTTTATATGCTGAGCTGAATGCATTACATACCTTGGCTTCAGTCATAGGGGAGGTGCTTTTTTCTTGCTTCAGTTATTGCCACTCAAGTTCAGCCATGATATTTGATGAACTTCGTCCAACCTCTGCATTGTAATTCAGTGCTATCACTGAAGTATGGAAAAACTGGCTTAAGGACCTGCAGTAATGTCACTACCATGTGACCATAATGGGTGGGGCTAACCACGCAGGTACTTCACTTCAGGTCTGCTTAGCTTCACTAATTACAATCACATGGTCTTGACATCACAAGTCCTTAACCCAGTTCTTTTATATTGCAGTGATTGGGTGACAAGGTTAAAAAAATATAATTGTTGAACTTGAGTGATGGTAATTGAATAAAAAAACACCTCCCCTATGACTGAAACCCAGATATATAATGCATCCACGTCAATGTGTAATTTCATTTTTCAAAAACCTTGTTAGTGAGGCCCATTGCATCATTTAAAACACATTGGGGGCCATTTAATATCACAAAATGACATGACAAGCCCCTTTAAGTGCATGTATTTCTGGTAAAAAAGTATTTTTTGCCGTGGGGTTTGAAGATAAAATTTTAATAATCTTGCTTCTCTGTGTAGCACTGTACAAAGCTGACTGCAGAATACGTTACAGATATAGCCATTATCAATCGTATTATTGTCCTTCAGTGCTATCGCATGGCTATACAAACTGGGTAGTGCTGGCACTTCTTTACTTTACATTGGTTTGGTTGCAATATGCAAGCTTGCATACAAATGCTTGGATGCTTGATACTCAGGTAAACCAGAGGCAAGTTGTAATACATTTATATCATGGTTTGGAACACCACTCAGGTACCACGTCGCTTACAGAGTGACATATACCCATCATCCACTAAATTTCATATAAAATAAGCCCTGGAGGCAGATTCTCAGGGAGATCTGTGTCCGGCCCATAGATGTTAACAGTTCATTTTTATGTTAGGAAAATTGTGCTTTTCTCTGGAATAAGACATCAGATCCCAGATATCAAGGTATAAGGCTGCCTTCACACTGGCATTTGGGTAAGCAGCGCACGATGCGCATACGTATCGCATTGAAAAAAGCACTCGTTTTTTTGTGCGCAAATCCATACCATTTCCTTTTTAAAAATGCTGCGCATCATTGCTTATACATGCGTTTTGATCATGCGCATCTGTTTCATGTCAGCATGTGTATCTAAAGAATGTAGCCTTTTTTTTTGCCTGTCCAGCATGATTTATTCACTTGGCACGCCCAGGAGGAGTGGCTAAAGGGGAAAGTATCAAAACACCCTGCCCATTGCCAAACCTCTTTCTTGTCTGCTGTGTACAGAGGCAACATGGATTTTGGTTTTCCCAGCTTCTACCGCGACTTGGATTTATCCATGAAGATGTCTGTTTCCTATGCTTTGGCTTGTGAGGAAGATAGACGCAGAGCAAGACAGCAAAGCCGTCGTCGACGGTTCTGGGAGCACCCTATAGTCGAGGTTCGTGAGACACATGGAGTATACCACTCTTTGTACTTGGAAATGCGAGCTAACCCGGAGAAGTTCTATGACTTTAGAGGATGAGCCCTGACAGCTTTGATGATTTGCTGCGCCGTGTGGAAGGGGTTATCAGCCGACAGAACACACCGCTCCGTCGAAGCATTCCAGCGGAGGAACGGCTTTTGGTGACACTGCGGTAAATTTAATGTTAACCAAAAAAAAACAAAACATAAAAATCTAAAATGTCGTGTTTGTTGTTCATAGCAATATATTGATTGTTAGCTCATTTTTCTTTCAGATTCCTGGCTACTGGAGAGTCTCTGTCTTCACTGCACTTCCAGTTTAGAATTGGATTGTCCACACTGTCCGGCATCATTGAGGAGACCTGCCCGGCCATTTGCGAGAGCTTGCTGAAGACTACCTCCCTCACCTCACCACCGACCTTTGGTTGCAAAAAGCAGCAAGATTCGAACAAGTTTGCCAGTTTCCCAACTGCATCGGAGCAGTCGATGGGAAGCATGTTAGGATCCTGAAGCCAGAGGGGAGTGGTTCAGAATTTTACAATTACAAAAAATATTTCTCCATAGTCCTGATGGCCATTGTCGATGCTGATTGCTGCTTTGTTTCGGTCGATGTGGGTCAGTTTGGTAGAGCGAACGACTCCCAATCCTTTAAAACCTCTGATATGGGGATAAAAGTATATGAAAAGACTTTTGATATTCCGCCTCCAAGACCCCTGCCCAACACCAATGGACCACTGATGCCTTTTGTGTTAGTGGGTGATGAGGCGTTCCAAATGTGTGAGAACCTTTTAAAGCCATACTCCAGCCGGGACTTAAATCACACAAAGCGAATATTCAACTATAAACTCACCCGCGCCAGACACACAGTTGAGTGCGCTTTTTGATTGTTGGTTGCTAGGTTCCGTATACTGGGGACGACCATCAATTTAAAAATGGAGACAATAGTCAACGTAGTGAAAGCCTGTGTTGTCCTCCATAACTTTATACAACTGCGAGAACAGAGACGTGTGGACTTTCAGGACACTCCACCATACAACCTGGCTGACTACAGAGAACACAGCCTCAGGTCAAGTGGCGATTTGCTCCACATGAGGGACCGTTTCGCCTCTTACTTCATTACACAGCATGGACGGGTAGAGTGGCAGGAAGAAATGGTGTAATTTTTTGTTTTTTTCATTCAAATGTCTTTATGATTCTGTCTGAAACGTACATTCTACATGTTGTCTACGACTTTAACATGTACATGTGGGATTGTAAAGATTCAGTGCCTTACCTACAGGTCTTGTATTAAAGTAATAGTGTACTATAATCTTTCTCCACTTTGGTTCCAGCTACTCACTATGTGTAAATAGTTATTGTGATTCAGAGTAATATAGGTGCAATTGCTTTTGCGACGTGTTCTCAGGATCCCAAGTACTACCTTGGCCTTTACTTTGTATTCATTGCAATGACATTTTGATAGAGTTATCATAGTAAAAGGTGTAAACTATATCAATGTTGTCTGGAAATTCTTTACCATATATATTTGTCAGTCCATGTCTGACTGTTTATGTATGTAGGTGATTGTGAATGACTATGTGCAGGTCATTGGTTAAATGTGCGTGACTATTTGTATGTCAGTCTCTGAATATGTGTGTGAGTATTTGTATGTGAGTGGGTGAGTGTGTGTATCTATGTGTATGTGTGTGTGTGGCCATAGTGGTATGTGACAGTGTGTCGGGGCCTGTAAGTATTCCCATGAGTATCTTACAATGATAATAGACATTTTTCTGAAGAAAACACACTTTTTTTCAAAAACATCAATACATTTATTGAAAACAACAATAACTTTGACTATGAATTCTCAATACTAAACACGTAATAGCTCACATTGACATAAAGTTTGGGTCAGGAAAGGTCTCAGCATGGTTTGTGCTGCTGCTGCTGGTGCGGCTGGTGTTCACATTGGGGCCAGAAGTCAACATAGCTGTAGACCTTGGATAGCTTTCAGCTGCAACACTTATGGTCGTTGCTGCTGACCTATTTTGAGGGCTTCTATAATCTGTTCTGAGCGGTGTGAAAGATGGAGTACCAACAGTTTCAAAACTTAGTGCAGTACATACAACTGGAGGAGCTAACATAGAAGCATTTGAAGACATACTAAAGGAGTCCATGAAATTTGAGTGCAGATTAGTAGTGAGATTTGAAGGGAAGGATACATTGGAGATGAGTGAGACACCACGAGGTTCTGTGTTACCAGATGGACTAGAGACATGAAGAAAGGCAACATTGGCAGGCGAAGTAGAAGGTGGGCATAATGCTGATTGGTCAACTTTCCTTTTTGGTCGCCCAAGTTTTCTTCATGAAGAGGGGTCTGCTACTGACCTGGATGAAGGTGGACATAAGGGCAAAGGATCAACTGTTTTTTTTTTGGTCGACCAACTTTCCTGGAATAAGTTGGGTCTGCAACTGACTTGCCTGACTGTTTCAATGAGCCTTCCTTTCGCTTTTTAGGAAGTGGTGTTGGACCTTCATCAGTACTTCTTGCAGCTTGCTTGGTGCCAACGGTTTTTTTCCTAATCTTGATTTCTGCAGTGGTCTGAGACTGAGATTTCAGTTTAGGCTTTTGGACAGGGGTGTCCGCTGTTCCATGCGTTGCTGGCACTGTGGCAGATGCTGCAGTACATTGAGCCGTTGTCAATGTGTGTGTGCCTAAATCAACACTGCCATGCAGTACAGCAGAGGCCGAACTGAAGACAGCCCTACATTGTTGGAGCGTATCTTGGGAGTTCGCAGTGGTTACAGTCTGTTCCTGTGATGTATTAAGTGGCTGTTCAAAAGATGTATTGAGTAGCGCAGTCATTGAAAGCACATCTGGGACAAGGTCTGCAGCAGTTGTGGTTTGAACGGTGAAGGATGTTGGTGGTGGTTGATGGACGTTACTGCTGGTAGTGTGAGGGCTACGTTGCGTAATGTTGCCTGTATGCCAATTACTATGCACATTGTTTGATTGGTTTAATGGGACATTTGAGGCCTGAGTGGCTGAAGAACTGTTGTTGTTGTTGTGTGTGGTATGCCAGTTGTTGTATCTGTTGCTGCTGCTGTTGTTGTTGCAGCAGCTGCTGCTGCTCTGCAATTTGATATGCCCCATGAAAGGCCCTCATGACATCAATGTTGTGCCGGTCTTCTAAGGTTCCAGGCGATCGAGTCGGTCTGTAACTTCACTAAAAAGGGTCTTCATAGTTTCAAAACCTTTATCAACGCAGTTACCTAGCCTACTCATACCGGCCTGGAAGTTAGAGCTTAGGTGGAGAAACTCTGGCATGACTGTCCTATCACAGGCCCTCTGTCGCTGGCGTGAGGTAGGCAACAAAGTTATTGCAGAGGCCTGTGATGGGGGATAACTATAATTGCCGACACCCTGAGTTCCAGATTGTGTCACGTCACTGGTGTATCCCTCATGTGTCAATGCTTGTGAAGTAGGTTCGGTGGCGGTCAAGATCCCTTGGCCCTGTGAGGCAGAAGCTCCAGCGGGGTCAGCAGTGCTGCACCAAGTCCTGTACAGAATAAAAAATTAAATTTAAAAACCTTTAGACATCACAAATGTTTAAAATTATTCATCAATACACACTGTATATCAATCAATACAATTACATATCATTCCCTAATCAAAGTATTTAAACTCAACCATAACACAGGTTTCAAAAAAAACCCTTTTAAAAGGTGAAAGGCCCTCCAATCACATAACAATTCCTATAAAGACAACCCTGGAGCCAGGCCAAATAATATTGCAAAGTGCTCTTTATTAAAAGTTAGTGCATAAATGCAGCAATAAAAGTAATGTCCAGGCAGCACACAAGACAGGAGACCACATGAAACATAAAAGGCAAGTATGGCAGTAAATGGCAGTAAATCATATACCAGGCACCAGCCAATAGTGCTTCAGATTATAGGTACATGCCAAACAAGCACACATATAGTTCACCAAAGTTCAATTCATGGGTCTGAAATTATTACCTGTCCGTGGCCACCTCCCCCTAACGCGTTTCGCTTAGGCTTCTTCCGAGGGGGGCACTTTGCAATATTATTTGGCCTGGCTCCAGGGTTGTCTTTATAGGAATTGTCAACCATAACACAGAAGCAAACACTAATAGTAAACTCCAAAACAATATTCCACAACCGTATTCTATAACAATCTGACCCCAGACTAGTAAACCAAATCATGCCATACCATAGTCCACAAGAACAAGTTTGAAAATGCAAAATTCACAACCATTCACCAAAAAAAAAAAAACCTAATGAACACTTCTGACACTACCTACCCACAACATATAACACCACACTACCAACACTACGTACCAACACTACCTCCAAACACAAACTACCAACACTGCTAACCAGTACAGAACAACAATGCTAAGCCTTAACTACCAACCTACCCTACTACGCAAAACAAAACACATAGCATCCAAAAGAATACACAATGCACCCAGAAGAATAAACATTACATTACTGTTGACAGAATAAAAAAGTAAAGGTGCTGTTCCACTAGGCAACAGTCCCTGCAAATGCAATGTGAACTCGCTATACAAATCCATGACACATGGATTGATCCTTGATGTACGGAATAACAATACCCATCTGCCTATGAGTATACTGCAACCATCTTGGTGCAAGCCAAGTTGCATGCAATGTACATTTGTACAACCTTTCGAAAAAATATATTTTTTTAGACAGAGGGTTAAGTATACTTACACACGCTGAGCAAGAACCGTCCTCAAGAACACTAGCTGATGATGGTACAGGTAACATCTTCTAGTACCACGTGATCCACTACGAACCTTCTGTTCTTCCCGCAGGTCCCCATTAAATCGGTCTTTCATTGACCGCCACCGAACCCTCAAAGACTTCACTATTAGCAAAAGAATAAAAAGCCCACATTAGTGAACAAACCAAAAGAAAAGTTCATTTGTAGTATATCAAAATATATAATTACCAAAATCCGCTTTTTGTTTACGAGATGCGGTACTATATCCTCCCCACATAACAGTAGCAATGTCTACCCACAGTCGCCTCACAAAATGTTTGTCGGCATGTTTCAGATGATTTGGGTCCCAAATAGCATTTCTCTCTTGAACGAGTGGGATGAACCTGTCACTGTCAATATACGGTTTATCCATAGCGTCGGGCCCAACCAAAAATGGGAAACAAACCCAATCAAAATACAATGAAATCCTCAATAATCAATACCAAACACTTCAATCAAAAAATTAAACCAATAAAAAATGGTGCTTACCGCATCATCAACTTCCTGATGATCACTATCACACTTCTATCATGGAAAGGTTAAAAATCAAGTTTTAGTCGAGCTTTAAATATCCAGCTGATGACATATGAAATGAAAAGTGGCAAAAAATTACATGTTCTGTTTCTTCTTCTTGCTGGGTATCGGGTCGATAATCACTTATGTCCGACATTTTCAAGTCACCCAGTACAGCAGCACGACAAGACAGCAGGCAATGAAACTGTTGCTTTTTCTACATAATTAAAAAGCAAAAATTGGATTTTATAATGGCAATCAAATGGAAACACATTGAAACGAGTACAATAATAAGCAGTAATAAGCATACAATTGTGCGATGGTGTATACCATACAGCTGGGAACTGTATAGTAGTGTGGGCCTGCTGTATACCATACTGCCAGCACCTGCATACAATTGTGCCCTGGTGTATACCATACTGCTGGGAACTGTACATTAGTGTGGGCCTGCTGTATACCATACTGCTAGGACCTGCATACAATTGTGCCCTGGTCTATACCATACTGCTGGGAACTGTATAGTAGTGTGGGCCTGCTGTATACCATACTGCTAGGAGCTGCATACAATTGTGCCCTGGTGTATACCATACTGCTAGGAACTGTACAGTAGTGTGGGCCTGCTGTATACCATACTGCTAGGACCTGCATACAATTGTGCCCTGGTGTATACCATACTGCTGGGAACTGTATAGTAGTGTGGGCCTGCTGTATACCATACTGCTAGGACCTGCATACAATTGTGCCCTTGTGTATACCATACTGCTTGGAACTGTACAGTAGTGTGGGCCTGCTGGATACCATACTGCTAGGACCTGCATACAATTGTGCCCTGGTGTATACCATACTGCTGGGAACTGTACATTAGTGTGGGCCTGCTGTATACCATACTGCTAGGACCTGCATACAATTGTGCCCTGGTCTATACCATACTGCTGGGAACTGTATAGTAGTGTGGGCCTGCTGTATACCATACTGCTAGGAGCTGCATACAATTGTGCCCTGGTGTATACCATACTGCTAGGAACTGTACAGTAGTGTGGGCCTGCTGTATACCATACTGCTAGGACCTGCATACAATTGTGCCCTGGTGTATACCATACTGCTGGGAACTGTATAGTAGTGTGGGCCTGCTGTATACCATACTGCTAGGACCTGCATACAATTGTGCCCTTGTGTATACCATACTGCTTGGAACTGTACAGTAGTGTGGGCCTGCTGGATACCATACTGCTAGGACCTGCATACAATTGTGCCCTGGTGTATACCATACTGCTGGGAACTGTATACTACTGTGGGCCTGCTGTATACCATATTGCTGGGAACTGTATAGTAGTGTGGGCCTGCTGTATAGCATACTGCTGGGGGCTGTATACCACACAAGTGTAAAAAGTTCAAGTCTGCATGGCATAATCTGAGACAATAGGCTGTGGCAAGTACAATAACAAATCAATCCACATATACTTACCAACACAGCAGTGATACAGTATGCAGCCAAACATACAGGGAGACATCCGCCAGTCAGAAACAGATGCAGGTACTAGAGATCTCCCAAGAAGGAACAGATCCTTAGAGGCAGGCACCAATCATTGCATTTTTCCTTCAGCAAATCTAAAATCAGCAATTCTACAGTATGTCAGCCATCCAATCCTAGGACTTCGCCAGCAGCAAATAGAAATCCAGTAAAAGTCACCAGCAATCCAGCGATCCAGGGTCCAAAGGTATGCCACAGGATCAGACTACAGAACACGTGCACGTTTTCTAGATGATGTTGTTGTGGGATGTGACATGGGCGGAGAGTGGGCAGCCCTGAAAATCTGACTCTGAGCTTGCGCAATAAAGAGTACGCGTGCGTACCGAAAGCAGGCATCAGCAATGTCCTGCGCACGCTGGTGTACCCATAGGCGATAATGCTGATAGTAGGTGCTAGTGTGCGCATGCGCATTCTTGCGCTTATTTTATTACCCAAGAAATGCAACATGGTGCGTCCGGAGGAAGTTGATTTTCGGAGAACACGTGCGCATAAGCACCTAGAAGCAGTCAAAAGCTGCATTTTGCTTACAATTGCGTTTACCATTCTAAGGATAGAGACGCAATAAGCATACTGATGGAATTATTTTTATTGGCATTGTGCGCTGCTGATGTAAACGCTAGTGTGAAGGCAGCCTTACTTTTTTTTAGGCCAGTATAGGAAGGTTAATCATAAAGCTATCTTCTAAAGTACAAAGAATCACTTTGATAAAATAACATCATGATGACTGAGTGGTAATGGGAAAAGCAGTCCTTAAAGGGATCCTGTCACCTCCATAAAGCCCCCAGGCTATCACTACCTGTCCCTGCACCCTCCTATTACTACTCTATCCCTGTCTCTCCTAAATGTGCCCTGTGACTGGGCTCACTCATTAGTATTATAATGATCCGAGGGCTACCGTTCCTAGCCCCCTTGGACATCCTCTCTGTTTCCCATTCGCTGCCTTCTTTACTGTTTATCATGCCCTAATGGGTGTGATGTTCAAATCCAAATGTGCGCCTCCCAGCCTGCCTTTCCGCTCTGCAGAGTTCCAGTTGTGACGCCAAAAACGTCATTTCTGGTACTGCGCAGCTCAGGGACGAATTTAAGAGGTGGGTGGCCCGGGGCCCATTTTTGAGGCAGGCCCATTTTTCAAGGTGTTGCAATTTGTAATGCAAAAACACAAAATGAAACAAACGCATCTTTATTTACATAAATCATTTACGCAGAGTAATTCAGGTAAAATCATTGTTTTTTTTTTTTTTTACAATACAGACACTTTCCTTGATTTTCGTGCTGCAAAATCACTAATGATGTCACTAAATTCCAATTCACGCAGTATATCTGACTCGATGCTCATGATAGCCAAATTTACAAGATGTTCCTGCTTCATGGATGTTCCTTATCATTAGAAACGGTGCAGAGCAAAGAGACGTGTATTTTACATGTTTGAGATATTTACCCCCGTGTGGTGGGAGGCCCCCCTCGGTGGGTGGCCCAGGGTCCCCCCCTAAATCTGAGCCTGCCGCAGCTCATCCACAGAGCTGCGCATTGCGCATGCTCTGTGGAGCACATTATGTCAAGCTCATTACAGATGAAATAATTTTGTGGGAAAAAGTAGAATTTTAATTTTTTTCCTTCCACATTGCTTTAATTCCTGTGAATCACCTAAAGGTTTAATAAACTTCTTTAATGTGGTCTTGAGCACTTTGTAAGGTTTAGTTTTTAAAATGGTGTGACTTTTGGGTATTGTTTGTCAAATAGACCTCTCAACGTCACTTCAAATGTGATGTATTCTCTAAAAAAAAAAAAAAAACGTTTTTGCAAATGTTAAAAAGTGAGAAATTACTGATGTTAATTTTAACCCTTCTAGCTTACTACCAAAAAAGTTATGTTTCAATAATGGTGTTTATGTAAAGTAGACATGTGTTAAGTGGTATTTATTAACAATTTTGTGTGATATACTGTATTTTTCGAATTATAAGACGCACCTGGATTATAAAACGCACCCCCAAATTTGGTGAAGGAAAAGAGAATTTTTTTTTAAACCGAGCCTGTCACCCCCCTGATGCTTTGCAAAGTGAATACATGCGTGGGAATGCAGCGCCATAGCTCGCCCTGCTAAGGATTATGTTGTATGCATACAGCAGAGCGGCAATTTGGCGCTGCCGTTCCAATGCATGCACCGTTCCAGCAGCCGGGACTCGGTCCTACCAATTCCTCGCTGTGTGCCTGCGTGAATTGACACGCTGAGGCGCAGGCGAGGAGGGAAACCCAACACAGGCAGGAGGCAGCAGAGAGGCGGAACAGAGAGTCAGGTGGCGGAGGAACTTAACTCACAACTTTCAAAAGTGATTTTTTTTTGGGTTACAGGGGGAAGGTAGAGACATGGGAGACAACTTCCCTGAATGCAGCATATACGCTGCATTCAGTGGTGCATTCACTTTGCAAAGCACCAGGGGACGACAGGTTTTCTTTAATGTTAAATGGGGTCCATCTTATGCCAGTGTCCGTCTTACAATCAGTATACTGTACATGTCCCTCATCCTTGTATATATATTCCCCATATCCTGGTACATGGGCCTCCTCATGCTGGATATGGCCCCTAGTGATGGTACATAGCCCCCCTAGTAACTGTACATAGGTCCCCAGTAATGGTACATAGGCCCCCACTGACGGTACACATAGCCCCCCATCCTGGATATGGCACCCAGTGGTGGTACACAGCCCCCACACTGGATAAGGCCCCCAGTGATAGTACACAAAGCCCCCTATCCTGGATATGGCCCCCAGTGATGGTACATAGCCACCCATCCTGCATATAGCACCCAGTGATGGTACATAGCCCCTAACTTGGATATAGCCCCCAGTAATGGTAGAGAGCCCCCATCCTGACTATGGCCCCCAGGGATGGCACAGCCCCCTCATCCTGCACCTACCCCCTTCCAATCTGGATATGCCACCATGCTGGCGTGCACACAGTAAAATAATAAACAGCTGATAACTTACCATCTGCTGCTCAGTGCTCACAGCTCGCTGCTTTCTTTTAGTCTCTGTGTCCGGCATCTTCCGATCATGTGACCGGGGCCCACAGCAATGATGTCATCGTCTGGGCACCGATCGGATACCGTGCAGCATGGAGACAGGAACAAAGCGGCGAGCTGTAAGCACGGAGTTGCAGATGGCAAGTTATTAACTGTTTATTATTTGACTGTGTGCACGCCAGCGTTGTGTCGAACTAACATCAGAGTCGTGTGCTTGGGGTGGGATTCAGAAAGGGCTCTTAGTATGGATGAGCGAAGTCCCAGGGAGCTCTAATGAGGCTAGAATGATCACTACCAATGCATTTCAAAAGGCTAAAGTGCAGCCTTCTTCCTCAGGGTGACACCTGACGTTAGTTCGACACAACGTCAGCTGACCGTGATGCAGGTGTGACACAGCCACTTTCAGGAAGTGTGAGAGCACACACAGCGGCATAAACCAAGCGGGAGAAGCGATAGCCGGTTTCAGGGATGGGACGGTCATTCAGCGCTGTCTCCGTACACAACAGCAGATACAAGGCACAGCTAATCTGCCAATTTGAGGAGCGGGTACAGAACACAGTGCCCTCCCCCCTCAAATATGAAATTTGAAACCTAAACATTGATATCTGGCAAATAAATTATCTTACGGTTTTAAGGTGTAACTCTTGGCTCCAAAAGGCTAGGAAATAAGCTTTTCCTAGGTTTCTTGTCACCGGAACCCACACCAATTGTGGAAAAGAATCATTTTTTGACATCAGGAATGGGGGGGGGGGGGGGGGGGGGAGGGGCACTTATGACTCCAACTGGGGCTCAATACTTCTCAGGGTTCTTATCTCGTGTGTTTTGGAAATGTACTGATCTATTCTAGCAAAAAGCTCACTACTTGATGGGTTATACTCATACTTGGGAGGGATATATGTGATCTTGATCATGCTGAATACTGCCAGTGTGCAATATACACACACTCAGGATTCCCCTATTTCTATTTTGAGTGGGCAGCCACAAGACTAACAGCAAACTTATATACTTATGATCATTTTCTAGCAACCTTTCCTGCTTGTTTCAATGTTCTATTGAAAGAAGCAGATAAGAAGCTAGCCCAATTTGGCACTACAACTAATCAAAATTGCATATTTGTGGTTAAATTACCACAAAAACAAGCTAAAAAGAGAGGGGAATCCTTTCAATGTGCACTAGCAGGATTCAGCATCTGCAGTCATATAGAGTGAATGCAAAAATTTATGTTGAGCTGGGAAACTCCTTTAAAAGTAAATATCAAAAGTGTATGCACCAATTCTGAAGTGTAACTTCACTTTTCACACTGCCTTTCTTTTTAACTTTTACAGTTTATATATTAACTGTTGCACATAGAACAAGCAGCTTCCTATAAGCACACACATTTATTCTAGCAGCAATGTCTGTATTTACTGAAGAAACGCTATCAATGCCAAAGACAAGCATGACGCATAGTAGAGTCCTTCTCTTGTTCTGCTTTGTAAAACAAACAGACTTTTGCTGGGAAGTGACACAGTCATTGATGTCACAGAGCAGAGATTTCATTTTGGGCATAGTCCTAAAATCACGTGCAAGCAGGACAAGCTTGATCTCACAAGGCAGCAGTAATTTAAACAAGAAATCAGTCATAAGTTAAAACAGTCTGATTTTGTAAGGGCACACGAGTCTGGCTGCCAAAATTTACCATAGGTGGTAATAACAAAATACTGGTCCTCAAGTGGCAGTGGCCCATCTTTGCCAGATGCATTCAAGCTTCAGACGTAGCAGAAAAAAATAAAAATAATAATGGCTTGTGTTGCTTTCATATTGGGATCACATATGCATGTGCAATCCTACACATATTATTAGGTCACAGAGTGTATAACAGTAGGGGCATAACAACAACAGGTGCAGGGGTTGTAATTGCACCCGAGCCCTGGATCTTGGGGGGTCCTTAGGCCCTTTTGGCCCATAAATAAAGATTTGCATAAATTGGGGGCCCCATGAGCTTCAAGTTACCTCACTGTGTAACAGCAAAATCATTTAGAAAGACCAAGAATTATCTTTTTTTATTTGCATAACTGAAGGGTAGGTGGTGCAAATATATTTAAGAGATATCTACTATATAATTGCCGTAGGCACTTCCGTGTCGGACCCCGCAAAAGACCGTGGCTTTGTCACTCTGTGACGTCACCACGAGCGAAGCATTGCCCGCGTAGTGGGCATTGCGACCCCTCGCCGCTGTCAGCACACACCCCCAACCCTGTCACCACACCCCCCCCATATGTCCTCACCCCCCCCCCCATATGTCCGCACACCCCCGCTCTGAATCGCGGCAGATGCGGTGAAAAAAACCGCATCTGCCGCGATTGCCGCATAACCGCTGCACTTGCGGCGCGGTTGCGGTAATCCCCATAGAAAGTATAGGGGGACTTGCGGCAGGTGCGGCAAGTGCGGTTTTGCACTTGCGGCAGCAAAAAAAACGCGGCTGACCGCGTTTTTTTTCGCTGCCGCACCTGCCGCAAGTGCAAAACCGCACTTGCCGCACCTGCCGCAAGTCCCCCTATACTTTCTATGGGGATTACCGCAACCGCGCCGCAAGTGCAGCGGTTATGCGGCAATCGCGGCAGATGCGGTTTTTTCACCGCATCTGCCGCGATTTCAAATAAACGCTGATGTGAAAGGGCCCTAAGATATATTTTTGGGCCAATATAATCGATTTTTTATTGATATATTCATAATTATATATATATATATATATATATATATATATATATATATATATATATATATAGATTGATTAATATAGATATAGATATATAGATATAGATTTATATTAGATATATATATATATATATATATATATATATATATATATATATACTAGATGGGTGCCCGATGCACAATGCATCGGGATTCTAGCAGAGCGAGTCTCTGACTCGCAATGGCCGCTTCGCGGCCAATGCTTCGCGCTGCTAAGGCGACTCGCCATGCCCGCTGCGCGGGCATAGCGAGTCGCCTTAGAGCTGCTCGCAATGGCCGCTGCGCGGCCAATGCTTCGTTCGTATCCACATGACCACGCTGACTCGCTGCGAGAAACCCATTCGTGATTATATAATAGATATAGATGTCATATTATATATATGTAAATGATTAGTATATATATATATATATATATTGTATATTAATCTATATATATATATATGTCATTGGATGTCATTGGAATAATTGGATTATTATTTGAAAATCTTAAAAAAAAATTAAAAATATTCTAGACACCCGATGCATTTGCATCGGGCTCACAGCTAGTAGACCATAACCTTATAACTAGTTGTCTGTCATGGTGATTTTAAAGGGATATTCCCATTACCAAAGTTAAGACACGGTCATTACACAGAATATAGAAGTGACACATATATAACATTATCTCAGCACAAGAACATTTTCTAAACACATCCAATTCAGGACATTATTATCATTCCAAGATCTATTGGATTAAAATGAACTTTAACTACTTCACCCCCCAGCCTGTTTTTCACCTTAATGACCAGGTCACAATTCTGATCAGTGACACTTAATGATGTAATAACTCTGGAGCTTCAACAGATCCCAGTGATTCTGAGACTCTTTCGTGACATATTGCACTTCATGTTAGTGGTAAATTTAGGACAATATTTTTGAGTTCATTCGTAAAAATATCGGTAATTAGACAAAAAGGTTTTTGGCGTTCGAGAATTAGAAGAGTTTAAAGTTTATCAGCAATTTCTCATTTTTTCAACAAAATATACAAAATCATTTTTAGGGACCCCATACCATTAGAAGTGACTTTGAAAAACCTATATGGCAGAAAATACCCAAAAGTTATACATTCCAAAATTGCACCCCTCAAACCAGGATTGTGGAGTCGGTAAGCCAAACCACCGACTCAGACTCCACAATTTCCCTGACTCCAATTCCATGACTCCAACACAGACACACAGACTCCCTCATACATGGCTCATATTTAAGTAATAAATTTATTGTAGTACAATGTGAACATCAGGCTTTTCATTATTATTAGGATACAATAATCAAGGTATTTAGATAGAACATAATAATTCATAATAACACACATACTGAATTGAACTACTATACCCAATTTATTATATATTTTAGGAGTCGGTCCATTTTCTACAGACTCCAATTCCAACTCCATCAAAATGGTCTCAGACTACAACTCCACAGCCCTGCCTCAAACCTCTCAAAACTACATACAAAAAGTTTATTAACCCTTAAGATGCTTCACAGGAACTAAAGCAATGTGGAAGGGAAAAAAAATCTAAATTTTACTTTTTCCTCAAAAATATTACTTTATTCACAAATTATGCATTTTCACAAGGGTAATAGGAGAAAATGTCCACCAAAACTTGTTGTGCAATTTCTCCTAAGTATGCAAATACCCCATGTGTGATGGATATCTACTTTTTGGGCACATGGCAGGGCTTGGAAATAAAGGCGCACCATTAGACTTTTTAAACTGAAAATTGGCTGGTATCATTATCAGATACCATGTCACGTTTGGAGAGTCCTTGTGCCTAAACAGTGGAAACACGCCACACGTGACCCCATTTTGGAAACTGAAGGTCTCTGGGAACTTATCCTGATGTGTGGCTAGCACCTTGAACCCCCCAGGTGCTTCCGGAATATTAGAAAGTTGAGCAACAAAAATAAAAAAATATCTAATTTTTCCAACAAAAATGTTCTTCTAGCTCAAAATTTTGTATTTTCCCAAGGGTAACAGAATAGATTGCAATATACAATTAGTAGTGCAACTTCTCCCAAGTATGCAGATACCCCATATATGGTGGAAAACTGCTGTTTGGGCGACAGAGAGGGAAGGAGTGCCATTTGACTTTTGAGAGGCAAGATTGGCTGGAATCAATAGCTGACACCATTAAGCATTTGGAGAACCCTGATGGGCCTAAACAGTGGCAACGTCTCCCAAGTGTCCCCATTTTGGAACCCTCAAGGAACTTACCTAAATGTGTAATGAGGAAAATAAACCCCAGGTGTTTCACAGACTATTAGAGCATGGAGAAGTGAGGGAAAAAAATATTTTCCCACAAAATGTTGTTTTAGCCCCAAATTTAGTATAGTCACAAGGGTAACAGGAGAAAAAGCATAACAAATTTGTTATTCAATTTCTCTTGAGCACACGGATACCTCATACATGATGGAGAACTACTCGAGGTACAATGCAAAGCTCAGAAGGGAAGGAGGGCCATATTGTATTTCAGATTTAGGTGGAATGGTTTGAAGGTGCCATGTCCCATTTGCAAAGACCCTGATGTGCCAGAGTAGCAGAAATCTCCCACAAGTGACCCTATTTTACAAACTCTACTCCTCAATTAATTCATTGACTTCACAGGTGTGTCACAAAATGTGATACTAATGGGTGGTGAAGAAAACATTTTTACAACTAAAATGTTTTTTTTTAAAAAAGCTTACCGTATATACTCGCGTATAAGCAGAGTTTTTCAGCCCAAAATTTGGGCTGAAAAGTCCCCCCTCGGCTTATACGCGAGTATATAAAAAATACCGCAGCAGCCCCGGAGGTATACAGGCCCCCCATCAAGTTCCAGGGCCCTCCCCCTTGCGCGCCAGCCTGTAAAGTAAAATCATACTTACCAGTGTCCTGTCGTGCCGTCCGCAGCTGCCGACACGCGATCCCCGGCTTCATTCCGCGTCTTCCGCATTTCCTGTAGTCGCGGGCAATGACGTCATTGCCCGCGACCACAGGAAGTCGGAAGAAGGAAGATGCGGATTGAAGCACGGGATCGCGTGTCGGCAGCTGCGGACGGCGCGACAGGACACTGGTAAGTATGATTTTACTTTACAGGCTGGCGCGCAAGGGGGGGGGGCCCTGGAACTTGATGGGGGGCCTGTATACCTCCGGGGCTGCGGCTGTATACAGCCCTGGGGCTGCTGCTGCTGTATACTACCTAAGGGCTGCTGTATATACCTCTGGGGCTGCATATACCTCTGGGGCTGCATATACCTCTGGGGCTGCATATGGGGCTGCATATACCTCTGGGGCTGCATATGGGGCTGCATATACCTCTGGGGCTGCATATACCTCTGGGGCTGCATATACCTCTGGGGCTGCATATACCTCTGGGGCTGCATATACCTCTGGGCTGCATATACCTCTGGGGCTGCATATACCTCTGGGGCTGCATATACCTCTGGGGCTGCATATACCTCTGGGGCTGCTGTATACTACCACTGGGGCTGCTGCTGTATACTACCACTGGGGAGGCTGCTGTATACCTCACTGCTGGGGGTTGTATACCTGTGCTGGAGTCCACCCTCGGCTTATACGCGAGTCAATAAGTTTTCCCAGTTTTTGGGGGCAAAAGTAGGGGGGTCGGCTTATACACGGGTCAGCTTATACACGAGTATATACGGTAGTTTTATTACAGGCATTATAGAAGACAGCACAGTATTCCAAGTTAAATACAAAAATAAACAATAAGGGTGCCTTCACATTTGCGTATGGGAAGGCAGCGTATGCTGCGTTCCCATACGCTGTCAAGCGCATGCGCACTGCGTTCCTGTGTTTAGCATAGGAACACATAGTCCCTGCGTTTGGGTGCGTTTGCGGAAGATATCTGCTCCCTCCAGGGTCCCCCGTCCGCACCTGGGACGCAGCATGTTGCATTTTATGTGCGCTCGGGGACCTTGGAAAATCAGCAAGCTTCCCCAAGCGCACAAAAGAATGCGTTGGCGTCAATGGGTCTGCAGTGTTCTGCGCATGACAGCGCAGGAGAACGCTGCGGACCCATTGAAATCTCGCCCGGTGGCCGCCGGTGATGTCACAGGAGATCACCGACGGCCACCGGGAGATCAGCTGGAGCTTCTGATGATCTCCTCCTCCCCGCCGCCGGTAATCTCCTAGCTGTGTCGGCGGGGAGAAACAGCTGATATGACAGCTGTTTGAATCTTCCCGCGCCGACATCTCCTCTCGGTGTCGGCGCGGGAGATTCAAACAGCTGTCACATCAGCTGTTTAACCCCGCTGACACGTCCCGGAGCTTACCGGCGGCCGGGAGGAGGAGATCTCCGCCGCTGGCCCGCCCCCGGACACCGCCGATTGGCTGCCCAGGCTCCATAGTGATGTGTCCGCAGACGGACATTCTCCGCTGCAGACACATCATTAGAAAGAAAAATGACCCTGCTTTCACTGCATTTGTGTCTGCATGCCATGAGCATGCAGACACAAACGCAAATGTGAAGGTAGCCTAAGCACACTGATATAGGATATGCATATTAATTAAATCAGCTAGGGATATACAGAAAAATCAGGAAATCGTTCAATATATCAGCTATTTCCGAGAGTGAGATTCCTGGCTACAATCTATTGTCAGGCTATGATCCCCATTTACTCAGCTCGCCTGTGGTGACTTAAAAAGATACTAGAAACTATAAACTAGAACTTGGCAAACAATTAACTTACTAAGGAAAACGGGGTAGAACAGAAAACTAGACAGAAAAATGGTAAAGAGTACAGGAAAGAATAGGGGAATCGGGGCAATAAATAAGTAACATCAGGGTAGATGATGTCCAGGGAAACCAATAAAACATACTCAGTTCGCCTCCAATAGTGGAACATATTCATCAGGTCTGCCACTAAAATGTTTTAATCCCACATTTTCAATTATGATAAGGGAAATAGATTAAAGAAAAGGCCCAAAATGTGTTACAGAATTTCACTGAACATGGCAATACCCACTATATGATTGTACAGTATTGTTCAGCCACATGCCAGGGCTTGGGAGGGAATGAGCGCCATTTAATTTTTGGAGCAAAGATTTTCCTGAAAGAGTTTGCGGACTCCATTTGCAGAGTCCACAAGTGCCAGATCATCAGAAACCCTCTCAAATTACCATATTTTGGAAATTACACCCTTCTAGAAGTTCATCTATGAGTGTAGAGATTATTTTAATATCTGGAAAAACACCCATGGAGTCAAACGCAGTGAACACTGCAGAATTAAAAATTGCAAATAAGCCTTTGTAATGCCCAGTACATTGGAGTGCACAGCTTGTACTTCTAGAGAAACACACCGCATAAATTAAGCGGCCTTCATCACTATAGTAATGTCAAACATAATGTTATCTGAGGTTTAGACATTGTTGGTGTCATTTGGATTTGGGAGCACAGGTTTTGCAGGTTTTCCTTTTTGGGGGGCGAGGAGTGATAGCGTTTTTTAAAGAGCCTTTGTTCCATCAGTATTGAAGCCCCCTATATTTCCATTAACAGATGACGGACCTAGGTGGTGACATGATATTTTGTGGGTTTAGTTGAATGCCATTGGTCTCAGTTTGGGTAAAGAATATTTTGGATCAGTTTACATTTATCCTTGGCTCTATGCTGAGCACTTACATTAGGGTTTCCAGCTACATCTCTGAAACGTGATTCAGGTGAAACACCCAATAAATCCATTCACTAGTGAGGGAGCAGTTATTCTGGAAACTGTTTCGCCTCTGTTTAGCGGTGTTCTTTTCAAAAGGTGCACAAAACTGTGGTTGATCACACTTTTGTGAACCCCTTAAAAGATGCACACTCCTGGATCACAGGTCAGGATGGAGTTCAAAATGACTACCTCTGCATTAGAACAGTAAATGTTCCATTGGGAATTGTGTCTGAATGAGGTGTTGCAGAGAAATACATTTAACGCCCAGTGTAAGCGCTCAGCATACAGCGCAGAATAAGTGTGAGCCAAGCCTTACTGCGATCTTTGCAGAATGAACAAATCCAAAGCAGTTGATAAATATTACTATTTCCACACCTGCAGCAAAACCTGTGATGTCGAATGACCAGTAATCAGCTACTTGTTTACTCTTTAGCAGTCATTGCAGAATCTGTCGCCATGTTTTTGCTACCCCATTAGAGAGCATCATGTGTCACTTACTGGCTGCTTGTTTACTGTTTCATCTGTTGCAGATCTACTAGTTCTCTGACAATACCATAATTATATATATATATATATATATATATATATATATATATATATATATTATATCTATAGATATATATATATAGATATATATAGATAGATATATCTCTATCTATCTATATATACAGTTAGGGCCAGAAATATTTGGACAGTGACACAATTTTCGCGAGTTGGGCTCTGCTTGCCACCACATTGGATTTGAAATGAAACCTCTACAACAGAATTCAAGTGCAGATTGTAACGTTTAATTTGAAGGGTTGAACAAAAATATCTGATAGAAAATGTAGGAATTGTACACATTTCTTTACAAACACTCCACATTTTAGGAGGTCAAAAGTAATTGGACAAATAAACATAACCCAAACAAAATATTTTTATTTTCAATATTTTGTTGCGAATCCTTTGGAGGCAATCACTGCCTTAAGTCTGGAACCCATGGACATCACCAAACGCTGGGTTTCCTCCTTCTTAATGCTTTGCCAGGCCTTTACAGCCGCAGCCTTCAGGTCTTGCTTGTTTGTGGGTCTTTCCGTCTTAAGTCTGGATTTCAGCAAGTGAAATGCATGCTCAATTGGGTTAAGATCTGGTGATTGACTTGGCCATTGCAGAATGTTCCACTTTTTTGCACTCATGAACTCCTGGGTAGCTTTGGCTGTTATGCTTGGGGTCATTGTCCATCTGTACTATGAAGCGCCGTCCAATCAACTTTGCAGCATTTGGCTGAATCTGGGCTGAAAGTATATCCCGGTACACTTCAGAATTCATCCGGCTACTCTTGTCTGCTGTTATGTCATCAATAAACACAAGTGACCCAGTGCCATTGAAAGCCATGCATGCCCATGCCATCACGTTACCTCCACCATGTTTTACAGAGGATGTGGTGTGCCTTGGATCATGTGCCGTTGCCTTTCTTCTCCAAACTTTTTTCTTCCCATCATTCTGGTACAGGTTGATCTTTGTCTCATCTGTCCATAGAATACTTTTCCAGAACTGAGCTGGCTTCTTGAGGTGTTTTTCAGCAAATTTAACTCTGGCCTGTCTATTTTTGGAATTGATGAATAGTTTGCATCTAGATGTGAACCCTTTGTATTTACTGTCATGGAGTCTTCTCTTTACTGTTGACTTAGAGACAGATACACCTACTTCACTGAGAGTGTTCTGGACTTCAGTTGATGTTGTGAACGGGTTCTTCTTCACCAAATAAAGTATGCGGCGATCATCCACCACTGTTGTCATCCGTGGACGCCCAGGCCTTTTAGAGTTCCCAAGCTCACCAGTCAATTCCTTTTTTCTCAGAATGTACCCAACTGTTGATTTTGCTACTCCAAGCATGTCTGCTATCTCTCTGATGGATTTTTTTTTTTTTTTTCAGCCTCAGGATGTTCTGCTTCACCTCAATTGAGAGTTCCTTTGACCGCATGTTGTCTGGTCACAGCAACAGCTTCCAAATGCAAAACCACACACCTGGAATCCACCCCTGACCTTTTAACTACTTCATTGATTACAGGTTAACGAGGGAGATGCCTTCAGAGTTAATTGCAGCCCTTAGAGTCCATTGTCCAATTACTTTTGGTCCCTTGAAAAAGAGGAGGCTATGCATTACAGAGCTATGATTCCTAAACCCTTTCTCCGATTTGGATGTGGAAACTCTCATATTGCAGCTGGGAGTGTGCACTTTCAGCCCATATTATATATATAATTGTATTTCTGAACATGTTTTTGTAAACAGCTAAAATAACAAAACTTGTGTCACTGTCCAAATATTTCTGGCCCTAACTGTATGTATATCTTTCTCTCTATACATGTATATATATATATATATATATATATCTATATATGCTGCTCACCATGTACTGAGCTGTAACCACGCCCCCTGGCAGTGGCTGACAGGCGACGCTGTACTGTTGCATGTCGCCCACACGCCTATGACTGAAAGCCTGCAGCTGCCAGGAGGAACATAATTTTCTTCAGGCAGTGGGGCACTCAGTGTAGTGGACGCATGTCATCGGAATACTATAAACCTGCAGATTAACCCTATGTCTGCAGGTAAATAGTGTTTTTTTTTTTACATGACTGGTTTCCTTTAATTAGGATTTATAAAAATATAAAGTATACATTTAACAAAAGATGCAGAATTTCAATTCTATTACAACGTATTTACTTGATAGGTCTCTGGAAAAACAATACAGAATGAGAAGTGGATAACGTAATAATTTATATTTACTATTTTATTTTCCTCATTGGAGTGGAAAAATGCTTTTAGATTATAATTTCACATAGGCAAACCAAACTGGATTACCAAATGCAATCCCTGAAATAGAGAAAAAATAAAGAAGCCACAATTTTGCATGCATTTAGAAGTACAACTAAGGCTACAATTCAGATTATGCGTTTTTTTAATCCGTTTTTTGCAGTGCACTGCAAAAAACCAATCACTCAAATAACACCCCAGCAAAGTCCATGGGTTTTCATTTTTGCCATTCACACAGGGCACTTTGAAAGTGATGTTTTTTCACGGAGGGCTCCGTTTTGGAAAAGGGTCTATCAATTGGTCTGACGTTCTGATCCGCTTTTCCCATAGCAGTCAGTGTCTATGGGTGAAAAAAACAAAAACGGATTGGAAACGGATGATCGGTTACTGGGAGCTTTTTTTTTGACTGCTACTGCTTGGCAGCTAAAAACACAGCAGAACAAACGTGAAAAAAAACACAGTCTAAATATAGCCTAACTAGGTTATTGAACCATTTTTTATTCACAAAAAGAAATATAAAGAAGGAAGATAGAATCAATTATAGAAATTTCTTGTGTCAGGTAAATATATTTTGGTTCAGATTACCATATAATTTACTGAGAGGTTAATGCAATTAGCACAGAACATCTTCAGTGTAAGAACTGATGACTAAACGTCTCATGACCTCTGACAGAGGTGTACGTACTTATTCACCTCCTGGGTTTTTCCCTTCTGTTTCCCTGTGTTGTAGAAGGGATGTACTGTTCTGAAGTATTGAAAGGGCGGCATCCTAAGTGTCTGTGTACTCTTCAGTCTTGGCTTTAGTCCAAATCACAAGCATAATTACAGAGCTAACATTTTTTCCCACCGAGCAAACATGCCGGAGGGACATTCTCCCGCCCCTTCACTAATAATGTCGTCAGCAATGACTTCATGCAGGAAATGTGATCCTGAACAAGGGTGTGTTACCTGAACTAAGAACTATGCCTTTACACCTGCACGTTAATTAAGCTCTATGAATACAAACACTTCCGCTCAAGACTCTTGTGATTACAAGCCTGCAGAGAACATACGGCAAACAATAGCGCTTAAACACCATCTATCAGCAATAAAAATTTACCTGCATAAGAGATAGAAACTGACAACTTTTTTTTTATTGGACATAATTACAAGTTTATGTTCATTAATACTCATTGCCTCTCATCTAGATTTTACTATATGCATATATATATATATATATATTTCCATGGGGAGGGTGGGCTTTTTCTTTTCACATCCTTACACACATACTGTAGCTCTACCCTCCCAGTGAGAGCTGACCATTCAAACAGCTCTCACTGGGATGCCAGCTCCCATTGTTCACTCAAGGAAGCCGGCAATTTGTGTCAGATTATTCATGATCAACACATCACGCTTGAGCACCAGCGGTACTCGTCAAGATATGAGCATCTCAAATACTGTACTATACGTGTGTAACAAATAGTGACAAGTAGATTTGCTCATCACTAGTCATATAGATCTAACGTGTGTCATATAAATTGGTTGCTTTGCTGGCTTTCAAGAATTTGCCTTCATTCCTCACTAATGTATCCTACACTATGCAAGTTGCTTTTGTTCTTAAAGTCCAGTGATAAAATAATATATCAAATGCTGAAACAAAGGGAAGTGACAGCCGCCAATTTTTACTGAAAAAAGGAGAAGCTGAATCCTCTATGAGAAAAGTGATGTGTGCTGACACATAATATTTTGCTATGTGGTTACAGATTTCTTTTCACATGTTAGGGTTTAACTGTGAAGAGGAAAATTATCAACAAATGATACAAATATGTTCCACAAAAGTATTAGAAGAGTAAAATGTGGTAGCTTTGAACATTATCTAGAATTTCTAAGGGCCACGTCTCACACACAGATATCTGTGCAGATATTGTTCGCAGATCTCTGGTTGCAGTGAAATCATGGACACATTGTTGCATTTTGTGGCCGTGTATAAATGTAACAATATGTCCATGATTTCACTTCAACCAGAGATCTGCGAACAATCTCTGCACAATTATCTGTGTGTGTGACGTGGCCCTAAAACTTCACAAACGTAACCATCTAGCCATAGATGGCTGGAAACATATTATGGGAATATTGAGCAAGTCATGAATTCAGAAGAGTCTATGATTGAACAAAAGACATCCTATAGCATACTATTATATCACTGAGCAACTGAACTATTCATTTAGAAAAGAGCATGGGAATGGCTAAACGTGCTACAGATTAGTAAGGCAAAAATGTTGTTGTATAGTCTCCTGTACGCTAGAGTTGGATTGTCACCAGTCAAATCAATTTATATCCAATAGGGTCACAATCTATATCCTCTATCTCAAATACACAATTGTGACAAATTTTCACAAGTATTAACCCCTTCACCCCTGGACGATTTTCCGTTTTTCCCACCCCTTCTTTCAAGAGCCATAACTTTTTTTATTTTACAGTCAATATAGACATATGAGGGCTTACTTTTTGCGGGACAAGTTGTACTTTTGAACGAAATAATTTATTTTACAATATAGTGTACAGGAAAACGTGAAAAAAAATTCCAAGTACGGTGAAATTGCAAAAGAAGTGCAATTATATGGCTTTTATTCACTATGTACATCTGATAGATTTTATATTTTGATAGAACGGGCATTTCTGAATGAAGCGATACCAAATATGTGCATTTTTAATTTTTTCTCTTAATAGCTTTATTTTCAATTGGGCAAAAGGGGGATAATTTGAATTTTGTTTTATTTTTTTTCCATAAAGGAAAATTTTATAACATTTTTAAAATTATTTCACACTGCCCCCTGAGAGCGCCTCAGCACTACACTTTCCAAGCAGCATGTCTGTGAACAGGAGAAATTTTCACTTCCTGTGGATGCCGACACTCGCCAGGCATTCACAGGAAATGATTCATGACAGCATCCGAGGTCCTCAAAGGACCCCAGGCTGTCATGGCAACGCATCAAAGTCCTGTGATCGCATCATCGGACCTATGATGCTGCTGGAGAATAGCAAGATTCCTGCCTCGGTGCTTTGGATGGAGCTGTTACTGATTGACAGCATGATCTAAAGTGTCAACGGTGTCAATCAGATCAGCTGTTAGCTACATGTCAGCTTATCAAATCAGCTGACGTGTGGGGGAAGATGCGAGGTCCCAAAGCTGTCGTCTCCCTCCCCTCACTGTAAGGCCATGAGGCCCATGTCTGTTTGTAACTTTGTGCAATAGAGCTCAGGTCACCTGGTCACAATACTTGGAGGGCTGCCATGGCTTCTTCTATTGACACGTTAGCTTATCAGCTGACATGTGTAAGGGATGATGCAAGCTCAGCATGTTAGCTTGCATCACAGGGAGGGACACAGCCAGAAAGTACTATTATGCGCTTGGTCGTGAAGGGGTTAAATTAAATAAATACATAATATGGCCAATATACAAACACTATGCGTCACCACATTGCAAAGTAATACATATACTCTTCTACTTATATACAAGCTTAAACACTTTTTTTTATCAAAAAGTTGTAGGGACCATCTATATTGAGGTACATGTTTTAATGGTTGAATGGCTTTTACACTTAAGAAAAAAAGGTAATTAAGTACCTTATGGTTTTAACATGTATAGCAAACAGGGCTGTGGAGTCAAGAGTCGGTGTCCATTTTGGTGGAGTCGAAGTCAGGGATACTGAGGAGTTTGAGTCAGAGGTTTGGCTTTCATGTACATTTGCAGCACAAGAGACTTGCAAGGAGTTTGTATGTTTTCTCTAAATTTGCTCCCACAGTCCAAAAGATACCGATTTAGATTATGAGCCCCATGGAAAGTGACAAAAAACGTCTGTAAAGCGCAATAGAATAAATGGCGCTATATAAATAGGCATAATTAATTCTAATAGAAAATTGTAGATCCAACAACAAACCTTTAGTACGGTCGATTAATAAATATAAGCACATTCCAGTGTTAAAATGTTATTCTAATTATATTAAGAAAAAAACAGGATAAAAAGGTAAAATAGCTAAAAGACATTTACGGTAATTTAAAACTGTATCAAAGTTTCAAGTTAATAAAATATTATAATATTGTCAATCCTGTTCCTTTTTATCAGGAAGGCATGAGGAAGTAATCTACCATTAATCACACAAGAATATCAAAGCAGATAGCTGAATGTTAGTATATGGCGACTTCAGACTGATTCTTAGAAAAACATAGAGGAACTGGTATAATTTTGTACTGTACATTCCCAAATGACCTGCTGTATATGTGCTGATGCAAAGGTTTCAAGATGTCACATATCAATTTGTATTTTTTCTGTTTTTATTTAGATTATTGCTATAAAGATTGAGTGGGCAATCACATCTAGAAACCCACAACTAAACAGAACCATTATTAGAAAGTTCACCTTGTTTAACTGCCAGCCACCTCTCGACTCTTTTGGTTGAGCAGTCATGGTTATTCAATTGGAAAGGGAAAACCTACTGCCAGACATATCTCTTCAACATCATTGCTTCATGGTTTTTAAGGTAGACGAAGTCCATCTAGTTAGATTCATAGCCTAACATGTTGATGCAGCAGAAGGCAAAAATCCCCAAGTGGCAAACAATGAGCTCCACAATGGGGAAAAAATATTCCTTCCTCACTCATACGGCAATCAGACTAGTTCCCTGGATCAACACCTTATCAAGGAATCTACAGTAGTATACAGCTGTGCTAAAAAATTTACATACCCCAACAGATTTTTTGCTTTCTTGGCCTTTTTTCAGAGAATATAAATAACACAAAAAAATGTTTCCACTGATGGTTAGTGGTTGGGTGAAGCCATTTATCAAACTACTTTGTTTTCTTTTTTTAAATCATAATGACAACCAAAAACATCCAAATAACCCTGATCAAAAGTTCACATACCCCAGTTCTTAACACCGTGTATTGCCTCCTCTAAAGCTCCCGTCACAAACAACGACGCAACAGTGATCCCGACAACGATAACAATCCTTAGGTGCGTCACTTTGGGATCGCTGGTGAGATGTCAAACAGTCAGATCTCACCAGCGACTCAGCAACGATCCCGAATGATAAGAGGTCGTTGGGAATTGTCACTCTCGGGCGTAGTATTGAGATCGTTGGTCGTTGTCCATTTCAGTGATGCAGCGTTCCCAGCGGGAAACCAACGACCTAAAAATGACCCAAAGCACTTTGCAACGATCAGCAATCTCACAGCAGGGGACTGATTGCTGCTAAGTGACACACATAACGAGATCGTTAGCGAGATCGCGGTTCCGTCACAAGATCTGGGACTTAATGATCTTGCTAATGATCTTGTTATGTGTGATGGGGCTTTAAGATCAATGACAGCTTGAAGTCTTCTGTGAGAGTTGTGGATGAGGCTCTTTATTTTCTCAGATGGAAAGAGCTGCCCATTCTTCTTGGCAAACATTTCTGGGCTTTCTTGCATGAATTGCACACTTGAGTTCTCCCCAGTGTGGCTCAATGATATTGAGGTCAGCAGATTAAGATGGCCACTCCAGAATCTTCACTTTGTTCTGCTGTAGTCAATGACAGGTCGACTTTGCCTTGTTTTTTTTAATCAATATCATGTTGGAACGTCCAAGTACGTCCTATGCGCAGCTTCTGGGCTGATGGTGCAAATTTGCCGATAATGTGCTGCATTCATTTTTCCTTCAACTTTCGCCAAGTTTGCAACGCTTTTGTAGCTCACACATCCCCACATTATCAGTGATCCATCTCCGTTTTTTTACAGTAGGAATGGTGTTCCTTTCATCATAGGCCTTGTTGATGAGTCGGTCGACATGGAGGGGGTACTCGGATACCAGGACAGGTGGTTGCTTCGGTGGGGGATCACAGCTGGTCGGTTCCTGGTTCCGTGCCCTGGACCCTCAGTGGTGGGGGTGATGATGATGGGGGAAATGGTATTGTGATGCCACCTGTGGTTCCTGGTAATAGGGCTACCAGCGCTGCGGCCGGCCGCTGAGGTGATGGGAATGTAGCTTTGGTTGTACAGCTCCCCACAGGTGGAGCTTTACCTCAGGGCAGCGGGGCAGATGAGGAGAGTAGTAGTCCTCACCTCCGGTGATGATGATGTAGTCCTCCGGGCGGCGAATGAAAGGAGGACAGACATCACTTCAGCTCAAACGGTTCTTTATGTGCACCAGATGGAAACAGGTACACGGTACATTCTGGGTTAACGGGTATTGTAACAGCAGATCGTGAAGGTTTCTCCAGAGTCTGACAGTGATGCCCTCAATATAGCTCGTGGTCCTGGTACTCTCTTGCTCTGTCTGTATTTGCCTCTCTTGAGCCAAGTCTCTAGTCCTCGGGGTCTGTTACCTAAAGTCTCTGACTTGTCGGTGTTGTGAACCCAGCTGCGGGACTGATGTTGGGCTTCTTTAGGGGTGCTTTGGCTCCTTGTATGTGTCGAGACCTCAGCTTGCCGGTCTGTAGTTAGGGTTGAACCTTGCGTCTATCTACCTCGGCTCCGGTATGCCGTTGGTGACATGGGCCCCCAGCTGGCTCCAACCAGTCCTGGAGTAACCCCCTTCAGAATCTGGGCCACCCCTCTCCTAAGAGGTGCCCTCCAGTTACAGTCGCAGGGTCACCTGCCTTTCTTGCTCTCCTCACACGAACCGTCTGACTCTGCTGTCACTCCCCGTCTCCCGCTCTCTAGGCTCCACCCCTGGAACATACTAACTATACCGTCCCCTTTCTTAAAGTGGCGTGTGTATGGGTGTTGGGGTGCAAGATTTCCCCATGTCCACGGTTACGGAGGCACCACACCTTTAATTGGGGTGCAGTACCTCCCTGTGGCACCTTGCCATAGGGGTGCCACATTGAGATCTCTCCAAATGTAACATTTAGTGTTGTGGCCAAAAGGTTTATTTTGGTCTCATTACTCCAAACTACCTTGTTCCATAAGTTTGGAGGCTTGTCTCTGTGCTGTTTGGAGTATTGTAGGCAAGATACTTTGTCGCATTTGCACAATAATGGCCTTCTTCTGGTGACTCAACCATGCAGCCCATTTTTCTTCAAGTGCCTCCTTATTGTGCATCTTCAAACAGTAACACCACTAGTTTTCAGTGAGTCCTGTATTTCAGCTGATGACATTTGTGGGTTTTTCTTTCCATCCCGAACAATTTTCCTGGAAGAAAATTTTTGTTGGTCTACCTGATTGCGGTTTGGTTTTTACAAAGCCCCTGATTTTCCATTTGTTAAAATCACATTTTGAACACTGTTGACTGACATTATCAAGTCCATGGATATCGTTTTGTATCCCTTTCCTGTTTTATAAAGTTCAACACTCTTTTCCCGCAGATCTGTTGACAATTCTTTTGGCTTTCCCCCATAACAATCCAGAAATGTCAGTGACTGGATGAAAGATGCAAGAGTATGTCTGGATCCCAGAAACTCACTCAGCTTTTATGCACACACACACACACACTGATTACAAGCAAACATGTCACAGGTAAGGATGTTACCTTTATTAGGCACTCAAACCCATTTGTGTCAAATTCTGTGCATGTTATCAGGCCAAATTCACCATGGTTTGTGAACTTCTGACCAGGGTCATTTGAATGTTTTTGGTTGTCATTATGATTTAAAAAGAGAAAACACAGTAGTTTGACAATAAATGGCTTTACAGAACCAATAATCATGAGTAGAAATTTTGTTTTTTGTGATATCATTCATATTCTCTGAAAAAAGGTCAAGAAAGCAAAAAAAAAAACTGCCAGGGTATGTAAACTTTTGAGCACAACTGTATATAACTGGTAATATTCTATTTTATAAGTAAGGCATCCAGGCCTTTCTTAAATTTTAGTAGAGAATCACTCATTACAACATCATACGGCAGAGAGTTCCATAGTCTCACCGCTCATACAATAAAGAATCTGCATCTGTAATTATGATTAAACTTTCTTTCCACCAGACGTAGAGGATGCCCCCTTCTCCACGGAGGCCTAGGTGTAAAAAGATTATTAGAAAGGTCTCTATCGACCCTTCATATATTTGCACATTATAAGGAGATCACCCCTAAAGCCTTCGTTTTTCCACAATAACCTCAAATTTAACAACCTGTCTTGAAACTGCAGATCACTCAGTCCTCTAATAACCTTGGTTGCTCTTCTCTGCACCCGCTCCAGTTCCGCAATGTCTTTCTTAGACACTGGAGACCAGAACTGTACACAGTATTCTAAGTAAGGTGATTCCCTGTAGGGTATATATAAAAAACAAACATGCGGCGCCAATCTCAGCGCGTTACCAATGTAACTCTCTGGTGCCCTTTTAATGAAGTTTTATGCACTCACCTCTTGCCATAAAACTTCAAGCATATGGTTTTTCCAAAGCCTCCTCACGCTTTGGATATTTATCCGGGTCTGCTGCTCGCCTTGACTTGATCCTGTATTGGGTCCTGCCACGGATTCCCACAGGCATAAAGGTTCAATAGGAAGTGATCCAATTCTATAGTGGCCGCGCTCCCCGTGGTAATGATTTTAAGAACTTCTTGTCCACAAAAAATTTTATTCCTCAAAACATGCGAGAATATAAAAAACGGATACAACGCGTTTCGGCGGAGACAACCGCCTTCCTCAGGTATCTAAATAAAAATATATCTGACACTTTGCTTTATAGGTAAAAGATAATTACAGCTTGCTAGGTAATGACATGAGGGTGTGGGTATAACCAAACCTGTCCAATCAGTCTCATTGTCCGCTTCAGCTATAGTGCTTCATTACATAGTAAAAACAAACACCCACAAACAGCAATCACTACGCTAAA
This sequence comes from Allobates femoralis, assembly GCA_033576535.1. Lineage (NCBI taxonomy): Eukaryota > Metazoa > Chordata > Amphibia > Anura > Aromobatidae > Allobates > Allobates femoralis. The sequence goes on from JARQOC010000005.1 coordinate 134,076,342, forward strand.
AAACCACTAAGAACATTTATCAATAAAATTACTAGTCACAAAAAATCTTAAATTACATAAAAGTTAACAAAAAACAAGAAAAAAAAAATCAAAATTGCAATGTTTTAAAAAGTGCCTTTTTTTTTTTTTTTTTTTCTCTCTTTCCTTCTTTGTTGTTTTTTATTTTAAAAGGGATCATATTCATATACTGAATACTAAATTCTTTCCACAATATCATTGAGACCATTGGGATGCAATGTTTGAAGGCGGTAAATCCAATATGTCTCTTTGCGATTAAGCAGAGAATTTCTATTGATTGTTTCCACAGGTATTTGTTCTAGAGGTGTCACCATTATATTAAAATTCTTATTGTGCTTGAGTAATAAATGTCTCGACAAGCTATGTTTTAAAAACCCATTTTTTGCTCTATTTCTGTGCCCATTCATGCGAGCACGTAAAGTCTGCATTGTACGCCCCACGTACTGTAACCCACAGCTACAATCAACAACGTAAACAATATAATCGCTATCGCATCTCAGATTCTGTTTTATTTCAATTAATTCACCTGTACTTTTGCTTGCAATCTGTTTCGCACCATGGTTCAGAATCCCACATTTCCTGGAACTGCATCTAAAAACTCCAATCTCATGATCTTTACTTTTTCCATTTTTTGCAGATCTTTTTTTATTGTCTCTTAACCTACTTGGGGCTATTTGACTTTTTATCGTTTTCCCTCTTCTAAATGTTATACCTGGTTCCTCAGGCAGACATTTTCCCAAAATCGGATCACGTTTTAAAATATACCAGTACTTTTTCAGAATCATGCGTATCGTTTTATTCCCCCTGTTATAAGTTGTGATAAAATTAAATTTCCACCTGCCTCCTTCTCTATCCTTTGTTTTTTGTTTTTTTTGAAAATTGTTTTTATTGAAATTTCAGTACTAATCCCCTCAATTTCCCCCCCCCTCCCAATATACAAACAATACTATATAATAAATCTGCTAGTGACTCTTTTTCGTCATACATGAAAATGCAGTGCTGTGCTAACCATTAATCTTTAATCCTCCCAGGGTGCCCCCCAAATCCTCCAAGCAGTACCATTAAGTATTGTAAAAGGGTCTCACCAGTTGATCAATTTCTGATCTGGATAGATTGTGTAGGATAAACTCCCTCCATACAGAGAAACGTTTCTTCACCTTATTTTCCTTGTCTGTTTCTGCCACCAATTTCTCTAGCCTCAAAGTACGTTTTAAGTCTAAAATTAGGTTAGGCAAGCTCGGCAAGGAAGCCTCCAGCCAATGGTGTAGTATAAGTCTTTTGTATGAAAGTATGGCTATATGTAGAAAGGCTCGTCCCCCCCTAGTCACTGGATAGTCCGAGAAGTTGTGAAACACCCATAACATTTTGTCCATCGGCAAGTCCACACCCAAGATTTCCCTAATCCACCCCTTGACGTCCTTCCATTTTGCTTGTATCTGTGTGCAGTCCCAGATCCCATGAAACATATCGGGTCTGTTTACCCCACACTTTGGACACGTCGTCCGTCTGTCTGTTGTAGTAGAGGTAGTTGGGATATTAAACCCTAAGATTGCTCTATGAATTAATCTATAATGAGTGTCTCTCCATCTCTCATTCAACACATGTTTACGTAAAAACCCAGGCACAGCATCGACAGTCCAAACCCTGGCATAGCCCTGAGAGCCCAAACTGATGTACAGTCCTGAGAGCCTAAGCCAAAGGCATATCCTGAGAGAGCAAAACCAAGACACATCTCCGACAGATATTTAAAAAAAATTCAGCTAAACAATAAGCACAGATTTATTAATGATGACCACCTACATGCTATTTTATAGACTGCTAAAGCACAAGATGTAACACCAGAAAAGCATGCTGAACAAGTAATAGAGTGTCAGACATCCGTCCAGAAAACAAAATTGGAAAGCATTATTAGAAATCTGAATTAAAAATATAACAATATTTAGCTTATATAAAGCCAAACACTATTCTAATGATCTGGTTGTTGTAGTTTTCTTTCCCCACAGAATTCAATATTAAAAACCATAGCACGGGCATAGCATTGTCAATTTAAAAAAAAAAATGGAACTGTAAACTGGTATATATATAGACGCAGTTCTAGAAAAATAGGCCCTCTTCACACCACGTGTTTTGTCAGTCCGCGTGGATCCTTTAATTTGAAAGACCAGACGGACAGGTACGGATCTTGTGCAAAAGGATGTGCACTTATGCTCCCGCCACCTTTTTTTTTTTTTTATGGATCCATTTTTACTATAGAAAAGCAGTAGCAAATGATATAGCCATAGGACATAATTGTAAAGTGCGGTCGAGAGAGAGTAAGAGATAGACACCAGAACAGAAATAGGCCTGGGAGAAGCTGTACCTTGCTCTGAGCATGCTCATGACCGCAAACCGGATACGGGAAACGATCCGTTTTTTTACCTGATCTATCTCCATAGACTCCATGTTATGTGAAGTGGAATGCGCTGGATTCGTTTTGCTCATTTTTGTCCGCTGCGCCCAAAATCAAGCAGTCTCTGATTCTGGGTACAGGAAAAAACATGACACAAACGGATGGCCATATAGAACAAATGTGCCCATAAGGATACATGGAAGGCAAAAACGGATCCTGCCAATCATTTCAAAATTGATACACACGGATCCCCAAAAACATGGTGTGAAGCCAGCCTAACTTTTTCGGTCATGCTGCAGACTATTCACACACTCTGCTTTGTTTTTATGTGAAATCCAACTGTTGCACAACAAAACCATGTAGTACATACGGTAATAGGTTTTATGCATGTTTCATGTAAGGCTCCCTTCACACATGAATTTAAGGGTACCGTTACATGTCGCAATATTGCATGCAATTTCACTTGCAATTTGCTGGTTGCAGTGAAATCATGGACACATTGTTCTATCTTTGTGCTTGCTGTACAAATGTTAACAATGTGTCACATGATTTCACTGCAACCAGTAAGTTGCATAGTGACATTGCATGCAATGTTTGCAACGTGTAAAGGTACCTAAGCGCAGTTAAAATTGCAGCTTTGTAATCACTTTCACTAAAAAAACATTTTAGCATGACTGCATTTTTTTTTACTTTTGCATTGATACAGTATAATTAACAAAAACCTATACATGTCGAAATTTATTGTTAAACGGAATTTATCTATTGGTTAAATTCAATTTCATTTTTCATCAACCATATAATGGACTTCACGTGTTTTCTTGCAGTGATTCATTTCAGGTTTTGCTTTTTTCTCTTATTCGATAAATATTATCACTAAGGTGCGCAGCAAGACTAAAGTCAATGCATATTTTACAAAAGTTGCTAGCAAAACAGTGATTGACCCCTGAAATTGCTGAAATAGTATTTACATTTTTATGGTGCAATTACTATGTGGCTTTCTGATGTACTGTTACCACAATGTGTAAATATACCCAAAGGCAGAAGCACTGAATAAAAAATACAGAACATTTAGTACAACCCTGAACACCCTAAAGGTTAGATAATATTTAAAATTCTCTCAATTATAATAATTATACAAACATTAACAGAGCACCTTTAAAGTGCAGATCACTTAAAGCTAAATTATTTTATATAATTTAAAGCACGAACATCAATCGCTGTACATGGAGGTGTAAAGCAACATGGGCGCTCCGTGGTTAGCACTGCAGACTTGCAGCACTGGTGTCCTGGGTTCAAAACCCACCAAGGACAACATCTGATAGGAGCTTGTAATTTCTCCCCGTGTTTGCATGGGTTTCCTCCGCATACGCCAGTTTCCCCACACACTGAAGAAAGACATACTGATAGAGAATGTAGATTGCATTAATTGGGATTCAATAAGTTTAACTTAAAGGGAACCTGCCAGCTTGTTTTTACCTCCTATCCTACCACTACCTGTCCCTGCACCTTGCTAGCACATCCCTAACCATCATTCTGTGAGCTAAAACTGCAATACAATGTTTGAGAAAAACTATTTATTAACTTACAATTTCCAAAGGTAATGAGGCATCCAAGCTGCGGTGTAGACTGATATGGGCGGTCTATGGGTCTCCATTCTCCCTGCTCTTTTTACGCCCTGCTGGGCGTCCTCATTCCTTCTCTTCTCACCCCCTAATTTGAAAATCCTGCCTCATCCTCATTTCCAATCCTGCGCAGTGTGCGGGTGTATGGGCAGTACTGCATGCTCCGGCACATGCGTAGTGCGCATATTGAAGCCAGCCCATACACCTGATAAGTCCTCACAATGCACCGGAAATGAAATGACATCTGGCTGTGTGTCATACTACGAGGAGGCGGGATTTTCAAAATGGGGGTGCGTGGGAGAAGGAATGATGACGCCCAGCACGGCATGATAAGAGCAGCAGGGGGGCTGAGAATGGAAGAATGGAAACCCAGGGACCGCCCATGTCTGCCTACGGAAGTGGACTGGAGCCATAGAAAAATGTAAGTTAATAGATCATTTCTCTAAAACATTATATTGCAGCTTTATTTCAGAGAGGGATAGTTAGGGAGAGCTAGCAAGGTGCAGGGACAGGTAAGAGCAGGATGGGGGGGGGGGGGGGTTAAAACGACCTGACAGTTTCCCTTTAAAGGTGCTGAGTAAGCTTTCTGAGCAGCAGGAGCTACCAAAGAGGTTCAGAAAGATGTTGCAGCAATCATATAGATCATGACAAACAAGGTAAGCATCACATTAAAAAGATCCTGTCACGTGTTTCATGCAAACCAATCATGGATACCATAAGTAAGAGCCTGGCTGTTCGACTGTAGCCCAGTGTATTACTTTTTGAAATGCTTCTACAATTCAGAGAAAATATACATACATATCTATGGCTATTGTCAGAAATTAGACTAGTTCAGTGCTGTCCAGGGCCAGCTTTTCCCAGAGCAGCCCCAGGAGATAGACAGGCCTCTTGCAATGGGAGAGACCGGTCAATCATGTCTGAAGTGTGAACAGATGTCAGATTGTTGCAACACCGGACTAGTCTTCTCTCTGGCTTTAACTGTATTATCTTTGAATTGCCGGGAAGTTTAGGAAAAAAAATATACCTGTTTGCAATTGTGCAGCAAGGCTCTGCTATATGCTGCCAGTAGTTTGGGCAAAATAAATCATGTGACATGTTTCCTTAGAAGGGAACCTGACAACCCCAAATTAGCTATAAATCTGCCCCCTTGTGTCTGCAGGTAATTAAATGATCATAATAATAATATTTACAACTAAGCTGTAATATTAGCCACTTTGTCATAGCTCTAAATTAAACTTGCCTCCTTTTGTGAAAAATAATTCCCTGTAGTCATCGGGGTGGCACAGCATTCCGGTCGTGTCACTGAATCATTTTTGGAAATATTCCCATTCTCTTTAAATCAATGACTCCTCAGTATAGTGAATTTTGGTGATACATGATCGAGTACTGTAAGGTACTTTTTCCTTGTGGTAAACACAAATTGTCTTATACTGGCTAGGTGGCTCAGATCAATAACAAGACCATCACCATTCTATGTCTATATGGTAGCCCTGTATTCCTTAATTGGTACCCCTCAAGGACCATATGTAGCTCTCAAATTTCTCTGCATTTGGAACTTTAGCTGTTGGAAGCAGCTATTACTATATACACATGGCTTTATAAGATTCTGAGGCACAATTCATTAGTAAAGCACCCTTAGTTGTTGGCTAACTGATTACGAAATGCACAGGTTTTTCGATAGATAAAAAATAGTGTGCAAGCGTATTATGAAGTTATAATGAGCTCAAGTAACAACATTTATATTAAATTTAGGTCATTTTTATTATGTTGGCAAGGACTATATTCAGTATTCAGGCCTATTAATCAGCATGTTGTGGCTGGTGATGACCCAAGAGAAAATAAAAAATGAGAAGCATGTTCTATAATAAGGGAAGATGTACTTTGAAACTCAATTACCCGATAATTGTAAACATTTTGCTTACCATGCTGATTAAATATCTTTTTATTTTAATGTTGTTTTATATTGTTTATTTTCTTATTTTTATTACACCAGAGGAAGATTATTTTCCAATTATGAAAATATTAATGTGTTCCTTAGGGGACTCATTTTTATACATTTTTTTAGAATATTTTTCTTAATTATTGAGCACTTTCCCACTTACAAGTAAGGAAATCCTGCCAAGACTAAGTTCATATAATGTTTTTACCACATGTCAGTGGCTCTGTCGGAGATTCTGCCTGAATTCTTGAAATAGGGATGCAGGTGTATTCCCCAACAGGGCCATTAATTTTAATGAAGTAGATGAAATTACATCGTGCTCTGTTTGACGCCATTTTCACCTGTGTCCACCTTTTTGGAATAGGTGCAAAAATGAAGTGGACTGCATTTTAGTTGCCACCTCAAAAAGGCGGATACTGCCAAAAATTTTATCAGAGCGCAAAAACTGTCGGCTTCAATACAATCCATGGCCTTGTCAGCAAATACACCTTATTCAAGTTTTTATGGACTTCAGATGAAGCCATGACAAAACCAAAGACGTGTGGCAAAACATGATATGATCATAAACCAAGAAGAAGAGCAATTAGAGATGAGCTGGGGCTAGGTAGAAAGATTAGCTCTGTTACATATCAGCTATTTCAATACAGTATCATTTGCAGGGCAGGCGTCCATACCCGGTCAAGTGTCGGGGTCCTGGACATCCGGGGGGCCTTATTAGCCATCAGGGCACTGTCCACACCGCTTGCTGGACGGTGTCCCCTGCCCTTTCGATGCTTCCTCCCTCTGTGCATTCAGTGTTGTGTGCAGCATCCCTTCCGTCTGACTGCTGGCTGCTTCTAGTAATAAGCCAGCAGCAATGTCAGGAGATAGTGAAAGTGAAACAGATCTGCTGCCGTCTTATTACTGGAAGCAGCCAGCAGTCGGACGGGAGGACACTGCACACAACACTAAATTCATGGAGAGAGGTAAAAGACAGTGCGGGGGCAAAGGGGACAGGAGGAGAGCTACTATTGAGGGCCCCCCTATCAGGGGGGACAGAGAAGACGCAAGACCACAGGTCCCCCTGTGAGAGGGAGAAGAGACAGGTCAGGGGGGTGAGAAGACACATGACTTCCCTGTTAAGGGGTGAAAGGAGACAAAGCACACTGTGCCCCCTATCAGGGTAGGGGGGATACGCAGCACACAGGAAGGAAGACACACAGGAAGGAAAGACACACAGCACACAGGGTCCCGCTGTCAGGAGACACAGCACACAAGGGGGAGGCAAAGGGAGGAGAGGCACAGCCCAGAGTGGAGAGAGGCACAGCCCACAGTCTCTCTTTCTCATATATTATATTACATATATATAAACCTCTACAATACATATATATTCAGCCCCCATCCTCTATTATATGCAGCCTCTAGATTATATATACACAACACACAGCCTCTAAAATAATATACATATATACTAGCTGTACTACCCGGCTACGCCCAGGTTAGGCCCCTTTCACATCAGCGTTTTTTTTAAATCGCGGCAGATGCGGTGAAAAAAACGCATCTGCTGCGATTACCGCATACCGGCTGCACTTGCGGCAAGCGCCATACAATGTATAGGCGGGCTTGCGGCAGGTGCGGCAGTGCGGTTTTGGCACTTGCGGCAGGTGCGGCCACGAAAAAAAAACCGCGGTCAGCGGTTTTTTCGCGGCCACACCTGACGCAAGTGCCAAAACCGCACTTGCCGCATCTGCCGCAAGCCCGCCTATACATTGTATGGGGCTTGCCGCAACTGTGCCGCAACCGCAGCCGGTATGCGGTAATCGCGGCAGATGCGTTTTTTTCACCGCATCTGCCGCGATTTTAAAAAAAACGCTGATGTGAAAGGGGCCTTAATAAATAACTGCTGTTAGCTATAACAAAATAGAATTTGAATATGTCATATTAATGACCTGTAGGAAAATAGAAGCTGAGCTGTGATTGGTTGCTATAGGCAGCCTAATAAATCTCCAGCCAACAATAAACCCTCCCCCCGGCCGGGCAGTATATTATTACCTCACACATACACATAAAAGACAGCTCATGTGACTGACATCTGCCTGAATTCCCTATATGGCACGTGTTTTTAATCAGATGTTTATTTTTGGAAATTAAAGATACCAGACGTATGAGGCGAGTTGTGTGAGGCGATTTGTGCACATCTGTGTCTGTCTGTGTGGTGTGTGTGTCCCTGGGGTGTGTGTGTGTCCCTGTGGGGGGGTCCCTGTAGTGTGTGTCCTTTTGGGGGCAGTGGTGTCCCTGTGGTGTGTGTCCTTGTGGGGGGAGGGGTGTCTCTGTGGTGTGTGACCATCCCTATGGGGTCTGTGTTCTCCTGTGAGGTGTGTGTGTGTGTCCCTGTGGGGTGTGTATGTGTGTATGTCCCTGTGGTGTGTGTGTCCCTGTGGGGTGAGTGCATGTGTCCCTATAGGGTGTGTATGTCCCTGTGGGGGGGGGGGTGTCTGTGTGTTGTGTGTGTCTTTGTGGTGTGTGTGTGTTTGGGTGCGTGGTGAGTATCCAATGTTGGGGCTCCACCTTAGCTGTTACTCTGTGTGTGCATGTGGTGTGTATATATGTCCCGTGATTGGTGAATATTCCATGTCAGGGACCCACCTTAGTGACTGTATGCTGGCATATGCTGTTAGTCTTTGCTGCTGTCATTAAGCCCCTCTCATTCACAACTGTCAACTGGTAACGGTCACTTTCTCTCCATTATGTAGATAGGGCCAAAATTGTTAGGTGAATTGGAACGCGCAGGGTTAAAATTTCGCCTCACAACATAGCCTATGACGTTCTCGAGATCCAGACGTGTGACTGTGCAAAATTTTGTGGCTGAAGTTGTGAAGGTGTAGATGCCAATCCCGGACATACACACACACACACACACACACACACACACACACATTCAGCTTTATATATTAGACATATACACATACGTACAAGCCAGTATTGGGCCCACTGAGAAGCTTTCGTTCAGGGCTCACAAAAACCTGGAGCTGGCACTGATCATTTGATTTATTTTTTTCCCCACATAGCTCAAAATATTAACTTTTTACTGCAGCCATCAGCACATAAATAAGCAGTCATTAAAGCGTTGAAATAGGTGGAAATCAAGGCTGTGGAGTCAGAGTCAATGTCCATTTTGGTAGAGTCGGAGTTGGAGTCAGATTCAGGGAAATTGAGGAGTCCATTTGCGGACGTCCTATAGGTATATAAGGTCGCGACCACAGGGTGTATTACATCCTTTCCCTGAGGAAGCAATGAAATGGTGATAGCGAAACACGTGTTGGATTGATGTCTTCTGTCTTTGTGTGTCCTGAGCCCGGTCTATCCCCACAGCATTGAACAATATGGGTAATACTATGATGTTTACATCTATTTGCACTTTGGAAAATTGTTTCCCTCTTAATGAACAACTGGCCCTATAATACCCATTGATTTTCTGTTCACAATGCTGTGTGGTACAATTTGGTGTAGGTTTTGAGCTATATACAGACGTATACAATGGCTATGTAGGATTTTTTAGGGAAGTGTATATAGGTGGTTCTGTACCCATGGTTTATATTCTATGCTTGGAGTATATACATATGTATGAAGTAATGACTTAATTAGACCTGGTTTCAGATATATGATTGCCTCTCCCTATACAGTCACTGTACAAAAGTCATTGTTTTTTGATGTCCTGGCTCAGAACTTGTTGTATACTGGGCTCTCTTTTATGTATATATGTGAGCACTAGATGTATCGTTCTTGATTTTATTGTTATGTAACTGCTTCTGTCTACAAAGGTTTTATGTGATTTAAATAAATTTTGATACTTGTTTGCATCTAAACTCCTGTTATTCTCCTGATATTTATTCTGATGCTCTGGAGGTGCGATATACACTTATGAGCCGACCATAAGATGTGGCTATTGAATTGAATGTATTTATTGATCGTTTTTTCTGTGTTATCCACAGCTTGTTCAATAAACGGCATGGACTATAAAGCCAGAGACCAGACCTGGCTTGATGAACTAGACCTACTGTTCAAGGACGATGGTGGTGCTGGTGTTGGAGATGATACTGGACAATCAACACAAATATTGATTCCTAAATATAAGGAATTAATAAAAAAGGGAATGAAAATTTGGTGGAAGAGTATTTTTAAATAGATATATCATTAAAGTGGGGTCTTTTTGTGTCTCCTTCCAGAGAGCTTCTTTTCATTCAAATGGCAGTGGATAGTTTGCGGTGACACTGATGCACCCTGACCCTGCAGGACAGCTTTCATTTCTTGGGAATACGTTTAGGGCTGCTTACCCACCATACTCACTGTATTACATTGCAACTTTTCATCAATATTTTTATGCCTTCCACGTCAAGGGAGATTAGCTACAAAGTTATGGGTTGTATACTTCTTGATTATGTTGCGCACTGGATAAAACACCCCCAACATCTTTGGAGATGGACTAGCAAACTTTGAGAGGGCTGAGATATTCCAATTCCCCATAAGGAACTAAACACATGTATTTGCTATAATCTTCTGGTATAATTACTTCATTTTATGGAACAATTTCAAGGGTACCATCACTTTAGGCCATGACTGTACATATACCATGTACCTGACAGTACAGTCAGTACTGCAAAACTGAACTTTGCACCAGTTCAATATCACTGCCACCAGGCAACTTGCACGCTTAGATTTTCTTCTTGGTTGCTTCATAAGTTCTGACATGTAATCAGTCAAAAACAAAAAAATGTCACACATGACATTAATTGAAAGGAATTTAGACAAAATGCTACAACAACAAAAGTCATAAAAAAAGTCAGTCATAGTTCAAAACCACTGGTCCTGACAGTTTATTTAAAGAATGCAACAAATTTCTCATTCCTGAACTCTATTCTACCTATACAACTTCATTTACATCTATTTCCTTAAGCGAACACATTAGGCTTGCTTCACACCATGGTTTTTGGGATCCTGTTCTGTCTGTTTTGAAAAGGACAGAACAGGATCCTGTTTTGCCTCCCATGTATCCCTATGATGCCGGATTGACCACAAATGGCCATCCGATTCTGCCAGTTCAGTCCCGGATTCGTTTGTCTTGTTTCTTCCTGGCCCCAAAATTGGAGACTGCTCCAATTTTAGGCTCCGGTGAAAAAAAACAGACCAAACTGGACAGAATGAGCGATAAGGGGATATGGTATAATAATACTGCTGTTTTTTCTGATTACCTCCCTTTCATTAACCAGATAGTGGAGAAGCGAGACCTGACAACAGGTTTGACAATCTCAACTGATGAACACATGCCTATCGGACAACGCTTTCTATTTTCCTCTTATTTGCTTTGAATATGGAGGATACATGAAAACTGTTCAAGGAGAGGGGGGAGGGATGGGGGTGTTGGGAGTGTTGGGAGGAGGGAGGGTATGTTCTTATGTTCCTGTTAATGGGAAAGGAGTTGTATATCACAAACAATAATCATCTCTTCATTGTCACTATGTTTTGCATATATTATTTGTAAATTTTTATTACTTGATGATTTAATAAAAAATTATTTGATTAAAAAAAAAAAAAAACTGGACAGAATGAATCTGGGGTGATCCGGTGCACATAGCATGGGAGTCTATGTGCGCCGGATCCGGGAAAAAAAAAATCGGATCATTTCCCATCAGCTGACTGGGTTGCCCCGCCCCTTCATGGTCAGCTGATTAAGGTCCTTTAGCCATCGGAGGTGGATGCATCGCGGGACACTCGGCGGACAGGTGAGAATTTATATTTTTAACCATTCCAATATTTAGTTTCATTTTAGCAGTGTATGTGGATACACTGCTAAAGTGAAAGTGAACAGCGCCCACATCACTTGCCTGCATATTGCAGGCTCTGTTTGCCCCAGCTCTTTCTGTGGCCGGATCCTTTAAAATCCCAGATTTGGATTCAGAAATGGCATCCAGTGTTTAGAATCCGGGCCTGTCCGTTGGGTCCTGCAAAAAACAGGATCCCACGGACAGGAACAAAACCGTAGTGTGAAGCCAGCCTAAGAGACCATAAATAGCATCAAGCTCCCAACAGACCTCTTCTCTTTAACATATCAATAGAGTAGCTGTTTAGACATTTAGAACACTTCAAATTGTATGGAGAGGTACATTTGAGGAAAAGAGAGCTGAAGTGATGTTTGCCAATGATACATCATTATTTAAGGGAATCTTACAGCAGATTTTTGCTGTATAATTTGATAACAGCATAGCATAGGGCAAGAAAATTGATTTCAGGAAAGTATCACTTATTGGGCTGCTTGGTGTAGTTTTGAAAGAATGCCTGGTTTGTCTGATGTAAACTGGCTATCAGAATTAG
>JARQOC010000005.1:134088757-134122799 GCA_033576535.1 Allobates femoralis
GGATACAGTAGGATGGGGGAATGTCAGGTATGGGGCGGTCGCCTGAGTCTCATGGCAGGTTGTAGGCTTGACGGAACAGGTGAGTCTTCAGGTGACACTTGAAGCTACTCAGGGTAGGAGAGTGTCTGACGTGTTCGGGCAGGGAGTTCCAGAGTAAGGCAGATGCCCGGGAGAAGTCCTGGACTCGGTTGTGCGAAGAGGTGATGAGGGGGGAGCAGAGGAGGAGTTCTTGGGAGGAGCGGAGGTTGCGTGAGGGTAGGTATCGGGAGACCAGGTCGGAGATGTATGGTGGGGCCAGGTTGTGTATGGCTTTGTACGCCATGGTTAGTGTTTTGAATTGGGATCTCTTGGAGACGGGGAGCCAGTGAAGGGCTTGGCAGAGGGGGGAGACAGGGGAGTAACAGGAGGACAGGTAGATTAGTCGGGCAGCGGAGTTGAGGATAGACTGGAGAGGTTTGAGGGAATTAGCCGGGAGGCCATTGAAAAGGAGGTTGCAGTAGTCAAGGTGGGAGATAAGAGCATGAATGAGTGTTTTAGCGGTGTCTTAGGTGAGGAAGGAGCGGATCCGCGAGATGTTCTTGAGCTGGAGCCAGAGGGATGTGGTGAGGACCTCGATGTGGGGCTTGAAGGATAGGGAGGAGTCAAGGATTACCCCGAGGCACTTGGCTTGGGGGACTGGGGAGAGGGCGCAGTCGTTAATGCAGATGGATAGGTTGGGAGGTGGGGTGGAATTTCTTGGGGAAAGACTATGAATTCAGTTTTGTCCATGTTGAGTCCATGTGCGTTCATGATGCAGACGAGAATGTATGATTTGTACACAAGCATCTGCATGCGTACAAATCACACACGGAAGCTTATCAGTGCGCACGCCCATCCGCAGCCAAGCGCATCACCGTGCGTCCCCATGTTAAACATAGGGATGGGCGGTGCTTGCATTCGGCTTGCTTTCGCTGTCTGCAAGACGCTGCAGAGGTGAACGCAAGTCTGAAGCCACCCTTAGTCAGAGTCCTTCTCAGGCAGCAAGTTGCACGGTGGCTAGTGTCCAGGCGCGCAAGCAACAGCTGGATCAAACACCCGTAAAATGTAAGAAGCAGAACAGTACCAAACCAAGGAAGGAAAACGGGGACAAACCAAGACCAGAAACCATAGCAAAGAATCCACCTGAGAAACACACCAAAAACTAACCTCTGTCTCCTAAACACAACTGAAATAATCAGCACAACACAGAGGATAATGCTGGTAAATCTGCATCTTGGAGATCAACAGCTCTGAGGCAAAACCCACAACACCATGGAATCAAAAGTGCTCTATAAATAATAATAATAATAATAATAATAATAAATAATAATAATAATCTCCACCCTCACTCCAAAGAGGCAAAGGAGAAGAAAGTGGAGGGAAACTCCCACTATGTAGCTGACCCAGCAGACACTGTGTCCCGTATCCGCTGGCAACAGCTGACACTAAGGAACCCAACGTCCCAGGGCCCCTGAAGAGCATAATCACTGGGAGTGACAACGTCCCATCTCCCAGCAATACTAGATGTAAATTTCCCGAAGCACAATAACCGGTCAGAGCATGCAGCTGCACCAGCTCCGTCTTCTGGAGGTTATACTCAATCTTTCATGTCCAGTGAGGGCCAACCTGACAGAGCTGGAGCAAGCTCAGATGTGCGAGGAACCCGCTCGGGCATAAGACCGCAGGACCTGACAATTTACTCCATAGACTAATATGCAAACATTCCCCTAACACAAGAGGGATCAAATCCTCAGTGCAAAGCAAACAAAAATACTATAATAGAAAGGTATTTCCTTGTTAAACACAAATGGTAAATTTGTAAAATAAAAAAAGAAAAGGGGAAGATTAAAATCTATTAGGTTAGATGTCATTGCAACAAATCTTTGAAAGACTCATTGCACAAATTTTTACCTTGACAGTTTCAGTCTGAAATCTCAAGGGCTGTTGATGAATATGATACTTAACCTTGGACCCTTGGAAATGTGTTATAAAAATACTCTTATCTTACATAAAAAAGATGAAAAGATTTTTTTAGTTCAGTGGTAAAACAATGAAGAAAAAAAAAAGGGTTGATTTTTTTCAAAATGTTTACTTTTCTGATCACTCCTCACATAACTTGAGCTTTTACTCTTTACATTTTCTATTGCAGTGCTGTAGGTTTGCACTACATTATATGAACCATAAAACACTATTAGACTTTGTTCACAGAGGACATTTTGGATCCGTTTTTGGAGCTACGCTGTACCAAAAAGGGATCAGTCACAGTGTCTGCCAGCAAAGTGAATGGGACTTTCAAATTGCTATCAAGACATCAGCGTTTTAAACTGCTGTTTTAGTGGTGCAGAAAGCGCATCACAAAAATAATGAGTATCAATTAGTGCCGAGTTTATCTGCTGCACTTTCCACACCACAAATGCTCTAATTCTACCATACCCAGTGATCCCCAGAGATGTGTTAATTCCAGACATCAGCAGAACCTGCGGGTATGGTACTGACAAGACCTGCCCATATCGCTCAGTCTGAGTCACATAGGCAGGTCCTGTCAGTATCCCGCAGGTCCTGCCAGTGCACAGAAGGAACACATCGTCAGGGTTCGCTGTGGGATTGTCAGGGAGGGTAATAAAGTGTGCCACTTCCTCAGTGTCCCATGAAAACCGAGCAAATAAGCAACACAGATGCTTAGTATGAATGAGCGCTTACATTTATTTAAAAAAAAAAAAAAATCTAAGTCATTTAGTATTTTACCTATATGCGAAGACATCATACAAACATATTTACTTTCAAAGTAACATTAAAGAGAACCGGTCATGCACTTTGGGCATTTTAAACTGTGCCCACCAGCTTAAACATAATGTAAATGGGGTTCTTGTAACCCCTCTATGTGCACAGACAATCCCTTCATACCTGAGAAATCAACTTTTATTCTGTCCCACACTGCACCCTAAAAGGTCCGGGAGGCCTGCTCTATGGTCCTGGTGGATTAGGTCCTCACTACCCCCCTGGCCGCAAAACCCGTCCTACATGTTCAATATTGCCGCCCCCTCCTGTGACCGGGCGCCGAGTGACAGATATATGACAATTTGGCCTGGTGCATCATAGTTAAAAAGGAGGCGGGAATTTCAAAAAGAGGTAGCACAGCACAAGGAAGCCTAGCGGGGTGTGCTAGGAGCCAGCAGGGGTGGGAGGTGGGGAGAATGGAGCCCCAGAGCCCGCCTTTCAAGTCTCCGGATGGAGACTGCTTGTAAGTTATAAATCATTTTTCTTGAACTTTATAGGGCATATTTAGCTCAGAGATGGATGGTTAGGGATCATCTACGGGGACAGGTAGTGATAGGTTGGGGGGGTAGAACGAGCTGACAACTTCCCTTTAAGGCAGATGTGTTTTGAGAACAGCCACACTTTGTCTCCAAGAAAAAAATGTGGAGAATCCAATCACTTCTTATCTGCATTTCTCTTTATCTGCTCAGACTACCTCTCGAGAATGCTAAACAGAAAAAGAAGGAAGAGAAGTGCAATAGCGTCTTATCATTTTTACAATAACTGTGTAAATTTGCAAATATTGCTGCTCACCTTGTCAGGCTGTAAGACCCACAACTGGTATTTAAGTGTATAGCAGTTGTTGCTGGACCCACACTCCACGTAATCGCTGTAGCTGTAGAAACAATTTCACAAAGGACAATGTTGTTTGATCCGAGCACACTGCATACAATGACACGAACTTCCAGTGGATGAGAGAAAATGGTGCCTTTATTCTCAACGTGTTTCTGAGCAAATCCCCACTCCATCAGGAAACGTGGTTGCTCTCCTGATGAAGGTGCAGGGATTCACTCAGAAACGGGTTGAGAATAAAAGCACCATTTTCTCTCATCCACTGGAAGTTCGTTTCATTGTATGCAGTGTGTGCGGATCAAACAACACTGTCCTTTTTGGATTTACCTCTCGAGAATGTCCTGCCACATCTTAGAGAATTCCCTGGAGAGAGCATCAGCCGCAGGAATGCTGGAATTGAGGGACAATGGGATAGGGATGCAAGGCTGTTGTCCATAAACAATAAAAAAACAAACAGACTTTGTAGAGGAGTCGCTAGTATGGTTGTCAGATGAGAACTGTGCCCAAGGTAGCAGCTTGAGCCAATAAATATGGTGGGCATTGGGGGCGCTGATAGTATAACAGATAACAGGGCATTTGAATAAGCACTCAGACAGCAAGAGCAGAGATCCATGATTAGCACACCTCATGTGAAAGCTGCATGGTTGATGGTTTATAGCTACATTTCTTCAGAAGATTAGAGGGATGGGAGGGAGGTGAGCAGCTAACTGCTGTACAGAAATCAATGGGCTGGAGAAAGCTAGCTAAGATGTTAAGAGTTAACCCCGCTCTTGGAATGTACTAGTGTATCTCAGTGAATTAGAATATCATCAAAAATCAATGTAATTTCACCATGTTTCAGGGCATTTCTGAGATATTCTAATTCATTGAGATGCACTAATAACTACTGCACACACTCTGACAGGGTCAGGACACCAAGCTCCATGGAAATAAGTTGTACACTACAGGGTGGGCCATTCATATGGATGCACCTAAATAAAATGGGAATGGTTATATCAACTTCCTGTTTGTGGCACATTAATATATGGGAGGGGGAAAACCTTTACACATGGGTGGTGACCATGGTGGCCATTTTGAATAGTATATCTGAATTTGCTACATGATTTAGATATCCTGCGGCATTGAGGTCTCCATTGATGAAGAATGGCCCCTCTATCTTTGTACCCCATATACTACACCATACCATCATTTTTTGTGCTCCAACAGTCTTGGAGGGAACTAGCCACTATGGGTTAGTGTCGGACCTATCACGGTGGTTTTGTTTGTGTTAACTTCACCATTCACAAAAAAAGTTTGCTTCATTACTCATCTGAAGGCAATGGTCTATGCGGTGAAGATACAAGATGTGCAGCATCTGAAACAATGGATACTGGAAGCCTGTGCTAGCATTTCTTCTGCGGTGTTGCTATCAGTGTGTCAAGAGTGGTAGAAGAGGGTTGCATTGACAATGCAACACAATGAGCAGCACTTTGAACACATTTCAAAAGTGCTCAAACTTGTAAATAACTCATGAAAGAATAAAGTTACGTTAAAACCAAGCACACCATTTCTTATGAAATTTTCAATAAGTTTTATGTATCACATGGCCCTCTTCTCATTGAAAAATAAAGTTGGATCCAAAATGGACGACTTCAAAATGGCCGCCATGGTCACCTCCCATCGGGAAAAGTTTTCCCATCCCCATATACTAATGTGCCACAAACAGGAAGTTGATATCACCAACCATTCCCATTTATTTAGGTACATCCATATAAATGGCCCACCCTGTATAATCCCTTTCAATACCCTAGAACAGTTTCTCCCAAAATGGATCTGCCGCTTAATGGTCTATAAAAACTTGTCAAAGAAGTGGAGCCCTTATTGAAAATTGGCACCATATTAGTTTTGCGCCAGTCGCTTGGCACAGTACCTGAGACTAAAGAGTCTCTAAAAATTATGGTGTGTATAGGGGAATAGCAATAACAATGCTGAATTCCATAAGAATCCTTGGATGTAACCCTTCTGGGCCGTAAGCCTTGATCACATTTTATTTTCCTTGGACTAGATCTAGGTATATTAGGGTACATTCTATATGAGGTACATCCACCGCTCTCTATCCTTTAGTATAGACAGAACTAAAGAATCCAATTAAATAATGCAAGGTGGCTCAGTGGTTAGCAGTCTTGCAGCGCTGTGGTTCTGGATTCAAATCCCACCAAGGACATCATCTGGAAGGAGTTTTTATGTTCTCTGTTTGCATGGGTTTCCTCCCATACTCCAAAGACATACTGATAAGGAAGTTAGATTGTGAGCCCCAATGGGGACAGCATTTCAGACATATGTAAAGCGCTATGAAATTAATGGTGCTATACTAGTGAATAAATATTATTTATTTCTCTTGATTCTCATTGACCTACTCCCCTTTGCCAATATTTAGGAAACCCACTTAGGCAGTGCTTGTTTTTTGTATATATACAAGTAAAACATGTTGGGGGGCCTTTGGGGCTTTCCTTGGCTATCTGCCCTTCATTTTCTACTTTTACAGATTTGATAACTTTTTCATAGGTTCTACTTACCGTATATACTCGTGTATAAGCCGAGTTTTTCAGCCCAAAAATTGGGCTGAAAAGTCCCCCCTCGGCTTATACACGAGTCAATATACAGGGTGTGTGGGGTGGGGGCTGTGTCGCGCTGGGGAGGCAGGAGGAGGCGGTGGGGATACTGTATACTGAGCGGCCCCGTCACGTGGGGCCGCTCATTACATATGCACTGCATCCCCCTGTCAATCAGCGCCAGGGGGAGCAGTGCATATCTGTGCATAATGCCCCCCAAACTGCTGGCACACGTCCCCCCTGTTGAAAGGCCCCCCCTGCTGAATACTTACCATCCCTGGTCTTCAGCAGCACCTCCGCGCCGGTCCTCTCTGCTCCGGTCCTCCGTGGTCCCGTCATCTGTGCTCCGTTCCCCGGCTGTATCATGTGACCAGCCGGGTCGCAGAAGCGATGACATCATCGCTTCTGCGACGCGCAGCGAGCCCGGATGCAGCCGGGGAACGGAGCACAGATGACGGGACCACGGAGGACCGGAGCAGAGAGGAACGGCGCGGAGGTGCTGCTGAAGACCAGGGATGGTAAGTAATCAGCAGGGGGGGGCCTTACAACAGGGGGGACGTGTGCCAGCATTTGTGTGGGGCTGCTGTATAATGGGTGCTGCAATACCACTGGGGCTGCAATACTACTGCGGCTGCTGTATATAGGGGCTGCTGTATACATCACTGGGGCTGCAATACCACTGGGGCTGCAGTATATAGGGGCTGCAATACCACTGGGGCTGCAATACCACTGGGGCTGCTGTATATAGGGGCTGCAATACCACTGGGGCTGCTGTATATAGGGGCTGCAATACCACTGGGGCTGCAATACCACTGGGGCTGCTGTATATAGGGGCTGCTGTATACACCACTGGGCTGCAGTATATAGGGGCTGCAATACCACTGGGGCTGCTGTATATACCACTGGGGGCTGCTGTATATACCAATGGGGCTGCTGTATATACCACTGTGGCTGCTGTATATACCACTGGGAGCTGCTGTATATACCACTGGGGGCTGCTGTATATCATACTGCTGAGGCCTGTATACCACTGCTGGGGGCTGTATACCTGTGCTGGGGTCCACCCTCGGCTTATACGCGAGTCAATAGATTTTCCCAAGGTTTTGGGGGCAAAAGTAGGGGGGTCGGCTTATACACGGGTCGGCTTATACACGAGTATATACGGTAGTTCTTAATAGTTTTTAAATGCTAGCAGTGACACATCAGATTTACAGAGGGTGAAATAAGTATTGCACACCATCAATTTTCTATCCCACATAACTTAATTTATAGATATTTATGGTTTGATTTATTTTTGTACCTGTATGAAATGGACAGGTGGTTACCGACATCTGGTGAGAAATTCATGTCAATAACTTTAGAAATATAGTCACCTATAAAATGTGTTACCACATGCATCTACACACATATCAATCTATTTAACCCTTAGATTGCTCATGTTCCTATTGTGACTTATGATTAGGATTTCTTTATACTTTGCTCATCTAAACTCTTCATTTTTTTTAAATAAAGTATGACTGAAAACAAAGGAAAATAACTTCATATAAAATATATAGGTGAAACTGTCATAAAAATAAAATTCAGTTTCTTTATTTAACTTAAAGAGAAAAAAAGATCACGTCAAAAATTCCATGCCTAAAAAGACAAGTACTAAAAATAGAAAAGGAATGCAAAGCACAAAATAAATATAAGAGATATTGTACTCTCGTGTTATGAGCATTACTCCTCTGGCTATTCTAAAAATAAATCAGTACATTACAGCAACATTTTTAGAAACTTTAGCCAAGAACTCGCAGACCTCCCAATAAACTGAGCTTTGGCTGCAGCCCTCGCAAGGTCTGCAATGAATCAGCAAATCCCAGGCATCATGGAAATTCCCCCAAATTAGCATTTACCTCCAAAGTGCGAAACACGATTATTCCTAGCAAATCGTTAAAACTCCAAGTCATCAGGTCCATCGGATGTTTTCCTGGAAGTATGCCAAAGCTTGGGAAGTTTTCTCTATTTCCAAAGCCATTACTGGAATCTAAGAAGTTGCCTTTCGTATTAAAACAGTAAGACTTTTTAAAACAAAAATAGGAAAATAATTTTGGAAATTATGACCCATATTTAATAATCCTTCTACATCTACAAACACCCAAAAGTTCACAAAGTGCACAAAAGTTGTATATTGAGCAGAAATATCTGCAGCTTTTCTCGTCACTTAACAGTTTTTGGATCATCCTGAGGAGAAACCATGTCAACACAAGAAGTGGCGCTCCTTACAACTTACAAGTTTAAGAAAGTTATTGTAAGAGGTGTTAATTCATAAGGGTATTTATTAGCAGAAAATATTTCTATTTCCATAAATTATTTTTTATTTGGAACGAAATAAGGGTGCTTTCACATCTGCGTTTTTCGTAATTCGCGGCAGATGCGGTGAAAAAACCGCATCTGCCGCGTTTGCCGCATAACCGTTCCACTTGCGGTACGGTTGCGGTTTTTTCCATAGGAAGTATAGGGGGACTTGCGGCAGATGCGGCAAGTGCGGTCAGCCGCGGTTTTTTTCGCTGCCGCACCTGCCGCAAGTGCAAAACCGCACTTGCCGCATCTGCCGCAAGTCCCCCTATACTTCCTATGGAAAAAACCGCAACCGTACCGCAAGTGGAACGGTTATGCGGCAAACGCGGCAGATGCGGTTTTTTCACCGCATCTGCCGCGAATTACGAAAAACGCAGATGTGAAAGGGCCCTAAGAAATCAATACACTCTCTATGACTCTGTTGGTAAAATATTAATTCTTGAGTCTCCTCAAGAACTTTTTGCTTTGTAGAATTAAATGTAAATTTGGAAGAATTTCTCATTATGCCTGGGATTTGCAAATTCATTGCAGACTTTGCAAGCCATACAGTCAAGGCACAGGGAATTTTGTGTTGGCACAGCTGTTTAAGTAAGGGGGTTGGGCTCATTTAGTAGCCAATTCATATCCCTTCTCTAGTCCATGGAAAAACAATAATGGAGGAGGAGTCTGTTCCAGCTACTTAAATGAGACAGTCAATCAACCCCCTTTAAACATGTCACCGATGCAGGGAAGAGAAGGAAGTTTGCAGCTGTGTGAAAACTAATCTGGAAGCAGAAGTGGCTGGGATCAAGATATTGGGTCTGGATTTGGGAAGTTGGGGCAATTTTTATTTGTGTAATGTGCAAAATCTTTTTCCTTTTGACAACGCCTTTAATCAGTCTGTAATTTCCTCTCCCTCTCCTGCATCTTCTCTTACCTAATGGAGCGGACCTTCAGCGTCACCCACTCCCACATCTCCTCCTTACCCTACCCCCTATCTGTTGAGTTCCCCATGGCTCGGTCTTGGGACTACTGCTCTTCTCCATTTACACCCTCAGCCTAGGCCAACTCATTGAGTCCCATGGCCTTCAATACCACCTCTACGCCGATGACGCCCAGCTCTACCTGTCAGGCCCCGACATCACCTCCCTACTATCCAAAATTCTGCAATGCCTGTCCACCATCTCATCCTTCTTCTCTGCTCACTTCTTAAAACTGAATATGGACAAAACGGAGTTCATCATCTCCCCCCCCCATGTCGCTCTCCCCCCACCCGACCTATCCATCATTATTAACGACTGCTCACTCTCACCCATCCCCCATGCCAAATGCCTCGGGGTAATCCTCGACTCTTCCCTCTCCTTTAAGCTCCACATCCAAGCCCTTGCCACCGCCTGCCGAATCCAGCTCAAAAACATTACCCGAATCTTTCCTTGACCACGACACTACCAAAACACTCGTCCACGCTCTCATCGTCTCCCGCCACGACTACTGCAACCTCCTGTTTAACGGTCTCCCTGCCACCTCCCTCACACCTCTCAAAATCATCCTCAACTCCACTGCCCGGCTCATCCACCTGTCTCCCTGCTACTCCCAAGTCTCCGCCCTCTGCCAAGCTCTTCACTGGTTCCCCATTTCCCACAGATCCCGGTTCAAAACCCTAACCATGACATATAAGGCCATACACAATCTGTCCGCTCCATGCATCTCCGACTTGGTCTCACGATACCTACCCTCACGCAATCTGAGCTCCTTCTCTTCTCCCCTCGCATCTCCTCCTCCCTCAACCGCATACAAGATTTCTCTCATGCATCTGCCATACTCAGGAACTCTCTCCCTCACCACATCAGGCCCTCCCCTAGCCTGGGAACCTTCAAGAAAAACCTAAAAACCCACCTCTTCCTTCAAGCCTACAACCCACACAGACCTAATCCGCCGCACCATCTTACCCTCACCTCTCCCCCTCCATCCCTCATAGACTGTGAGCTCTCGTGGACATGGTACTCTGCCATACTGTACCTGTATGATATGATTGTCATCATTTTACGTTCTTGTCCTCTTCTGCCCTTCTTGTCCTCTTCTGAATCTAATGGCGCTATATAATTTTTTTCTGTGGTGCAATTTTTTGTAATTTTTCTTATAATTTTCTATATTACATAATAACCCGAAATCTTGAACCTCATAAAATGCTGATACTTCTTGTTGATAGAGATCATTTCTCAGCAATCATCAAAATCATCATCACAGACAAAAGGATAAAAAATATTTTAACCCCTTCATGACCGTGCAATTTAGCATGTTGTTTTCCCCTCCTCTACTTTAAAGAGCAATAACTTTTTTAGTTCTCTGTCCACATGGCCAAAAAAAGGGTTGTTTTTTCCTAGTCGTAATTTTTCATGAAACCATTCATTTGATCATGTGATAGATTGGAAAGCAGGAAAAAAATTCCAAGGGAATTGAAATTGCAAAAAAAGGGCAATTTCACAATTGCTTTTGTGTTTTTGTTTTTCGGTCACTATGCTTACAATATGGTAAAACTGACCTGGCAATATGATTCTCCAGGTCAGTGCGATTAAATAGCTACCAAACATGCATATTTTTTTTAGGTGTAAATTTTTTTTTAGAAGTTTGTAAAAAGTTTTTGCTTGTGTCGCCATTTTCCAAGACCCATAATACTTTCAATTTTCATGATATGGGGCAATGTTAGAGATTACTTTTTTCACCTAAGCTGATATTTTTACAGATACAATTTTGGGGTAGATATGATATATTGATTGTCTGTTATCGCAATACAGCCGCAAGAAAAAACACGTAACTCTGGTTTTGTTTTTCCTTATTTAACTTTTATGCCCTTAAACCAGATAGTTATATCACACAAAATAGTTAATAAATAACATTTGCCACATGTCTGGTTTACATCAGCAGTATTTTTAAATATAATTTTTTTTTGTTAGGAAGTTAGAAGGGTTATGAGAAATTGATGATTCATTTTTTCCCACAAAATTTATAAAACCAATTTTTTTTAGGGACCACATCACATATGAAGTAACGTTGAGGGAACTATGTGGTAGAAAATATACAAATTAGAAACCATTTTAAAAACTGCACTTGTCAAAGTGCTCAAAACCACATTCAACCTCTAGGTGCATCACAGAAATGAAAGCATAGCCACTGTGTACATTTTTATCTAATAATGTAGAGCAAGTGATTATAATAAACTTTCAAATATACTTTATAAATGAAATCGGTAAGAAAACCCTTCAACAACCTTGTAAGTGTCCCTCCTAGGCTGTTTCTAAACCAAACATATGCTCGTTGTCAGGGAAATCTGTATTCAGCGTCACACACTGAATTCAGCCTTATAAGGGAGTGGGGCCTACACAGCGTTCACACTTATGCCTACAGCTGATGTGGTATCAGTTTACCGTCACACTTGGTGACACATCAGCGATCCTGAAAGCGATCCAACCAGGCCGGGATCGCTGGTGCGTCGCTACGTGATCACTGGTGAAATGTCAAACAGTCAGATCTCACCAGCGATGCAGCAACGATACGGCAGTCGTTGGGACACTGTCATTCTCATGCGTAGTGTTGGTTGTTGTCCCTGTCAAACATAGCGATGCATGCTTCCCAGCGGGAGCCCGACAACCGAAAATGGTTCAGAACAGTTTGTAACGAGCAGCAATCTCACAGCAGGGGCCTGATTGCTGCTAAGTGTCACATAAAGCGAGATCGCTGTTGAGGTCAAAATTTGTGACTCAGCAGCGATCTCGCATAGGCGGCCGTCACATGCTTCAATCTTGTGAGCGATATTGTTAGCGATCTCATGCACGCGCGATCGCTAACAATATCGTTCACATCGTTGGTGAGCTGTCACACAGACAGACCATTTAAACATGTGGGCTATGGAAAAGCGTGCAAAAAAAAGCGCAAAAAATTGACATGTCTATTCTTGTTACACAGGTGCTTTTGCAGTGAAAGTGCATGCGTAAAAACATGCACAACATGTGAATGGATTTCAGTCTTGATCCATTAGCCAACCATGACATGTAGGTACGACAAATGTCATGAAGGGGTTAATAGGTTGACTTGGTTTACTTGAGGTATCTTCTTATAAGGATAGAATACTGCAACAAGCTATGCTATTTTGATCTGGTGAAAAAGCAATTAAAACCGGAAAAAGAAGTAATGCACACGTCAATAGAGTGTAAGGTTTGCAATAATCTGTAAAACCATAATAGGACAAAGATTAAGTCAACAATTCATTAATATGGTCATCTCGTATACTAGTCTCAATGTAGGGCATGCAAGAATGAGATGTGTCCAATTCATTAGGAAGCGAATAACAATTAATTTTGGTGCATCTCATCACTGGTGTGCACTACCATGAGCCTTACCAAAAAAGTTACTCGGGTCAATGACTGGAGTAAAACTTGTGATACAAAGCAACCCTCAGTGTTTGATGAATTTGTCTGGCAGGTGTTGACATACTTTGCCCTAACCTAGCGTCTCCCATATTGCCAAATTGCCAGAGCTGTGCAAAACTGGAAATGTCAAGAAGTAGCAAAATACTTGTGCAATTTCCTGTGGCGTAAAAATCTGGTGGCATTTGAAGGCGTTTTACACAATTTCTGGCGTAAATGCCTTGGCTTCTTGGGGCAAGAAGTTTTCCTCAGCATTGATAAGTTAAATACTAAATTGTGTGCAATAAACACACTTATAACACAGCACTGAGTCCCAAATTGGTTTATCCTTACATTCACTTTTGCCAACTACCGTATATACTCGCGTATAAGCCGAGTTTTTCAGCCCAAAAACTGAATTAGTCCTTACCGGTAATTCCTTTTCTTGGAGCCTTCCACGACAGCATTGGAGGATGTCGTCCACGCCCTATTGGGGGACAGGAACACAGAGAGGTTAAAAGCCCCTCCCCTTCCTCCGCACTCCAGTGTATTACCAAGATCACCTGAAGACATGGATTACCTGATACACCTGAATCCAAAATCGACAATAAGGGGGGGAACTGATGCTGTCGTGGAAGGCTCCAAGAAAAGGAATTACCGGTAAGGACTAATTCAGTTTTCTCCATCGCCTTCCACGACAGCATTGGAGGAATACCACCGATACTCCTCAGGGTGGGACAACTGCCTGTAGGACTTTCCTACCAAAGGACAGATCCCGACTAGAGGACAGATCTAACCTATAGTGGCGAGAAAAGGTGTGGAGGGACGACCACGTAGCCGCTCTGCATATCTGCTCAGATGAAGCTCCAGCCCGCTCCGCCCAGGATGTAGCAGCAGCCCAAGTGGAATGAGCCTTCAACCCCACCGGAGGAGCAAGGTCTTGAGCGACGTAGGTCGAACAGATCGCCTTCTTGATCCAGGAAGCGATGGTAGCCTTGGAAGCCTTCTTCCCTTTGTTTTTCCCAAAATGCTGAACAAACAGGTTCTGATCTAATCTCCAGGAAGCGGTCACTTGGAGATAGTGGAGGACAGACCGACGGACATCCAAGGTGTGAAACACGGCCTCAGCCGCATTAGCAGGAGAATGACAAAAGGACGGGAGCACCACTTCCTGGGACCGATGAAAATCCGACACAACTTTAGGAAGGAAGGACGGATCCAACCGAAGCGTAATGCGATCATCGGAAACCACGAGGTAAGGCGCCTGGATCGAGAGCGCCTGCAGTTCCCCAACTCGCCTGGCCGAAGTAATGGCTACCAAAAACGCCGTCTTGTGAGAGAGAGATGGAAGGGAAGCAGCAGACAAGGGCTCAAAGGGATCCTGAGAAAGCCCATGAAGAACAATGTTCAAATCCCAAGTAGGGACGGAAGGCCAAAGCCTGGGACGCAGTCTACAAGCAGAGGTAAAAAATCGTTTGATCCATCGATGGCCAGCAAGATCCTGATCAAACACGGCACCGAGAGCTGAAACCTGGACCTTAAGGGTGCTCGGTTGAAGGCCCAAATCCAAGCCTCGCTGCAAAAAATCCAGAATGAGAGCCACATCAGGATGATGGATATCCGGAATGGAAGGAGCACACCAGGACAGAAATCGTTTCCAAACCTTCCCGTAAATGGCGTTCGTCACGGGCTTCCTGCTCTGCTGAAGCGTGCGGATTACAGCTTGGGAGAGGCCCTTGGCCGTCAGGATCTCGGCCTCAACAGCCAGGCCGCCAGATTGAGCCACTGCGGGTCCGGGTGAAACAGAGGACCCTGGGATAGCAGGTCGAGGTTGTGGGGCAACCGAATCGGACCCTCCAGGCATAGGTCGTGGATAGCGCCGTACCATGCCCTTTTGGGCCACAGGGGAGCCACCAGGATAGCCGTCACCCCCTCCGCCCGAATCTTCTGCAACGTCTCGGGGAGCAGCGGGATTGGAGGAAACGCATACACTAACCGGAAGTCCCAGCGATGGGCGAAGGCATCCAGCCCCAGAGGATGGTCCGACCGACTCAGGCAAAAATACGTCGGCACCTTGGCATTGGCTCCCGATGCAAACAGGTCGATTGAAGGGACTCCCCACCTGTCCGTGAGAGAGCGAAACACGTCCGGATGGAGGCTCCATTCGCCAGGGTGGACCTCCGTGCGGCTCAAGAAATCTGCCTGTACATTGTCCGCTCCCCTCAGAAGAATGGCTGACAAGGAGAGAAGATGGCGTTCCGCCCAGGAAAATATTCGTCTTGCGAGCACCTGCAAGTGGATGCCCCGAGTACCACCTTGGTGGCGCAAGAAGGCAACCGTAGTCACATTGTCCGACAGAACCTTCACGCGACGCTCACGTAGGACGTGAACTGCAGCATGAAGCGTCTTCTCCACCGCTAGAAGTTCCCGGAAGTTTGACGATTGACAACTGATTGAGCGACTCCAAACCCCCTGGAACGGTACGCGATCCACCATTGCTCCCCAACCGGATCCGCTGGCATCCGTAGTCACGGTGGTCACTGGAGCCTGCAGCCAGGCCACCCCCGTTCGGAGGTTCCCGGGATTCATCCACCAGGAAAGGGAGGCCACCACCCGCCCTGGGGTCTGGACCCGAGTGTTCAGGGAATCCTGGTGCCTGTCCCAGGAGCACAGAATGTGTTCCTGAAGCAAACGGGAATGAGCCTGAGCCCAAGCCACTGATGGAATGCAGGCCGTCATGGACCCCAACAGGGACATCGCCTCCCGCAAGGTGGGACACACCCGAGCCCGGAAGCGGGTCAGCTTGTCGTGGAGCAGAAGCCGGTGTGCGACAGGAAGGAACGAGGTCTGTTCGGAGGAGTCCAGCAAGACCCCCAAAAATTGACGGCGGGTTGCCGGAACCAGTTCCGACTTCCGAAGATTCGGCACCCACCCTAGACCCCGAAGAATCTCCAAAGTCCTGGAGACCTGGGAACGCAGGACCTCCGCCGAAGGCGCTACAACCAGCATGTCGTCTAGATAGGGAACCACGCATAAGCCCTGGGACTGGATGAATGCCATCACCTCCCCCCCTGGGGGCTGATGAGATCCCGAACGGCAGTACATTGAATTGATAATGGACCGTCCCGCCTGCCCCGGAGATTGCGAAGGGCAAAAAGCGTTTGTGAGACGGGTGAATGGGGACGTGATAGTACGCGTCCTGGAGGTCGATGGTGGCCATCATGTAATCCTGACCGATCAGGGGAATAGCCGAGCGGACGGATTCCATCTTGAATCGCCTGTAAAGAACATGACGATTGAGAAGTCGCAGATTGAAGATGATACAGGGCGCCCCGGAGGGCTTTCGTACCACAAACAACCTGGAGTAGTGCCCCTGACCCACTTCTCCCGGAGGGACCGGAGACACTACGCCGGAACCTAACAGGTCTTGCAGACCCGACAAAAACAGTGTGCGAGAGTCCCCTAGAGGAAGGGGAGTGATCCGCAGACATGGAGGGGGCTGACTTACGAATTCCAACCGTAGACCCTCCCGAATGGTCGAGAGGATCCAAGGGCATGAGGAGATTGCTTCCCACTGAGGGAGAAACCTCAAGAGCCGCCCCGCAACGGGCCTGGCGTCACTGCTTAGAGCCCGGCGGGCCCCCCGCCCCCTGACTTCGGTGCTGGGGGAGCAAGATATTACGGTTCTTGTCACCTTTCTGGTAGGCCCAGCGACCGGACTTACCCTTCCCCCTATACTGGGAGGGCTGGCTACGCTCGGCCCGAAAGGACTGCTTCCGAAAGGGCTTCTGTTCCGGGAGACACTTTTTTCGGTCTGACACCTTTTCCAAGATGTCATCCAGTGCCGGACCAAAGACATAAGACCCCTGAAAAGGGATGTCGCACAGCTTAAGTTTCGACGTGACATCCCCATTCCACATCTTAAGCCACACCGCTCTGCGAGCTGTGTTGGACAACACTGCGCTCCTGGCGCCAATGCGGACTGACTCTGCCGAGGCATCAGCCAGGAAGCCTGTCGCACGTCTTAGAAGTGGAACGGAATCCAAAAGCTCCTCCCTGGAAGTACCCTGCAGGATGTGATCTTCCAGCTGGGAGATCCACTTAAAGAGAGATCTGGCCACACATGTTGATGAGATGTTCACCTTCAAAGACATAGCGGCCGCCTCCCAGGATTTTTGAGAACACTCTCCATCTTACGATCGAGGGGGTCCTTCAACTGGGAGGAATCTTCAAATGGTAAGGCGGTCTTTTTCGCCACCCTGGCTACCTGGATGTCCACCTTCGGAACATCTCCGACAAAGTCAGCACCCTCCAAGGGAAACCGCCGTTTCAACTCGGAAGGGGTGATCAGCCTATTTTCTGGCAACTCCCATTCCCGGAGGATGAGTTCCCGGATGACCTCATGGACAGAGAAGCCCGATTGCCGCTTAGCCCTCAAGCCACAGAACATGGCATCCTGCACTGAACAAGGGGGTTCCACCTCTTCAACTCCCATGGTGCTACGGACAGCGTCCAGCAATTCCCCCATGGACTCAGAGGAAAAATAGTAGTGTCCAGAATCTCGTGCCTGTGTAGAGGCAACAGAGGCAACATCCTCGCCGTCCTCAGACGCAGAGCTCTGGACAGCCTCCATGAAAGCCATCGAATCACAGTCCTGGAGCTTCCTCTTTTTTGGAGGGGAAGGCCCGGATGCTGCAGCAAAAACCGGTAAGGCTGAGATAGAAGCCTGTACCTCCTGTCTAACTGCTTGAACTTCGTGTCTAACCATGGACCGGAGTTCCTCAAGCAGGGACGGGGATTCTTCCCTGACCACACCGTCAGTACATGGCTGACATAACTTCTTTTTGCAGGAAGAAGGAAGTTTCATGCCGCAGATGCCACATTTTCTGGATGGGGTTTTGCTGCTTTTAACAGGGGGGCCCTTGTCTCCCTATAGAAAAAGGGGGAGAAGGGGACCCAGAGTGAGTGAAGGGATCTAAGCCCCTGACCGCAGTGACCACCCCCAATACACTTACAGGAGCTGGGGGAACGCTGGGCTCTGCAGAGGCAGAGGAGGAAGATCTACCACCCTCCATCTTCAGGGATCTCCTTACCTGGGTGTAGTCTTCCGGCGGGTACTTATCTCTAAGCACCGTGCCCCCAACGAGGAACAGCTGTTCCCTCCCTCCTCCCGGTCACTGGCCGCAGGCAGACGCGTGCGATAGGCCTGCCGGGCCCCTGGAGCCGCGCCCAAGCCGCCGCCGCGCGCACAGGAGCCGCCGGCCGAAAACCGGAAGTGACGTCACCCGAAACCGGAAGGGACGTCGCGGCACTCTTGGCGCGCGCTCCCGGGACCGCAGCTGGAGGAGGGAGACGCCGGAGAGCTGAGACAGGCCTCCGGCGTTCCTAAACCGGCCTGCTTTGCCCCGGAGGACGCAGGAAGGCCGCCAGGTCCCAAATGGGAGCCCTGAGAAGGAGGAGGAGGACGCCCCCGACGACCATCTCTGGCCCGGCCGTAAGTTTAACCAATGCTGCCCCTGCCGGCCTGACAGCACTGGAACCTCTCCATGCCCCAAGGGGGACAGGAAGACACTGGAGTGCGGAGGAAGGGGAGGGGCTTTTAACCTCTCTGTGTTCCTGTCCCCCAATAGGGCGTGGACGACATCCTCCAATGCTGTCGTGGAAGGCGATGGGAGAAAATTGGACTGAAAAGTACCCCCCTCGGCTTATACGCGAGTCAATACGGTCCCCATGAGAATACAGCAGCCTCAGTAATCAAGGGCCCCCCCAGCCTTGCTCCGGTAACCTGTAAAGTAAAATATACTTATCACCTGTCCCGCTGCCGTCCCCGCCGCTGCAGACATCGCGATCCTCCATCTTCATCTGTCTTTTTCCGGTTTCCTCTGTTCGGCGCAAGCAATGACGTCATTGCCGGCGCCGAAAACAGGAAGCCAGAAGAAGACAGATGAAGATGGAGGATCGCGATGTCGGCAGCGGCGGGGACGGCAGCGGGACAGTGATAAGTATATTTTACTTTACAGGTTTCCGGAGCAAGGAAGGGGGGGGGGCCCTGGATTACTGAGGCTGCTGGGGCTGCTGTAAACTACCACTGGGGATGCTATATACTACCACTGGGGCTGCTGGGGCTGCTATATACTACCACTGGGGCTGCTGGGGCTGCTATATACTACCACTGGGGCTGCTATATACTACCACTGGGGCTGCTATATACTACCACTGGGGCTGCTATATACTACCACTGGGGCTGCTATATACTCAGGGGCTGGCTGGAGCCTCCATCCCTGGGTGGCAGATTTGCCCTGCCGGCCCTGACTTGAGAAGCGGGGGGGAAGGGGATTTGGGGGGGGGGGGGGGGGGGCTGTCAGGTCTGACTTGAGAAGCGGGGGGGGTGCTGTCAGGTCTGACTTGAGAAGCGGGGGGGGGGGGGGGTGCTGTCAGGTCTAGGGGGCGGCCCTAGATGTGGACTATACCACCAGCCCAGGGGGCACTTGCCCCCCTGACACCTGGGCCAGCCCGCCCCTGTATATACTACCGCTGGGGCTGCTATATACTACCACTGGGGCTGCTATATACTACCACTGGGGCTGCTGTATACTACCACTGGGGAGGCCTGTATACCACACTGCTGGGGGCTGTATACCTGTGCTGGGGTCCACCCTCGGCTTATAAACGAGTCAATAGGTTTTCCCAGATTTTGGGGGCAAAAGTAGGGGGGTCGGCTTATACACGGGTCGGCTTATACACGAGTATATACGGTAAGT
The DNA here is from genome assembly GCA_033576535.1 of Allobates femoralis. NCBI lineage: Eukaryota > Metazoa > Chordata > Amphibia > Anura > Aromobatidae > Allobates > Allobates femoralis. The sequence goes on from JARQOC010000005.1 coordinate 134,108,459, forward strand.
ATTTTCAGTCATCTGACATTTTATTAGGAAAAAGTGATTGCTAAGGATCGAATCTTTATACTGGCAAGGTTGTAATGAAGTTTCAATACAAAAAACTGACTACTGTAAAGAAAAAAAAAAAATCAGAACAATATTTTTAATGAGGATAAGACAAGTCAGTAAATGGCAAACCCATGAAGGAAGCATTAGTCACACTATCTACACAAAGAATTAAATACTTAATAGTCATGGCCACAATATGAAGGATAGAAAAGTTTCCATTTTATAACAGGAAAAGAGTGACATTAAAAAAAGAGCTCCTTTGCTAAATCTGTTTTTACATACTGAGTAAGAAGATTAAAGCGAAGATGGCTTGTGTTCAAACACACTTTATTTAACATTCGTGGGGCATCAGAATGTCCTGACATCTGGTTTGGATTTACAGTCTGACGTTTTAATGGAGGTACCTCCCCCACAAAAACTTTCTTTTTCTTTCTTTAATAAACTGTTCTTTTAGCCTCTCACTGTTTTTTCCCCTCTCCCCTCATAAGCACGCATTTTTGATTCTTGCTGGAAGCGGCCTAAGCATTGCCAGGAAGAGAAATGCAAAACAATCCCAGGAGCAGCTGCTGACGTCAGAGCAGAATTCCTCCCTCCCAGCAGTCAGGGCCCTGTGGAAATTCCAGGCTCCAGCCGGACTAAATCCTTATGATATAACAGAGTGTGTCTGCAGGGAATACTCCTTTCTTCCCTTACCGTCACAATGGTAGGGTTAATGTCATATGTCACCATTGGATTTTTCATTTTCCTCCTAGGTATTCTATGGAAATGTGCTATTATAATTTGTTCAATCTGGAACAAAGAATATCCTGTATGAAACTGAGGCCAGTTTTGAAAAAAAAAAAAAAAATAATGTTAAAACAAAATAGATTTTCCTTTCAGAAATTAGATATCAATAGATATCACTGACAAGTAAATGGGAATAATGTTTTGAACTTTTGACTTTCAGGCTCTAGGTCTCATCATCCACTACTGCTTTGAGCACAAGACTAGTTTCATTTAATAAACAATCATCTTGGTTACTTCATACATAAATTGGACTTGCAAATATTTAGCATATGATTAGTTATGCAGATACTTATCAAGTCAATAGACAAGACTGATGGGTGCAAATAGGTCTGCAATGCTGCTTTCACATTGCGTTTTTTGAGGATTTTACAACGGACAGCCACGGATCAGATTTGACCCCATGTTATCTTATGGCGATCGGATCAGATTTGGCCTAATTGCCATCCAATTTTGTGGGATCCGATTTGTGTCCTATTTTTTGCTGTACCCAAAATCGGAGACTGCGGTTTTTGGGCACAGCAAAAAATCGGACACAAATCGGATCCCACAAAATCGGATGGCAATTAGGCCAAATCCGACCGGATCCGCAGCCTTTAACCTGGGGGCCTATGGAGCACGGGTCCGAGAAAACACAGGATCATTTCACGGACCCGATTTTAGAGTAGTGAGCAAACACCAGATGCAAAACCGTAACAATGCAGTGAAATGACAAGAATTTGCATAGCCATATGCTAAAAAGCAAACTTATGTGGAAGATAGCAAAGATGATTATCTATTAAATGAAGATAGTTTCACGCTCAAAACTGTAGCTGATGGTGAGATATGGAGCCTGAAATTCAAAACATTATTACCCTATTGCTTATCAGTCAAATTCATCAGTGTATTTCACATTGTTACAACTGGACTTTGATATACTGACTTAAAGCTCCCTACCTGCCAAAAGAAAAAAAAAAAAAAAAAAAAAGGCGTTTTGCGATTGCATTCCAACCACATGATCCTTATGTTTCTGACAGTCGCAAGACTTCCAAGCACACTAAATAGTCGTTCAAATGTGCACTTAATCCTACACAATGCCATTGATCAGTGGTCCCCAACATTTCTGACCTTGAAAGACACATCCAGTTATTAGAGAGAGTTGCAAGCACCATTCAGCTCCTGCCCCTCTCACAGTAGTGACATCCGGAAGCCCCATTACCATTGTAATGACCGCTAAAGCTTTCCCACATAAATCACACCAAGGCAGTATACCAAGACAGGAGTTCCTACCATACCACCATTCAGATTTTCTTTTCTATGCAAGGCTGCTCATAAAAATCCCCATCTGGAAACCTTCTCTTCATAGCTAGAAAACCGTGATAAGCCAAAAATCATGGGCCTGTGAGTTACATGTGGCTCCTGAGCTACAGGTTGGGGACCTCGGCCATAGATGATTAAACTATGATTTACTGAAATAAAACATATCCAACAGTGCAAAGGAGATGGTGGTGTGTCTGATACAAAGGTTGTAGAGATGAAGTTAACTGAACAGGGCCCTATTTCCTTATGAGATTTAAAGGCCACTCTGTCACATATGAGGACACCAGTATATAATTATTAGGAGACCCCTTTTACAGATTTTGCATTGAGGCTAAGGAGCGCAAGCTTCAACTTTAACATTTTAAAATATTGGGAAAAAAGAGGTGCCCTTAAGTATGAACTGAAAAAACCCGTCATCAGGCAAAAGATTAGACATCAAATTGGGGAGAAGTTCAGCATAAAAACAAAGTGGTCCTCTAGACAATGAAAAGTTGTTTGTCAAAGCAAAGTTGTTCTGTACTGACAGACATTTGGAGAAATAATGACATATTGTGTAAGCTGACCAACTGCTCACTGACACACATCAATGAATGTATTTGTATAGACTTCTATGCCTTGAGAAATATTGCAGACACTGTTGAATTATTAGCTGCAGAACCAGTCCTATGAGGATATAATTTACATAAAGGGAAAACCCCAGTGACCACCAAGTATTAAGACAGAAGGAAGATTACCAGATGAAGTGACCTGCATAAAATATGAAAAAAATTTCATATTTTTTATATATATATATATATATATATATATATATATATATATATATATATATATATACATATATATATATATATATATATATATATATATATACACACACACAGATTATATATATACACACTTACTAATATGTCCTTTTTTCACCTGCCTAAGACCTTTGCACAGAACAGTGTGTACGTGTGTGTGTATAATATATACACAGTGCCTTGTGAAAGTATCTGGCTCCCTTGAACTTTTCAACGTTTTGCCACATTTCAGGCATCAAACAAAGATATCAATTCTATTTTTTTTTGGAAGAATCAACAACAAGTGGGAGACAATTGTGAAGTGGAACAAATTTATTGGATATTTTAAACTTTTTTAACAAATAAAAACTGAAAAGTGAGCGTGCAATATTATTCGGCCCCCTTGTGTTAATACTTTGTAGCACCACCTTTTGCTGCGATTACAGCTGCAAGTCCCTTGGGGTATGTGTCTATCAGTTTTGCACATCGAGAGACTGAAATTCTTGCCCATTCTTCCATGCAAAGCAGCTCGAGCTCAGTGAGGTTGGATGGAGAGCGATTGTGAACAGCAGTTTTCAGCTCTTTCCACAGATTCTCGATTGGATTCAGGTCTGGACTGTGACTTGGCCATTCTAACACCTGGATATTTGAACCATTCCATTATAGATTTTGCTTTATGTTTGGGATCATTGTCTTGTTGGAAGATTGTTCGTGAAATGTTGGTTTTTGAACGTTATATCACCAACCAAAAGGTTCTTATACCAAAATACTCCATCCCAGTCTCAGGTCTTTTGCAGACTACAACAGGTTTTTATTATTACGGCTAAGTGCTAACTGTGCACTTTTGCAGTGATTTTTTGGCTGCATTTCCGCGCCAAAAATGTGGCACCCACAGCTTTATGTTGAAATTTAATGTGATTTCCCAAAAGGTGTACCCACACGTGCGTTTTGGTTGCAGAAATCGCTTGCGTTTTTTTTTCTATGTCCCAACATTTAACTTGCCCGCTTTTGGGCTGCATTTTCCCTATAGACTCCAGTGCCTTTGTGATACTTCTTTAAATTGATTTCTACAGCATAAAAGCTGCAATACCCACCCTCCCTGGTAATCCCACGTTGATTCCCGGTGATATCTTCATTCCGGGCACCAGGAGAAGCTGTGCGAGTGACTTGAGGACCTGTGCCACCCCATGTGACCACTCATGTGACTCTGCCCATCAAATGGCCAGCCTCTGGACAAAATCCACAGGTCGTTCTGCTGCCTGGGAAGATGATGTCACTGATCACCATTGGCTCGCTGGAGGGTGTGAAAGTGTGTCTGTCACTTTATTTGTGCTGCGATTGTATGTGCAAAAACACAATAGGTTTGTGCTGCTTTTGTTTACAGACAGCTACATTTGTACAGCTCACAAACACAGGCCAAAAAATATGCACTGTGTGTGGACACTTAGGCTACATTCACACTGTTCCTTTTATTTTCTCCTCCTTTCTGCTGCAAAACAGGAGCTGTTCTGCAAAAGGCACAAAAAAAAGGATCACCCATTTCTGATCTGTTTTTTGCTGTGCTTTGGTGTGATGTGTTTTTTTGGTCCCATTACAATGGCTACTATGGGAAAAATGAATCAGAAAAACGCAACAGAAACTAACATACTCATTCGTAAAAATGAGCACTCCTTAAGTGAAAAAAACGGATTACTTTAAAAGCGCACAGTCTGAATGGCAAAAAATGAAAACCCATTGACTTGGCTGGGATTTCATTTGAGTGATCCATTTTTTGCAGTGCACTGCAAAACGGATGAAAAAAACGCAGTGTGAATGTAGCCTAAGCCTTAAGGTACCTTTACACGCTACCACAGTGCCTAGCAACAGGTATCCACCGTACGTGCACGGGCACGTTTTTGACGGTTGATACCGATCGCCGATGCCGCATGTACACGCCGCCATTCAACTGAAGGTATCGTGGTGCCCCAGAAGTTCCCACAGATCCTGCGGATAACTGCCTGTTGAATCACGTCGCCCCTTCACACGCCACAATCAGTAGGGGAATGTGGGCGTACATCTTTCGTGCTGCAAGTACATAGGCGTGGCAGAGTTGTGTATTCCGTGACGCTAACACGCTGATTGGACAACGCAATAGTGTCATGATTGGCCAGCCTGTGCACGAAGGCTGGCTAATACATGACGCCATTGCAATTGTGTAGTGTGAATGGTCAGCTCTTTAAATATGGCGCCCTGTGAAGGGACAGACAATCGTAACACAGTAGCCCCAACCAATGATCGCTGATGGGGCGCGGTATCCATGAGGCTGTGGCACGCCCCTGGGAATTCACTAGGCGACGGTGATTCAATCCCTGTGCCTCGTTTAGACGCCACTACCATGGCAATTGTGCCTTTGTGTTGCCTTGGGTTTTTGAACACGGCTCAGAAACAGGTATCCGAGTCAACTGCAGGAAACTCGATAACTTTCCCTATTTACACGCTGCCATTTCGTAGCAATTTCAAGGCAACAGGCACAAAAATCCCAATTGCCAGGCAGATGCTACCACACAGTGGTGGCGTGTAAAGGTACCCTTAGGGACAAAAATTAAAACCTGCAGGGTCCTGTGTGAAAGATTGCCCCCCTAAACCTAATAATTGGTTGGGCAACCCTTATCAGCAACAAGTGCAATCAAGCTTTTGCAATAACGGGCAATGAGTCTTCTACAACGCTCTGGCTGAATTACAACAATTTTGCAAAGATGAGTGGCCAAAATTCCTCCACATTGGAGGGTTTCTGAGCATGAACCGCCTTTTTAAGGTCTTGTCACAGCATCACAATCGGATTAAGGTTAGGACTTTGACAAGGCCACTCCAAAGTCTTAATTTTGTTGGTGTGTTTTGGATCATTGTCCTTGATCATTGACCCAAGTGGTCTTGAGGTCACACACAGATGGCAGGACATTCTCCTTCAGGATTTTTCGGTAGAGCGGAGAATTTATGGTACCATTTACCACAGCAAGTCTTCTAGGTTCCAAAGCAACAAAACAGGTCCAGACCATCACACTAACACTACCATATTTTACTGTTGGTTAATTTCCTTCACAACCTCATCCAGTTGATAGCCTCTTAAATAGATGTTTCCTTTAACGTATGAAAATGATGATCAATATTACCTGTTTGGTGTAACTGTTTATACATAAAACTGACTATAATCTTACAAAATCTCAGACTGTGTGCAGTGTACATAGAAGAATTGATGTTTTGAAAGCACAGTGATAACATCAAATGTTGATTTGATTTAGATTAGTTTCATCCTCATTCACTTTACCATATTTTTTGGATCTTAAAGCGAACCTGTCACCCCCTCCAGACATCTAAAAATACCATAGCCACCTTCTGCAGCACTAAGGCTGCAGTCTGACAAGGTGTCTATAGCATTTATGCTCCCTTGATTCACTGAAATAAAGACTTATATAAAATCTGTTTCAAACCAGACCCAAGACCGGGAGGCAGGTTTTCAAGTGTCTGTCTCCCTCCTCTGTGGTGTCAGTCATGCCTCTCTGCTCTCTGTGTGCCGCCTCCAGGGCCATCTCCCTGCATTACAGAGCTTTGTCAGCTCTGCTACAACACACAGCTGCTGTTATAGGAGACCCCACAGTAGTAAATCTTGCAGGAAAATCCTGAGCAGAGAAAGCACTGCCTGCTACATAGCAGCCCTTGAGCTGAGCTGTCAGCAGTGCAGCAGAGTTGAGTTTGTGCTTTAGATCAGGGGCTGAGGACGGAGCAATGCTGCTGGGTACAAGAAACTGAAAGTGAAACCTGCTCAGCTCAAGGGCTGCTACGTAGCAGGCAGTATCCTCCTGCTAGATTTACTACTGTGGGGTCTCCTATAACAGCAGCTCTATGTTGTAGCAGAGCTGACAAAGCTCTGTAATGGAGGGAGATGGCCCTGGAGGCGGTGCACAGAGAGCAGAGAGGGATGACTGACACCACAGAGGCTGGAGATAGACACTTGAAAACCCGCCTCCCGGTCTTGGATCAGGTTTGAAACAGATTTTATATAAGTCTTTATTTCAGTGAATCAAGGGAGCATAAATGCTATAGACACCTTGTCAGAATGCAACCTTAGTGGTGCAGAAGGTGGCTATGGTATTTTTAGATGCCTGGAGGGGGTGACAGGTTCGCTTTAAGACACAGTTTTTCTCCTCAAATTGTGGGGGAAGGTGGGGGAGAGTTATGATCCGAATATACGGAGACTGTGGTGCTGTACTGGAGCGGGGGCGGCTCTGGAGAGGCTGGCATGGTCTGGAGCCCGTGGTCACATGTCCCTGCTCATTAGTCTAATGTAATATTCACTGCATCCCGCTGCCCATCACCTCTCAGCACTGAGAGGTGGCAGTGAATATTACAGTACAATAGGTGTACTGCCCCCCCCCCATCCTGTATATGGCCGTCCTGCTACCGCACACACTAAAATAATAAACAGTGTTACATACCTGTCCGGAGCTCTTCTCGTCTCTCCCTCTACAGATGTAGCAGCATCAATCTCTTCCTCTCTGTGCGTCTCCAGGACATCTAATCATCTGACCCTGGCACCGCGCAGTGATGTCATCACTGCGTTTCCCAGTCACATGACAGGATGCTGGCACACACAGGAAGAGATCGGTGCTGCTGCGGCTGCAGAAGGAGAGATGTGGGAGCACCGGACAGGCATGTTACACGGTTATTAAGAAGTGATCGGCCGCGGGGAGTGGCTTGGAAGTTTATGGTGCTGGCTGCATAATTTAGAGCTCCTGCGGGTAGACCCTGAAAGCGGCACTTACCAGCAGGTATTTCGGTCCTCCATCCATCTCCACCAGTCTGGGACCCGGTCGGGCACATCACCATGCCGAGAGGATCTTCTAAGCAGGAGGGAGAAGCGCAGAAGGTAACTGACTTTTTTGCGGTGGAGAGGCTGCAGGAGCCCTCCCCCAGCATGGCGCCAGACCCGGAGACTCACCTGGCTTCCCCGCGCACATCTCGGAGCCCTGTTGCCCGCTCAGAGCGGGAAGAAGATGATGATAATGCCCTGATCACTTCATGGTACTTGCGGGGACTTTTAGGTTCCCTGAGGAGATCCCTACAGGAAGACCTTTGGGAGACACTGGGTGAGCTCAGAGGAGAAATAGCAGCGCTGGGGGAGCGCACGTCCCATACTGAAGAAAAAATGGTGAAGTACACCTCGGCCCATAACAATCTGACAGATGATTATGTGGTGATGGATAGGGACATGAATCAATTGCACTACAAAGTATGGGATCTGGAGGACAGACAGACAATGCAACATTCGCATACGAGGGATCTCTGAATCAGTGGGGGATGCGGAAATACAGTCCAATGTAACATCCTTCCTTCAGCATGTTCTTCCTGAGACCCCTATAAGTGACTTGAGCATTGAAAAGCTCTACAGAGTCCCCAAACTGCCCCACATTAACCAGTCCCTCCCTAGGGATGTCCTTGTCTGTTTAATCAACTTCAAAACTAAGGCGCTTTTCATGCAAAACATGAAATAGAAACCCAGCCTTCCTGAATCCTTTGACAATCTTTCAGTTTACCCTGATCTTTCTGCTGGAACCCTGGCCAAGCAGAGATAGTTTGCTCCCTACTGTAAAATCTTGAAAAGAAGGGTGTGCTCCACAGCTGGGGCTCCCCAGTGAAAGTGAGATTTGCTATAAAGGTTCCAATCACTTGTTCCAGTCACCTAAGCTGTTGGGTAAGGCACTGAAAGCCTGGAACCTTCTCCCAGAAACGGAATAGTCTCCCCCCTGGCCTGGATCCTGCACCCATTCCAAAACTGTAGGTGCGAAATGGGAAAAAGTGGGCTGAATGTCACTTGGAGTTGACTGACCTTTCAACTAATCAGGGTGTTTTATATCCCTGGGCTCTGCCTGCGGGTTAATGCTCTGTCCATCTCCAGGGCTATCTCCATCGGTTCGGATGAGGCTTTCTCGATTTGTTGAGATCCAGTATTTTGCCCCTTTTTCTTGGCTTCGGCTGTTTTTTTGGTTTTACATATATGTTTACATGTTTATTGTGGCTATTGGTTTTTCCCCCACCTCTCCCTGCCTTACCATACTACGTCACTCAAACTCCTTTCACAAGTCAAGTCTCTCTCATGATGAGTGTAAAATTTATATCTTTTAATATGAGAGGTTTAAACTCTCCGACAAAACGCTCTATGTCTTGGAGAGAAGCTTGCAAGTCTAAGACAGATGTTGACTGTGTCCAAAAGACGCACTTACTTCAAGTAGACAACCATAGATTGCACCACTGTTCATTTACAAATGCGTTTTTTTGCTAATTATTCTCCTAAAGAAGCAGGAGTTGGTATATTTGTTAGGAACTCCATTTGATTACATTTGATATCTGTTTCCGCAGACCCCTCTGGCAGATGCATTGCCTTGACTTGTTCTCTTTCAGGTGTTATAGTGACCATTGCCAATATTTACACACCAAACAGCTCTCAACTGAAATTTCTCTGCACCTCGCTGGGCAGGGTCATAGGGGAGACCCAAGGTATGAAAATTATTTGTGGGGATTTTAACCTTCCCCTTAATCGGGTTTTGTACTACTCTTCTGGTGCTCTGCAGAGGGGGCAAGAGTTTGCCCCCTTGTGCCAGGAGCTAAACCTCCATGACATCTGGCGCTACATGCATGCATCAGAGAAAGATTATTTCTTCTTCTCGCAGACACAGGTCTTACTCCACAATTGATTACTTTATGGTGGATAGCGGTACTTTAGCATCCTGTGTCTCTGCAGAAGTGAAACTGATCACTTGGTCGAACCATGCTCTGGTATCATTGGAGATTGTTTTGAGTGGGCGCCTGTCCCCTCAACAGAGTTGGAAGCTGAATACTGGCCTACTCTCCAGCCCTGAGATAATAGATGAGGTCAATAATACCTTCACTGAATTTTTTACCTTTAATGATAACGGAGCAGTCTCTGATGGGACCCTCTGGGATTCGCACAAGGCATTTGTCAGAGGGATTTTCTGACAAAAGGCAGCTCAACTTAAAAAAGCGAGGGGCAAACAGAGATCTACCTTCCTCACACGTCTTCAACGTGGAAATAGTGAATAAGAAACATCCCACCCCTCGGGGCTCTGCCCAGATCATGCAGGTCAGATTTCAACTGGGAGCCTTTTTACTAACTCAGCATGAAAAATCCCTTAGACGCCTTAATACCAAGCTTTATGCTGCTGGGGACAGGGCTGGAGCACTCCTTGCCAGAAGAATTAAAAAAAAAAAGGGAAGCTAAAGGTGTAATTGAGAAGATGACCGACTCTAAAGGGAATTTGGTCAGAAACCCGGCAAAAATAGCAGACTTTTTGCCCAATATTATTCGCAACTCTACAATCTTAAAGAGGACCCCCTCACCCCCGAAGGTTTACCCCTCTCTTGGGTGTTGGAGGACCAACTGGATATATTAAATGCGCCAATTTTTACCCAGGAGGTAGTAGAGATTATCAAATCTACTAGGAGCCACTCAGCCCCAGGCCCGGATGGGCTTTCGAATTAATATTTTCGATCTTTCCCTCAATTTTGGCCTCATATCTTTCCAGAACCTTTAGCCTTTAGCAAAACTCTGGGTCAATTCCTCCTATACATTTAGCAGCCACTATTGTAACAATCCTTAAACTCGGCAAACCCCCAGATAACTAACAATTTCCGTCCTATATCTCTACTTAACTGCGATGTTAAGATCTTTGCAAAACTCTTGGCGAGCAGGCTTTATGACATGGTTCCTTGTTTGGTGGACCCTGACCAAGTGGGATTCGTGGCGGGCCGGCGGGCAAAGGATGGCTCATGGAGAATGATAGACCTCATCAAGGTAGCAGAGTTGAGAGGGGGCCCCCAGTGTATTCCTGTCGTTAGATGCCGAAAAAGCGTTTGACAGGGTGCGCTGGGCATACCTAGAGTTGGTGCTGATGACATTCGGGCTTTGTGGTCCCTTTCTCTTGGCAGTTTTGTCACTATACTCCAACCCCAATGCTAGGATTCTCTCTGCGGGCTTCCTTTCATAAGCTTCCCCATTACCAATGCCATGCGCCAGGGCTGCCCGCTTTCTCTGGTTATATTTGCCCTGGCTGTGGAACCACTGGCTGCCTCAATTCGCTCCAATGCGGAGATATCAAGCATCCAGGTAGGCCCAAGAAGCCATGTCATAGGCCTGTACGCAGAAGATATAATCATTTCGTGCACTAGTGTCCAACAATCCCTTCCAGCAATAATGGCAACCTTATCCCTTTACTCAAAAATATCTTACTACAAACTAAATGCATCTAAATCAGTAATCCTACCGATCCTTGTTCCCCAACTGATTGCTGCCCGTCTCCAAGCTTAATTCCCCTTTAAAAGAGGTGATCCCTTACCTAGGTATTCTACTGACTCCCTCTAGGTGGACAGTGACCTGGAACTTTAAGGCTCTCCATAAAACCCTCTCCAAAACTATCGCTAGTCATCCCCTCCACAACCTTTCATGGATTGCTAAAATATACGCTTTTAAGTTGCTTCTTCTCCCAAAAATTGTCTACTGGTTTAGGAGTGTTCCAATCACTGCTCCAAGTCACCTCATGGCTAGACTCCAAAAACTTGTTAACTCCTACGTGTGGGCTGGCAAGAAATCGCAGGTTGCGCGGAAAATCATGTTTCTCCCATATAATTGTGGAGGAATGGGAGTCCCCAACCTGGCTGAATATCACAGGGCAACTATCCTGAAAGAGGCAAAGTCATGGTGGTGTTCCCCTCCCTCTTCGGGCTGGATCCAGATTGAGTCCCACTATGTTAAGGGAGGTTCACTCCGCTTAGCGTTAATTTCTGAATCTCTAGGACATACACAGTTTTTTCTCCCTTGGACACCTTGCAGTCTATGCTCTCCTGCTGGAGGGGGACACCTGAAGGGTGGATCTCTCTTCCACCTGGGGAAATTTCAATTAAGGCCCTCCAGGCCCATATTCCTTTCCTGAACTTGAAAGCATTGGAGGCGGCAGGAATCCGTTTCCTTGATGAAGTTCTCTCGGAGGGGGACATCCTATCTTTTGACTGTCTCACTCAAATATTCCTTAAATCTAGCACTTTGTTTTATCAGTACTTTCAGCTGAGACACTTCTTAAGACTGGTCCCCTACCTGAAAAGCCTAACGACTACTCTAATAACCCCGGCCCTACAGAAGTTTCTATTGTCGGATCCCCGGAACACCAAAGGCCTATCGGGAATATGTAAAGCACTCCTAACTTCCCATGTGAATTCTAAACTTAATTACATGACAAGGTGGGAGGAGAATTTGGGTTTCTGGTGGACTGGTGGATGGGCTTAATTGAGGTGCAGAGGGTGACCAGATGCATTAACCACTTAGAGAATTTAAAGAAAATTAATTTACGTTGCTATCTTCCCCCGACACGATTAACTCATTTTGGCTCTGGCTTGTCTCCACTATGTTGGAGACAATGTGGGGAGAGGGCTCGTTATCCAACATGTGGTGGTCTTGCCCAAAAATTATCCCGTATTGGATATTGGTGGCTAGCCTGCTGAAGTCCATCATGGGGATAGACGAGCCTCTATTCCCCCAACTGGCCATCCTCAATATTAGGATTGAGCAATTCCCTCCTTACTTACGTGGGACAATCTCCTACGTCTTAATTGCTGCCAGGCTCTGTCTGGCTGCTAAATGGAAATCACATACCCCCCTCACTGACTGAAGTAGTGGATAAAACCAACTCAATCTTTCAACATGAGTACTACCTCGCCTTAAGGTACCTTCACACACAGCAATTTTGCTAGGCAATTTCAGTGGCAATTTGCTGGTTGCAGTGAAATCATGGACACATTGTTCCATTTGTACACGGCATCAAAATAGAACAGTGTCCATGATTTCACTGCAACCAGCAAATTGCCAGTGAAATTGCCTTGTAAAATTGCTGTGTGTGAAGGTACCTTTAGACAGTTGGAGTAAACGCAAACCTCAAATAGTTGGTCTGTCTGGGATTCTCACCCTCTGGCGGCTCCAGTTCCTTCAGATGAATTCTGACTTGGCGCACAAATGTACTCGACATTATCCACGCTGAATTTCCGCTCTGTATTGCCTTTCATTCCTGGGCAGGAAGTTCTCCCCTCCCCCCTTTTTTGTTTATTTTTCTCTCTCTCCCCCCAGTCTAAAAAAGAAAAAAAAAGGAGAAAAAAAAAAAAAAAAAAAAAAAAAAAAAGAAGTGAGCGGTCAGCCACAGCACTCACTTACCATCAACTACGTAAGTGTCTGAAGGCAGGGAGAAGGAAGCCGATGCCGATTGTTTTGACATGCAAGCCTCCGACCAATGCCACATGAACCCTGAGAACGCTAGTTCTGACATCACGATAACAAGGCAGTGAAGGAGAGTATAGACTTTTTTATGAGGGACGCACATGTGGAATGAGAAGGGGTTGTCCAAGTGGTAAGTTCCAATGTAATGTGAAAAGTTATAACTATGAGTAAACATTCAGTATTAATTCTCTCACTGTTTCCACTGTAAAAAGTGCACAAACTAATGTGGGAAATTTACATACGTAACATTCTAAAAGTAAAGGTACCTTAACACACTGCAACATCGCTAGTGATATTGCTGCAACGTCACAGGTTTTGTGACGCCACAGCGACCTCTCAAGTGATGTCACAGCATGTGACACGCACCAGCGACCTAGACCCTGCTGTGAGGTCGCTGGTCGCTGCACGTCGCTCAGGACCATTTTTTGGTCCTTGATCTCCCGCTGGTCAGCACGCATCCACGCGTGTGACCACAGGTGGCCAGCGATCTCACAGGCTGGTAACTATGATAAACACTGGGTAACTAGGCAGCGCGCGCTGCTTAGTTACCCGGTTGTTTATAATGGTTACCAGCATCCTCCAGCATACAGGCTGCTCTAAGCGGGAGGATGCTGGTATCCATGATAAACATCGGGTATCTAGGCAGCGTGCGCTGCCTAGTTACCCGATGTTTATCATAGTTACCAGCGATCTCATGGCTGCTGAGTCGCTGGAGAGTCACTGGTGAGTCTGCATGTTTGACAGCTCACCAGCGACTCCAGAGAGACTTTCCAGCGATCCCGGCCAGGTCGGATCGCTGGAAAGTTTGTGTGTGAAGTACCCCTAACTGAAGAAAAAAAACAATGGAGCTAAATACAGCTAATTTAACTCCTACTTTCTAAATCAGTGTTTCCCAACTCCAGTCCTCAAGGCACACCAACAGGTCATGTTTTCAGGATTTCCTTATCATTAGACAGATGATGGAATTATCCCCTGTGCAAGTGATTAAATTATCACCTATGCAATCCTAAGGAAATCCTGAAAACATGACCTGTTGGTGTGCCTTGAGGACTGGAGTTGGGAAACACTGTTCTAAATTACCGGTAACTGAAGCTTCTAATATCTGCACAATCTTCCCTTCAGC
>JARQOC010000005.1:134122899-134218542 GCA_033576535.1 Allobates femoralis
CTGAAGTGGCATTTCCGCCATTTTAGAAGCTGGTGTATAGTAAAAACACCATAGTGACCTCATAGTAAGGGCGGAAGTCCACATTCAGCCATTTTAAGTATAGGCACTACATATACTTCCCTCAATAAACACTTTTTTAAGAAATTAGGGGCATATTGAAACAAAAGGAGTGTGTCTATATGGGTTCAATTCTTTTTTTTTTTTTTTTATATAAATTTTTATTCATTTTCTCCTTTAAACAATACACAAAAAAAAAAAAAAAAAAAATATATGCGACAAATCCTAAAACAACATTGGGACATATTAAGGAGGGAAGAGTCCTTCAAACAAGTTCTCACAGCCCATCCAGCCATGACCGCAAGGAGGGGTCGTAATTTAAGGGACACAATAGTGCACAGTCATTACGTGCAGAAAAATCAACCCACCATAGGAGACACCAAACCTAGGATAGGCTTTTATCCCTGCGGTGATTGCAAGGGATGTCGGAGTATGGTTAGATCCACATCCTTTATGGATACTAAGGGTGAAAAGGAATATAAGATCTTGAAGTATATAAGTTGCTCCACAACCAATGTCATATACTACGCAACATGCCCGTGTGGTTTGGTCTATATTGGACTAACCACACGGGAATTACGCATTAGAATTGGCGAACATGTTCGCGATATAAGAGCTGCAGTGAAATTGGAAGTGGATGACCCCTTAATGAAAACCATACCCCGACATTTCAAGAGAAAACATAATTGCAATCCAGCAGGTTTTAAGGTCAGAGGCATTGATACCCTGGATTTGGGATCTCGGGGTGGGAATTACGGTAAGAGACTGGCACAGCTAGAGTGCAAATGGATTGTAAAATTAGATACGATGAGCCCAAAGGGATTAAACGAAAAACTGAGTTTTGTGCCCTTCCTATAAAGGAATTGTTTACCATAAACTGCTGACTTGTTGATCAATTTTTAAGTGTTTTTTAAAAAAGAGAATTTTGTTTACGTACCGTAAATTCTTTTTTCTTGAATCATCAATGGGAGACCCAGACAATGGGGTTTAGGGCTCTGCCCTCCGGAGGTCACACTAGGTACTACAAGTTTGTAGACACCGCCTCCTCCGCTTATAAACCCCCACCGTAGGAGACATCCTCAGTTTAGTCCATAAGCTGCGAGGAGAAATTAAACCACACCCGAAACATCGGGAAGAATGCCGTGCACAGACGGTTCAACAACCCGGCAAACACTGTCTCAACAGAGAACAGAACAAGTGCAAAATATGCAACGGAACAACTGGGTGGGTGCTGGGTCTCCCATTGATGATTCAAGAAAAAAGAATTTACGGTACGTAAACAAAATTCTCTTTTTTCTGATCATCATAATGGGAGACCCAGACAATGGGGATGTCCTAAAGCAATACCCCAGGGCGGGAAGAGTTCCTCAACAAGACGGATAACACATGGTTCCCTTTTAAAGGTGGGCAACCGCCGCCTGGAGAACCCGCCTGCCCAAACTCGCATCCGCAGAGGCATGGGCATGCACCATATAGTGCTTAGAGAAAGTGTGCAGGCTGGACCAAGTGGCCGCTTGACACACCTGTAGAGCAGAAGCTCGATGTCGCAAGGCCCAAGAGGCACCTACAGCTCTAGTAGAGTGTGCCTTCAAACCCACCGGGAGAGGCAAACCAGAAGACCGGTAAGCCTCCTGAATGGGAGCCTTGATCCATCTGGCCAAGGTCGACTTGGAAGCCGCGGACCCCTTACAGCGACCCATCGTGAGGACAAATAAGGAATCCGAACTCCTAAAGGAGGCGGTCCTGGACACATAAATGCGTACAGCTCTCACGAGGTCCAGAGTATGGAGGTCGCGCTCAACCTGATGAACGGGAGCGGGGCAAAATGATGGGAGAACAATCTCCTGGTTCAAGTGGAATGTTGAAACCACCTTCGGCAAAAATTCAGGCCGTGGGCGCAACACCACCTTGTCCTGGTGAACCACCAGAAAGGGTGACTTGCACGAGAGTGCAGCCAATTCTGAGACCCTTCTCAGAGACGTAATCGCCACCAGAAAGACCACCTTCTGGGACAGACGAGAGAGAGAGATGTCTCTCAGTGGCTCAAACGGCGGTTTCTGCAGTGTCGTCAGGACCATGTTTAGGTCCCAAGGGTCCAGAGGTCGCCTATAGGGCGGAACCACCCGAGACACCCCCTGCAGAAATTGACGTACCTTCGGGAGGAGCGCCAAGCGCCTGTCAAACAACACTGAAAGTGCTGATACTTGACCTTTCAGAGAGCCAAGGGATAATCCCAACTCCAACCCCGACTGTAGGAAGGCCAGCAATGTCGGGATAGACAAAGGCCACGGTGAGCGGCCACCAGAGGCACACCAGGTAAAAAAGATTTTCCACGTTCTGTGGTATATCTTCCTGGAAACAGGTTTCCTTGCCCGATTCATAGTGGCAACCACTGTAGGAGAGAAACCTCTGGATGTCAGCAGCCAGGCCTCAAGAGCCATGCAGTCAATCTGAGAGCCCTGGAATTGAGGTGGAAGAATGGCCCTTGCGCGAGTAGATCTGCGCGTTCTGGAAGGGCCCACCCGTGTCCGCCTGACAGTTGCCACAGGTCCGGGTACCAAGACCTCCTGGGCCAATCTGGAGCCACTAGAATGGCCACTCTGCATTCCGTCCTGATCTTCCACAGGACCCTGGGAATCAGAGCCAGAGGCGGAAACACATATGGCAGCTGGAATCTGGACCAGCCCAGAATCAGGGCGTCCGCCCCCAGAGACTGGGGATCCCAAGACCTTGCCATGTATTGGGGCACCTGATGATTCAGCCGTGAGGCCATCAGATCCACGTCCGGAGTGCCCCACCTGCCGCAGATGTCCCGGAAGACGTCTGGATGTAGAGACCACTCTCCGGCGTCCATCCCCTGTCGGCTCAGATAGTCGGCCTCCCAGTTCTCGACCCCTGGGATGTGAACTGCGGAGATCAGGCAGCCGTTTTCCTCCACCCAGAGTAGAATGCGGTGGACTTCGGCGAGGGCCTGAGCACTTCTGGTCCCTCCCTGATGATTTATGTAGGCGACGGCCGTCGCGTTGTCGGACTGTACCCGAATGGGCTGTCCTGACAGGAATTTCTGAAACGCCAGTAGCGCCAGATAGACCGCCTTGATCTCCAGCACGTTGATCTGCAACGCCGACTCCGACCGAGTCCAGAGGCCTTGAGCCCTGTGGTGCAAGAACACCGCCCCCCAGCCCTTCAGACTGGCGTCGGTGGTCACCACTAACCATGACGGTTTTAGGAAGGACCGGCCCCGTGACAGGTGAAGTGGCAGGAGCCACCACTGTAGAGAGTCCCTGGTTGGTTGTGACAGTGTCACCAGCCGATTCAGAGAGATCGTCCTCTTGTCCCATCTGCGAAGAATCTCCAGCTGGAGAGGACGGAGGCGAAACTGTGCGAACGGCACCGCCTCTATCGCCGCTACCATGCGACCCACCAGTCTCATCAATACCCGTAGGGATGACTGTGGAGACAGGAGGACATTCTGCACTCCTGATTGGATCGCAAGCTGCTTGGTTTGAGGTAGGGACACCAGGGCCGAGTCCGTGTGGAAGTCCATGCCCAGATATGTCAATGACTGGGTCGGAACCAGGGTCGACTTCTGAATGTTGATAAGCCACCCGAACTGTTCCAGGGACTTCATGGTCACCTCCAGGCTCACCCGACAAAGGTCTTCCGATGGCGCCCTGACCAACAGGTCGTCCAAATAGGGTATGACGGCGTGTCCCTGCGCATGCAGGAGAGCCATCATGGAGGCCATCACCTTTGTGAACACCCGTGGTGCTGAGGCTAGCCCGAATGGCAGTGCCACAAATTGGAAGTGCTCTTCCCCCACTGCGAATCTCAACCAGCGCTGATGAGCTGGTGCAATGGGAACGTGAAGGTAAGCGTCCCTGATATCGATGGACGCTAGGAAGTCTCCCTGTGACACAGCCGCGATCACTGAGCGCAGGGATTCCATGCGGAACTTCCGAACCAACACGTGACGGTTGAACAACTTGAGGTCCAAAACCGGGCGAAAAGAGCCGTCCTTTTTTGGGACAATAAAGAGGTTGGAGTAAAAACCCCTGAACCTCTCTTCCGTGGGCACAGGGACCACCACTCCGTCTCTGCGGAGTCCCTCCAACACCAGGTAAAAAGCCTGAGCCTTTTCTGGAGATGGAACCGACCGATGGAATCGGTGTATTGGTTGTGACGTCAGCTCTATCCTGTAACCTCTTGAGACTACGTCTCGAACCCACTGATCTTGAATGTGAAGAAGCCACGTGTCCTGAAAGCGGGACAGGCGGCCCCCCACCTGTGGGGAGGCAGGATGAGATAGCGAGTCATGTCGAAGCGGGCTTGGGGGTGGCAGCCGCTGCCCCCGCCGGCTTCTTCTGACGACTCTTGGAACGCCACTGAGTAGCAGGCTTGCCCCCTCGGTCTGAGCGAGTGGACGCCGCTGATGACTGTGAACCGGAGCGAAAGGACCACTGCTTAGGGTTCCTTTTCACGGTGTACCGTGGCTTAGGCTTATTCTGCGGTATCTTAGACTCAGCAGAATCCTTTATCAATTTATCCAGTTCGGTGCCAAAAAGCCTGTCACCAGCGAACGGAAGATTTTGTAAAATCTTCTTAGATGTGGCATCTGAGTCCCAGAGACGCAGCCACAATAGCCTGCGGATCGCAATTGCATTGGCCGAGGCCACAGCAGAGCGAGTGGCAGTTTCCAAAGATGCCGTCCTGGCATAGTCCGCATAGGCCCTTGCTCTCTCAGTGAGAGCCAGGACCTCTGGGCTGGACCTAGCTAGGTCAGTGATACCATCCAAACAGATAGTGATCGCTTGGAGGGTCCAGACTGCGGCAAAATTAGGGGCAAATGAAGACCCCACAGCCTCATAGGAAGACTTGGCGAGTTGCTCGACCTGTCTATCAGTAGCATCCTTCAACGAGGAGCTATCAGAGGCAGAAAACAAGGAGCGCGCAGCAATCCTAGTCATGGAAGCATCCACCTTGGGAGACTGCGACCATTCCTGGAGCGCCTCCTGGGGAAAGGGAAAGCGATTGTCCTTAGTTTTACGGACATAACGCCGCCCAGGATGCAACCTGGGAGCTTTAATCACCCTTCCGAAATTAGTGTGGTCCATGAAGGAGCCACTTGGTCTAGCCTCTGGCCGCAGCCATTGATAGATCTCCTTGGGGTGTACAGTCACCTCCTCAGGAGGAGTGACAAGACGCAATGTCTCATTGATGGAGGACACCAGATCCTCCACCCCATCTGGAGGTTCAGACATAGACCCAAGAGTAGAACCCCCATCATCTTCCTCACCATCAGAGGAACGCTCCTCCTCAGAGAGAGTCTGGAGCTCAGGAGAGGCCTCACGGGCTCGCTTAGGGGGTCTTACAGCAGAAGTAAGAGACACCCGGGGTAACTAGGAGGAGTAGCTGGGTTCTCCAGTCTCCTATGCAGTGCCTCCAGGGTTTGCGACATGGAGGACATCTGGGACAGCAGAGATTCATTGATCTTATTCTGCGTTTCCCATGGCCCTGGGATCACCTGAACCTCAGGGTATAATCCCGGATTTGCAGACTCAATAGTAGCAGATCGGGCCTCTGGGCGTCCGCAGTTATTGCAGGACCCCTCCACCAGTGTCCCGTTGCATGTAGTACAGACAATGGTGGCCACAGCCGCCTTAGCAGCATGCTTCCCAGCTGAGGACATCTCCACAGTGAGGGGAATATAAGCCAAAGTTCACAAACAAACCGGGAATCCCGGTGGCTTACCGACCGCAGTAAAGCGGTAGGAGGAAGCGGTGTGTGTGACCTCCGCGAGTTCCGGTCTCCCTTGCAAGTGCAGCCACGCGCTGCCGTTCAGATCCCAGCCGGGAAGTGAGGGAGAAGATGGCCGCCGACAGTGAAGATGTGGGCGGAGCCAGGAACACGCGGGAAGAACACACAACACGCCCAGCGGTGATGTCACCATAAGGGCTGCCTCCTCCTCCTCCAGACTGCCTCAGCAATGGAGGTGCCGGAGCCCGCAGCGCGGGAAACAAGAGTGAATATCACCACACACACTCTCAGACTGCTTGTTCACATAAAAACACCCGCAGTCTACAGCCTCAGCCCCTGTGAAAACACAGGGCGGTCAGCCAGGGAGACCCCAGCACAGGGTCACCGCCAGAACCGCGGACCCGAGGGTAACCGCGCGGTCTGAGTGTCATGACACCACAGTGACAGACACTACCCCCAAGCACACAGGAGACACACCAGGTGCCTCAGTGCCGGTCCGGTCTGTAAGCACCTTTAGGGAGGCCTCGGACGGGGGTACAGCACCAGTCCGGAGTGTAAGCACCATTTAGGGAGGCCTCGGACTGGGCTGGCTCCGTCCGGTCTGTAAGCACCATTTAGGGAGGCCTCGGACGGAGCGGAGCTGTGCAAGGCTCCAGGCTCCCCCTATCCAGAGCCTCCATGGAGGGATGGAAAGGAAAGGAGCGCGACAGCGTACCGGGAGAACACTAAAGTGTCTAGGCTAAAAGCCCTCCGGTACCTCCACCAGCGTGTTCCACAAGGGTGAGCGGGGAGG
The DNA here is from genome assembly GCA_033576535.1 of Allobates femoralis. NCBI lineage: Eukaryota > Metazoa > Chordata > Amphibia > Anura > Aromobatidae > Allobates > Allobates femoralis. Next base: position 134,129,507 of record JARQOC010000005.1, read on the forward strand.
CTGTCGAGGATCCCGAATGGGACCATTTTACCTTGTCTTCATACGCCATCACGTAAGCTGTGAGAATGCAGTGAAGTGCAAGCAAAGCGTGATCCTCCGAGCACACTAAGTTTAAAACTGAGGATGTCTCCTACGGTGGGGGTTTATAAGCGGAGGAGGCGGTGTCTACAAACTTGTAGTACCTAGTGTGACCTCCGGAGGGCAGAGCCCTAAACCCCATTGTCTGGGTCTCCCATTATGATGATCAGAAAATTTATTTTTTAACTCACTTTTTTCACTTTTCCTAGTTTTCCAAGATATGAGTATGATAGTATGTAACCGTACGGCCAGGATTGATCTGACTGCAATGACTGCCCCCTGGATAATCACCGATGGACTTTACCCTGAATAACACTTCCTATACAGGGGAAGAGGAGAAAGAAAGGAGGGGATAATACTGGAAAATGCACCTATGGGAAATCATATCAGGGATTAACTGCCTATTGTCCTATGTGATAGGGGTTCCTCGGATGTGGTAATAAGTATTGGTATACATGTCTATAACAGGAGGGATGTGTGCCGGTTGACGGCTTTCTTTTCCCATGGGATTGTGGGTGAAGGGATGTTGTCAGTTTGTCGCACATGCTATTTACGTGTATGGTTATTAAATACCGCTCTGTGGGGATGTCATAATTGGGGTACAAATTATGTAGCATTGTTTATCTCAGGATTGAACCCATATAGACACACTCCTTTTGTTTCAATATGCCCCTAATTTCTTAAAAAAGTGTTTATTGAGGGAAGTATATGTAGTGCCTATACTTAAAATGGCTGAATGTGGACTTCCGCCCTTACTATGAGGTCACTATGGTGTTTTTACTATACACCAGCTTCTAAAATGGCGGAAATGCCACTTCCGCCCAAAGTATAGCACCATTGGTGAGGAAAGAGGGTGTACAATGTCCGCTCCCCGCCCCCCAGTGACATCGCAGGCATCCCTGATAGGCTGGATGAGATCAGGTGGCCACTGTCTCTCCTGCCTCGGGATTGGCCGCGGGTCGGTATGGAGGAGGCGGCCCGGAAATGGGGCACACATGTGCAGGAACGCAGTATAGATATAAAAAGATGCCGGCCGCAGGGTTAAAACGGACCCCATTGATAAAGCATAAAGCGAAACGCGTCTGGGGGCACCCGGATACTCCATCCCCCTAGAGGATATGGGTAAGTGTGGAGGTTGTGGGAGGATGATGAACTTGTAAATTTAACACGACTTATAGACTGTGCACTTTATCATATGGGTTTGACTGTGACTAATGCTCCCCTGGGGTGGATGAACTGGAGGAGTGATGCATAGGACTTGTCCAGCACTACTCCACAGGGCTCCCCCGGTGTGGGCTGTTTACACAATACACAGTCAGCCTATGGTCTAAAAGTGACCTGCAACAAAACCTTGCACAGCATGGAAGAAATGCGTTTACATTTAATGCCCACATACCCTTGTTCACTGCCCCATGTCCTTGTAGAGGGGATAATACTTTGCCACATGGAAATTTTATTGTCACAACGTCACTTTAAACAATGATCACTCCAGAAATAAATAAATAATGTAACCTATGTATATATTTGTATGTGCTATGTAATGAATTTTATATGTACGCATAATTATATGTATGCATAATTAACTAATAAATTCATGAATTAAAACATAACACTAGTGACTTTGTTATACATAGTATAAAACGGACCGCAAACCTCCCACTTCTTTGTTTTGGATATGATTGGTGCAGGGCTCATGGGCGGAGACCGGCAAAGAGCTCCGGAGCTGTGATTCACGGCTGCGCTCCTGGGCTGTGAGCACTGCAGCGGCAGAAGAGCGGTACAGAGTGGCGGGCACCAGACAGCGGGGAGCGAGACACAGATGCATGCCCCGATCTTGTGATTGGTGGCATGCTGAGGAGGTACGCCTTATAATCAGGGGGTGCCTTATACTAGGAGGTAGGGCGCCCCCCCCCCAAGCATGCCTTACTTTCAGGGGGCGCCCTAATTTCAGGTTAACAGGGTAGCAAGGGCTATATTCTTTAGCCCTTAGGGCGTGTTGTTTTGCAGGCTCCAAGATTCACCCTCTCTCTCTGTTCTGCTTTGCTTGTGCAGGCTTTGCCCTCCCCCTCTCTGTCACTCACAGAATGCAAATCATTAGTCCTGTCTTCAGCTCCACATCACAGCAGAAGCTGCACAGAGAGGGCTGGATCATTCAGGCTGCAAAACAACACGCCCTAAGGGCTAAAGAATATAGCCCCTGCTAATTATAATCCCTAATGAGAAAGTATTAAAACGTTTTTATGCACTTTCACAGAATGCTTTTAAGAGACAAAAGGAGTGTGAGATTAGTGATAGGATGCTGCAGGGACATGTTTTGGTAGCTTAAGAGGCGTTTTGGAGGTGACAGGATCCCTTTAATGGATAGGAGAAGCTTCATATTTTTTATTTCATCAGTGAAAATTACTTAGAAATCAACTATGGTAAAAACGGAAACACTGACCAGAGACTGAGGCAGCTTGGATGAACACTGATGAACTGTTTGTATTTTTTTTTTTAAGTGAGAAATCACGTCTAAACAAAGTCTAAAGAGGTTTTTAACTTGGTGCTAGATGCCAAGTTAATGTGCACACCTAGCGTTCTTTATGCAATTTTACTGTGAAATCTGTCGGTACACGGTAACGAAATTGGGTATAACTCGTGCTACTGTATTATCCCCAAATATACTTTCAGAGCACTCTATGCAGATCTCAGATAATTATGTCAACGTGTCTCAGAGCCACCACAGACAAATCATATAGCAATATTATTTGTCCTGTGAAAGGAGCCCGTGGTGGCTCTGAAACACGTTGACCTAAATCTGTGATCTGCATGGACCAATCTGAAAGTGTATTTGTGGATAATACAGCAGCATGGGTTGTGCCCAATTTCGTTACCCTGAATCGACATCTTTCCACATGGGTCCGCAGCAGCTGTCATGTGTATATAGTGGTTGTGTCTCTCACAACCAAAGGTGAGCATATCTCCTACACTAATATGGTATTTCTGTATAAAAGATAAGACCCCCATTTGCGCTTTTTCGCTCTCCAGGTTTACTTGCTACTATGAAATCTGCAAGAGGAAATTCATCCCAGCAAGGTCAATAAAAATTCTGAAGTGCTGTGGTCACCTTCAAGTTTTTTCCTTGCAGAAAAAAGGAGCAACATGCTCATGCTTTGTACGTTTTTTCCCTTTATTTTTCTCAGACTAGATTATAGAAACACTGGGAAAAAATGCTCAGAAAAAAGGCGTGCAAAAAATGCACCTGAAATGCTAAAGGAGGAGCATTTTGCCTGCCAAGAGATGCATATTTGATGTAGAAAAGAAAAAAAAAATGGTGGGCATATAGCCTTACATCCTTTAAAATGTATAGGCTTTTCTCTCGGGAAAGTTAAGCTTGATTAAACAAAACCCCCCAAAAAAACGTTAGGATCCCATCAAAAAAAAGGTATGCCTTGTTTTGGCTGGAGCGCAAAAACAAATTAGCCAGTTTATGCACTAAGTGCATCAATATTGTAACTAAGTGGCAGTAATACAGGGCTTCTGCTAGGAATTTCAGGGCGCGTCACTGGCAAAATTTTGGTCCCCCTGATACTCCGCCCAGCCTCCACCTCCATCCCAACATATATTCACATATACATACACACACACACACACACACACACACACACACACACACACACACACACACACACACGACACTGCTTTAGACTGAATATACAATAGCTGTATACACAATAGAGAATACACAAAAGAGAAAGCTGCTGGCTGTATATACAATAGAGAATGCACAATGGACACGGCTGTGGGCCGTATGCACAATGGAGATGGCTGCAGGCCGTATGAACAATGGAGATGGCTGCGGGCCGCATGCACAATGGAGACGGCTGTGGGCCATATGCACAATGGAGATGGCTGCGGGCTGTATGCACATTTAAGACTGCCGGCCATATGCACATTAGAGACTGCTGGCCATATGCACATTAGAGACTGCCGAAAGAATGCACATAGCCCGGGCTATTGAGAACAGAGGAGCGGGTGCAGCTGCGGTAAGGGAATCAGCACTGTGCTTATACTGAATCACTGCTGAGAAGATGAGAGGCAGAGCAGCATATGATCAGTACCTTATGAGAGGTACCTTGTAACAGCATCCCACGGTCCCTGTGCTCACTTTGATGTCTCCTGCTGAGCCCTGTAACTGCACTGAAAACCAGGAAGTGGCCAGTCTTCATCCACTGCAGCACTTGATCTGAAGAGATAGGACTATAGCATTACATTGCACGGCTCCCCTCCCGGGTCCTGGCTTTTCAGATCAAGTGCTGCAGTGGATGAAGATTGGCCACTTCCTGGTTTTCATTGTGGTTACAGGGCTCGGCAGGAGACATTAAAGTGAGTACACAGAGGTGGAAAAGCTATTTCTATGGAACATTAAACCCCAATACAGTAAAGTAAAAAAACACTTCCAATAACATGCTTTACATAGCCAGCATCATCTGCATCGCTATATAAAAAGCAGGGCATTCTTGCGGGATTTTACCACTCAGCATTAAAGGTACCGTCACAATGGGCAATTTTGCTAGCAATTTCACTAGCAATTTGCTGGTTGCAGTGAAATCATGGACACATTGTTCCATTTGTACACGGCAACAAAATGGAACAATGTGTCCATGATTTCACTGCAACCAACAAATTGTCAGTGAAATTGCTAGCAAAATTGCCTAGTGTGACGGTACCTTAAGAGTCTCTGAGGCCAGATGTATGCACCCTGGCTTTAGAGAGGCGTACTGTGCACGATCGGAAGTCGTCTGCACTTTTGATCATGCACTCTACTCTCAAGCTGGGTGTTCACGTCCTGATAGAGAGGCCGCAGTGTGGATGACTTCCGATCTTGTGCAGTACACCTCTCTGAAGCCGGGATGCATACACCTGGCGTCAGAGAGGCTCAATTCTGAGAGATACAAAGCACCACAGGGGCGTGATAAAATACTAAGTGGCCTGACAGGAACTAATGAACCCTTGACTAGTCAAAGCCCTACACTCGGATTTAGAATAGTGCGCATGACCGGAACTGCGGACAACTTCCGATCTTGAACAGTAAGACTCTATGACGCCGAAGTGCTTACATCTGGCGCCAGAGATGCTCAATGCTATGAGATACAAAGCTGCGAGAACATGCGGCTTTGTAAAGAAATGCAGCTGACGTTGGCTATGCAAAACATAGCATTGTTATCTTGCCTCTGTTGACATGACAAGTGGGCCGACTAGTCGAGGAAACCAATGCCCCGTTGACTACTCAAAGCCCTTATAAGCATCTCAAACAGTAATTAGAAATACTTTTTCTAAAGATCTGTTGATGGATGCTACTATAGGCTGGGACTGTCAGGCAGGGATTAGAGATATGTACCTAGAACTGCTCGAGGCTCTGGGTGCACAGGATACCTGACAGGTTCCCTTTAAGGACTCTTGCACACATCAGTGATTATCACATATGAGAAAATTGATACAGGTTTGCAGCAGAATGTTTGCATCCACCAATGGCCCCTCCATAAAACAATATGAGGACCAACTATCATCTGCTATGTCAAAATCCATGGGGCACAGATTTTACCACTGAATATCAAAGCTAAGTCCAGGAGAATAAGAATGCAGATTTATCTGAAGAGACATTTTCTAAAGTCTCATACTTTCATCTGTACTACTGATTTATATATGTGTTTTAGAATATATTGTATATATATACATACATTATATATATAAATAATACTGTATATATATATATATAATCACTATAAAATGAGAGGTACACTTTAAATTTCCATGGCCACGCTCTCAAGTTGTTCCCAAGTCACAAGCCTGACATGCCCAACTGAAATTCTGAACCTCTTATTTCCTTATCATCAATATAAAATTGCAAAGAGATTACATGCTATAATCTCATATATTGCTAACCAGCAAAACAAAATGTAAGGGTGAGATTAATGATGTGCTTACGGTATATTTGTTGGAACGGGTGGGGGTTGGAGGGGAATACTTCTAGCAGATGCTAAATGTCTCGTCTTTTTCCTCTCACCAATGTATCCCCTTCAATGTCTTCTGATGCTGAAGCCAAATGCATATTTTGAGTTTGACATTTAAGGGACATACTAATTTATTGTTGTTCGAATGCCAGAACAAAAGGATTGTATTAAATGCATGCCAGGACAAACACAACCAGAAAATTGCTACATTATACAGTTCTAATATTTTTACTTCACTTCACCATGGATAGCTGACTTCTCAACAATACTAGAACTACTACTACTAAAATCTTCATGGACTGAAGTTTTGTGGTACCAGCTGTAAAGTAAAAAAAAAAAAATAACATTCTAGGGCTACATTCAGACTGTAGATGTATTTTTCTTTGTTTTGTGCTGCGTTTTTGTTAAATTCTTCAAAAAAAGGATGTGGTTCATATGTTCTTTGATCAGTTTTTTACTGCTGCTTATTTTTTCCCATTTTGAAGGGCTGCTATGAGAAAAATCACAAGAGAAAAAGGCTGCAGAAATTGACATGTCCGTTTCCAAAACAGAGCTCTCCTAAAGTGAAAAAAACAGATCATTTTGAAAGAGCAAAGTCTAAATGGCAAAAATGAAAACCCACAGACTTTGCTGGGGTGTCATGTGCACTGCAAAAAAACAGATCAAAAACTACACAGTGTGAATGTAGCCCAAGTCTAGATTTTGAGTGGTTCTCCTGTCTGTTAGGCTATGTGCCGAAGTAGAATGTGTGCTGTTGATTTTTTACGTCATAAAAGCATGCAAAGATCTGCAGATAAATTGGTGGTCTCTTGGTGTGTATTTGCCACATTTTTTCATGTGTATTTTGCTTAATTTTTTTCAGCAATTGCTCACTGTTGTGACTGTAAACAAAACTAGGTTAAATGCTGGGAAAAAAAATGGGTTTGAAAAATTTTCAAGATGTCAAAATGTGAGAATGGGGCTTCACCGTATTTTTGGTCACCAGTGCAGCAGGTTGCCCCCTCAGCTGTCTAGTTTTACCTGGATGCTAATCAGAAATACAGGGGAGCTCTTTTTTTTTTTTTAATTAGTTCTAGAAATAATTTAATAATAATAATATGGCGTGGGGCTTCGCTGTATTTTTGGTTGCCAGCCAGTTAGAAGGTAAGCAGCTGGGGGCTGGAAATCTCAGGGTAGGGAAACCCAAGTGTTCTGGTCCCCATGTTGCGAACAGCAGTTCGCAGCTGCCCAAAAATAATGCATTCATAGAAACCCCATTTTCTGGAGCTGTACCGACTCTTCCAACTGCCCTAAGGGGTTGGCATACTGAGTATTAAGTAGTGATTGACGAACCCGCCGATGTTCCGGATCGGCGGACCTGGCAAGACTTTTTTTTTAAATCCATGTTTGTGACCAGACTTGACCCGAATTTGAGTGTGAGCCCTGAACCCGAGCGTTAAAGTTATAAAATGGTGGCTAAGGGGGCTGTAAAAATCAACAAAACAGTGATTAAACTTACCGGGTCCATGTGCTTAAACTTCTGGGGTCACTTATTAACTTCGTGGTAAGTCACTGCACTGGAAATGCTAGAATGTATGGGCTATTTTCACGTTACTCCACTGGGTCCAACAGCCAATCACAGATGCCCACTCTCTGTGACAGCATGTGATTGGCTGTTGCACCCCTCATCCATTGTGCAGTCATCTGTTATTGGTTGCCATAGGCAACAAACCTGATGTCACTCTTATCCAGGAGGGATCGAGACTCAAACGAGAAAAAGCAAATACAATTGATGATTTTGAAACAAATTTAGGATCTAGAAGAGAAGCATAAATCTTCCCTCGATCGAGACACTCTCCTGACTGACAAAACTCAGAGGACCTTAAGTCTTCTTTGGATCTAGCCCATGTGAGATTCCAGGAGCGGTTCCAACGTTTTTTCTACGAATTTGTGGACAAGTGTGGTAGAGCCCTGGCTCGACACATTCATCCCAAAACTTCGACAACTTATATCCCCTCGCTGAGGAAGACTGATAAGACTGTTGTCCATCACCCTTTAGATATAGCGTTGACCTTTGAAAATTACTACAAAGAACTTTATAACATTCAGACCAATCCTGCTGACTACCATGGGACTCGACGGACTACAAATATAGACTAGTTTCTTTCTGGCTCTTCTCTCCCACCACTCTCGGCCAGTTCTATCACAGAATTGGAAACTCCTTTCTCCTTGGAGGAGGTTACTCATGTAATCACTTCCTCCCCACCTAATAAAAGCCCAGGCCCAGATGGCTTTACAACTAAATTCTACCAGGTATTTTCCTCAGAGGAGGCCCCTTTCCTGACGAAGGTCTTTAACTCTGTTTCCAGGGACCAACCCTTCCCAAAGCAATCGCTTGAGGCTACAATCACAGTCATACCTAAGCCTGGGAAGGACCCCTTCCTCCAGGAACGACATGAAACCCAGGACGTTGTACAACGTCCTGTGTCAGTAAGGGGTTAAATATATAAAATGTTCATTCCTCTTGCTCTAGAAACCACACCCCCAAACCCATACGCTTCATAAAAGGGTATCCAATCTACCGGTAAAAAGACTGGTTGTAGCAACGAATAGTTGTGTTAGAATATTATGTAGCTGGGCAGTGCGTGTACCGAGGTGTTAGGGAATATATTAGATATACCGTATATACTCGTGTATAAGCCGACCCGTGTATAAGCCGACCCCCCTACTTTTGCCCCCAAAACCTGGGGAAACCTATTGACTCATGTATAAGCCGAGGGTGGACCCCAGCACAGGTATACAGCCCCCAGCAGTGTGGTATACAGCAGCAGCCCCAGTGGTATATACAGCAGCAGCCCCAGTGGTATATACAGCAGCAGCCCCAGTGGTTAGTATACAGCAGCAGCCCCAGTGGTTAGTATACAGCAGCAGCCCCAGTGGTTAGTATACAGCAGCCCCAGTGGTTAGTATACAGCAGCCCCAGAGGTAGTATACAGCCCCAGAGATAGTATACAGCCCCAGAGGTATATACAGCCCCAGAGGTATATACAGCCCCAGAGGTATATACAGCCCCAGAGGTATATACAGCCCCAGAGGTATATACAGCCCCAGAGGTATATACAGCCCCAGAGGTATGTATATACAGCAGCCCCAGAGGTATGTATATACAGCAGCCCCAGAGATAGTATACAGCAGCCCCAGAGGTAGTATACAGCAGCCCCAGAGGTAGTATACAGCAGCCCCAGAGGTAGTATACAGCAGCCCCAGAGGTAGTATACAGCAGCCCCAGAGGTAGTATACAGCAGCCCCAGAGGTAGTATACAGCAGCCCCAGAGGTAGTATACAGCAGCCCCAGAGGTAGTATACAGCAGCCCCAGAGGTAGTATACAGCAGCCCCAGAGGTAGTATACAGCAGCCCCAGAGGTAGTATACAGCAGCCCCAGAGGTAGTATACAGCAGCCCCAGAGGTAGTATACAGCAGCCCCAGAGGTAGTATACAGCAGCCCCAGAGGTAGTATACAGCAGCCCCAGAGGTAGTGTACAGCAGCCCCAGAGGTAGTATACAGCAGCCCCAGAGGTAGTATACAGCAGCCCCAGAGGTAGTATACAGCAGCCCCAGAGGTATATACAACCCCCCCCAGAGGTATATACAACCCCCCCCATCAGTATACAGGGCCCCCCCCTTGCTGCACAATCCTGTAAAGGAATACATTAGTATACTTATCCCTGCCGCTGCCGCTGTCCCGCCATCGCCATCGCGCTCCTCTGGCTTTATCCAGCGTCTTCCGGCTTCCTCCTCTGGCGCGCAGACAATGACGTCATTGCCTGCGCCCACCGGAGGAGGCCGGAAGAAGACGGATGAAGCCGGAGGAGCATGATGACGGCGGCGGGACAGCGGCAGCGGGACAGCGGCAGGGATAAGTATACTAATGTATTCCTTTACAGGATTGCGCAGCAAGGGGGGCCTGTATACCGATGGGGGCGGGCGGCCTGTATACTGTATACATTGTATACAGTATACAGTGACTCGCGTATAAGCCGAGGGGGGGACTTTTCAGCCCAATTTTTGGGCTGAAAAACTCGGCTTATACGCAAGTATATACGGTATATATATTATATATATATTCCCTGAGTTGGAATCGGTCGCATATATACAACACACTTGCTGTGTTCCCCAACGACCGGGCCTGACAGTGCTGCTTGGGACAAATTGGTGATAGTGGTAGAATATCTTTGTGATCTCATGGGCTTCCTGAGAAATTGGCGGAAGCAGTGGAATATCTGTGCGACACCCCAGCTGTGTCCATGATAATTTTCTTTAGCCCTATGTCTCCCTACCATTTTTTTCTACTTTGTTTATTTTTTAATTATTGTAAGTTATTAATAAACTTTATACAATTATTTATTGTTTTGGATGTTCATCTAATCTTTTTCTTCTTTTTCCTTTTGCGGAGTTTATTGTTTGCACTTATTGTTTGCACTTACTATTACTTACCCCTTAGTGTAGGGTAGGTTTTCATAATGTTTATTTAGAGGGTTATTTTCATTTTTGGTAGATAATATTTGAAGGTTGATAAGAAACTGTGCCTTTATAGAGGAAAACTTGTAAATATGCAGGATACAAGTCATATAATAACCAGAAGTAGTGTTTTTTTCCCTATGTACTCAAGCAGCACAACTTTTTCTGATTATTCAAAAGTACAGTTTCAATAGACCTTCACTGTTTATGGGCAATACTAGATCACGTTGCACTAACAGTGCTGATCATGTGTGGTCACAGAAAACTTTCCTGTGTCAACTGAAAACTGGTAAGGTCTGGGTCAGGCCTCACTGAATAGGATCCTTCTTTAGATGCCTACACACAAAAAACAATGAGAATTTAAAATGAATAGCATCTAAGTTAGACCAGTTTTGAAACCATTTGTGAAACAAGAACCGTTCAATCACTGGAAGAGTCGCTGAATCTCATGACCCGACAATCTCTCCATATGCATTTATAAAGCAGTTTGCTTTATTCAGCAGCAGAAATAAAGGCACAAGTCTTTGTAGGCAAAACTTACCAGGGTGGATAGATATGAATGATGTTGTTGGGTGTAAGTTTGAGCTGGACTGCAGTTTGCTTACTGAACAGAGCTTTCAGCTTTGTTGTATCTTTAGAGCAGCAATCACCATCATTCTGAATGTCTGTCAACTGCTCACAAAGTGCAACCTGTATGGAGCACTCTTCATGAACTTCGGAAATGTTTAAAATAAGTGTACCCGATTTAGCACCTGAAAAAGTATACAGAAACAATGGGTGCATTAAGTGGTTGATATCTCAACAATACCAGCAAAACAATGAAACAGATGTAACTAACATTTACCAAGCAAGGCCAAGGGCACACGTTGAATATTTGTTAAGCTTTTTTACCTTTGAATACAGCTAAAAAAGTCATCACTTCATAATTGGTGGTGGGCTCACCTCTGAGACCTGCATAGATTCTGAGGATGAAGAAGCAACATTGCCAACTCAGCAATGCCGCCCTGTAGCTGTTTTAACCTGCACAATGGGTCTCCTGGCCACACAGCTAGGCATGGAAGGACTTGTAGAAGTCTGAGCGTGATCAATCTAGGGCTTAATGACAGCTGTCTTAAACCCTTTCTATCACCAAGAGGCAGGGCATTGGGCAGATCCGAGTAAAGCGCCAGGAATCGGCGATTCTAATGAAATGTGCCAATTTCTGGTCTGCTATTCTGTTTACCGTTTACAGTTCGAGTTTGCCCATCTCTAATCCCGAGACCATTTATGTGTGGGGTTACTTTTCATCCAAATTAGTGATCTAATTCACAACTTTTCCTACAAACACTACCATGCATGAAGAGAGTTATCTAAATATCATCCAACAGTAACTTTTCTTAATCATCAAGGAGCAACTTGGTGATGAACAATGAATTTTCCAGCACGATTGAGCATCATATTACAGGGAATAAGTGATAACGAATTGGCTCCAGGAACAATACATTGAAAATTTGGGATTTTTGTGCAGAAGAAACATGTATCTCGATCCCTTGAGAATCTATAGTTCATCCTCAAAAGTTGGGTAGATCAAAAGAAAACACAGAAATTGTGACAAACTCCAAGCAGTGACTACGCAAGAATCAGTTGTCATCAGTTAGGATTTGGCTTAGAAGCTCATATCAATGTCGGCGCAAATTGAAATTCCTTGAAAAATACTGTTGAAATTTGAGTCTTTACATAAACTTGAGGTATTTAACAATAAAACATTAACTTTTGGGGGCGTGGCCTGGACATGGCTGAGACCAGCAGCACCTAAAGGGAGCTCCTGTGCCTGGACCCCATCCACTGCCATCACAAGCGATTACACGCAAAAACGAAGGTCTTGACGGAGAGTGTGGACCCCCAGACCTGCAGAGAACATCCCCAGCACTCCAGATGCCTGGCAAGTCTGATATTAAACAGTTTTTCCCCTCCTCGGGTGCACGCTGCCATACTGCCTGCTCTGCTAAAATGGCTGCTGCTTCTATCAGGGGAGAGGAGCACTCCAGGGCCCCCTCAGATCGCTGAGACCCAGGGCCCAGCACCTCTGCCCGGAGGACCACCAGAAACACCGCTGGATCACTTACCAAGGGACCCAAGGTACCTTCTAACCAGGGGGGGGGGGGGGGGGAACGCTGGAATGGGCAGGAAAGCCTCCATCATAGGAGACAGGGGGCGGGATGGACTCTCTCCTTACTCCCCCTCCCCTACACATGGAGGGAGAGACACTGCTGCAGCCCTGATAGCCAGCAGAGGAGAAATGCACACAGTAAATCCTAATGCAGCTCCATGGTCCCCTGAGCTGGGTTCTGATGCTTCTAGAGAGCCCCCTGTCCTCACCATTGAATGTGAACATACCTCCCCAGATATCTGTTATGGAGTCCATTCTGCTGACCTCTCTGGCCAGGGGTCTACATCCAGTTCCCTGCATGATGTCCCCCCCCTTCTCAAGCAGACGACCTGCATGATATCAGAACACGGATGCAGTTTTTCCCCACCAAAGATGACATGGAGGGATACATCCAGAGGCTGGAAAATGTCTGCAAGTCAGAGATTGGGCCCCTTAAGGAGGACACTGCTAAGCTCAAGAGCACCATGCACACTGTGGTCCAGGAGGTAGCTGACCTATCATCTATTGTAAAGCAGCAGCAACAACAACTAGATCAGCATGAGCAGAATTTCAACACCGTGCTAGATATGCTGGAGGATGCAGAAAATCAGAACAGAAGAAATAACATTAGGCTGAGGGGTGTTCCGGAGACAGTGGTCACACGTGACATTACTCCCGTCCTACTACGTATCTTCAACTCTTTGTTAGAAAGACCCCAAGACGAACACATCGAGATGGATAGGGCACACAGATCCCTGGGTCCCAAACGGGACGACGCAGCACGTCCCAGAGACATTATCTGTAGGATCCATTTCTACCAACTAAAAGATAATATAATGAGGAAAGCTAGGGAATCTGATTCCATTGACCTTAATGGGGTGCCCGTTCAGCTTCTTACGGATCTCTCACCTATCACGCTTGCCAAACGCAAGGCCCTGCGCCCCTTGTTGGACCTTCTCCGAGAGCGGGAGATACCCTACTCATGGGGTTTCCCTTTCCAACTCCAGGTCCGCAGGGGCTCGGAGACTCAGGTTCTGAGATCCCCTGCCGACATCCCAGAGTTCTGCGGGGCACTTGGACTACCATCGATAGACATCATGAACTGGCCACAGCTGTCCACCTTCTTCTCCAGGGGCCTGGGGTCTGGTCATCGATTCTCATCTGAAGAAGCTCGTAAGAGAAAGAGGGGCCCTAGGCGTTGCTCGGCAACACCGTCAGCTGCAACATGAACCTTCCTGTTGGTCCCTGTTTGACTTATCACAGTTGGACTTTTTTTTTTTCTCTTCTTTGGGGCTCTTGACTGTGGCTCCCAAATCTGATCCAGGGGCTCTGTCACCACTCCTGGCCGGAAGTTGCGGAAACTTTTACCCCTTCTAGTTTGGTGGAGATTGTAAATATATTTAGTCGTGCCTTTCTCTAACATGCCGTGCCTTTCTCCTCTGACTAATCATGTCAGATAGTGATTTTTTGATTTTTTGTTAATCATTCTGCATTTGTGCTACTAGAAAAATCAATTGTGCATCCATCTATGTATATGGATTCTTGTGCTATGCATCTGTAATGAATTGTACCAGAATTTTTACACTATATGTGTTTGTAAACCTGTCTCTGAATAAAGATATAACTTTTTACTATACATCCTAAGCATTTATAGCTCCACTATTTGTTCTCCTATTGATTAATGACATTGTAAGTGTTGAGTAGCTCAGCTGATCAGGCATTTTCCTGAGAGCTGTATGAATTTAACCATATGGAATATGTTTATATAATCTGTTTTTCTGTGTTTTTCACAGTCTATCCTTTGGTTATTATGGACTATAGGACCCGTGATCGTACGTGGCTCCTTGAACTAGATGAGACCCTGAAAGAAACTGGTGACAATTTGGGCGGGGATCTCAGTGGTGGTCTGCATGACAAGATTGTGAGATATAAGGACCTCATGAGAAAACGAACGAGGCTGTGGTGGAACCATGCTTTCCTTGAAAAATATTTGGTAAAGGGTTTAATACCTAGAGGACTTCGAGTCCAAGTATTCCCTGCCTATCCCATAGAGGATGAGGCATTTAAGTCTCAATGGGAGACCATTGCAGACACCTGTTCCAGGGGTTTCATTGGCTTGTTGTCTAAAGACAACAGGTCAAGTATAGCCCTTTTAGAAAAAGAAATGGACGAACTACAAATTCTGATAAAGGAAGGCCTCTCTAAAGAAGCGCTGGCCAAATTTGAGAAGGAAATTGAGGGTGACATCACAAAATGGGAGAAAGAAATCAAAGAAGGCAAGTTGAAAAAATTCCACCGAGACCAAAGTGATTATTCTAATCACAGAGTGTACAAGTGGAAAAACAAACGTGGGAAACCTAAAAAACCGCCCCTTGGACCAAAACCTGGTCTGCCTAAGCCTGGTGTACCAGATCTACCTAGAACTCCATCTCTAGTTTCCCCTAACGTCTGGAGATGAAACTCAGGGAGAGTCAGAGGATGAAATAGCAGGCCCAGCGGGACAGTCAAATGATGGAACACGTCAGATAATCACTCGCCTTCAATCTCTGAACCCTCTAAAACCAAAGGGAAAGGTAATTGTTGATAATAGTCTCCAGGTGATCAATCTCTCAGAGCACTTTCTGACACCTATGCAGTTAGATGTACTTTCTAAAGGTGTTACCTTTGTACCGGCTAATTCATTTAATTTTTTTATAGCCATGAAGGACGTGCACTTATTTGCACGTAAAGTACTGCTTAAGAAACTGCATATGAAGAGTGCTCCAGAGACAGGAGACGTTTCAGAACAAGAAGCCCTTGGTGCCTTGGAGGATCTAGAGAATGAATTGCCACCGACTGAACCAGGTAGGTTCCCCAAAAATGTGATGCCTAAATCAAGAAAATTCCCCTCTTTGTCTGCCTGCCCAGCTATTGATATATTCACCAGATTAGTGGTAGAGGATTTTAGAAAATTGAGTACAAGGAGGTCATTTGACAACATGACCTACCAACAGAGGGAGGCTATTGCCGAACTAAAATCTCTCGAGAATGTAGTTATAAAGGCGGCAGACAAAGAGGGTAATATTGTAATCTGGCCGTGCCATCTATATGAAAAAGAGGCCCTAAGGCAACTGCGAGACAAAAATGTCTACCAGAGGCTAGATCAGAACCCTGTTGGTTCTTTTTCATTGGAATTAGAACGGATCTTGGTGAGTGCTATGGAGGAGAGGATCATCACAAAAAAAGTCCTGGATGGACTTTTGGTCAGAGCCCCGAAAGTGCCTACCTTCTATTTGCTTCCAAAGATCCACAAGGACCCCGTCAATCCCCCGGGGCGTCCGATAGTCTCAGGCATGGAGGGCCTTTGTGACCCGATATGTCGATTCATTGACTTCTATTTGAAGCCTCTAGTTGAGACGCTACCTTCGTATATACGAGATACTGCGGACGCCCTTACTAGGATTGACGGGGTCTTTGTGGAGAAGGATATGTATTTAGTCACGGCCGACGTGGAGTCCCTCTACACCTGCATTGATCACGATGCAGGTGTGGAGGCGGTCCGCTTCTTCCTTGAGGGGTCCAACCGGGATGCGCATCTATGTGAGCTGATTATTGAACTGCTCTGTTTTGTCCTGTCTCACAACTTTTTTACATTTAAAGATCGATTCTATCTTCAGAGGCGCGGCACTGCCATGGGCGCGGCCTGTGCACCTTCGTATGCAAATCTGTTCCTAGGACACTGGGAGCGGGGCATTTTTGCTTGCGGGGGTGTGCGGGCCGTTGCCCATGTGCAGTGCTGGATGCGCTATATTGATGATGTGTTAATGGTGTGGCAGGGCACTACAGAGCAGCTCAGTCTATTCATGAATGATTTGAATAAAAATAATTTGAATATCAGACTCACCTATAAATTTAGTAATTCAGCAATTGACTTTTTGGATGTCAAAATTATGGTTGATGGATGTGGACTGTTACAGACTGACGTATACCGTAAAGATACATCTGTGAACGCATTATTGCATGCGTCATCAGCCCACACTCCGTCAACCATAAAAGCGATCCCGGTTGGACAATTCTTGAGGATGAGGCGGATCTGCTCCACGGAGGCTGACTTTCAGAAACAGGCTGAGGATCTGAGTGGAAGGTTTAGGCAAAGAGGTTATAGTCGCAGGACCATCAAAAGGGGCTATAATAGAGCTAGACTGACCAAACGTGATGATCTCCTCCTTCCTCCCAAAAAGAAAACAAGTGAGACTTACGGGAATATTAAGATTCATCTCGACCCATAACCCGCAGTGGGAAAAAATGAGACAAATTTTGGCTAGACACTGGCCTGTGTTATTGTCCGAGCCATCCCTGAGGGGGTCCTTTCTGAGATCCCTCAGATGACCTCGAGACGGTCCCAGAATTTAAAAGACATTTTGATGCATAGTCATTATGCACCAAAAACAACAGGGATCTTTGGAATAGGGCCCCCGCGGAAAGGATTCTTCCCGTGTGGTGATTGCAGCGCTTGTCCCAGCATGATCAGGAGCTCTGACCGTCTCGAGTGATGGTTCCAGGACTTATGTGATAAGACAACACATCTCATGTAGCAGTACACATGTTGTGTACTTTGCTACATGTGGGTGTAACAAGATCTACATCGGATTGACCACAAGAGAATTGAGAGTTAGGGTTCGTGAGCATGTGAGGGACATTTTAGCTGCAAAGAAAGCAAAAGAGGATGAGATCGCTGCCCTCAATCCCCTGCTCCGCCACTTTTACCATCACCATGGTTGTAATATCAAAACTTTAAAAGTAAAGGGGATTGACCAGATACATGGAGGGATTAGGGGAGGGGATCTCCAAAAAATGCTAGCCCAACGGGAACGAAGGTGGATAATTACACTAGATACCGTGTCTCCTAAAGGCCTTAATGAAGCCATTAGCTTCGTTCCATTTCTCTAAATTGTAGGGGTAACTTGATCTCACAGTTATGTGTCTATTACAACCTTTGATCACCATTGTGATCTCCTGCTCAGGCTGTTCAGGATTTCTGTGTCCTTTTGTGTAATGTATGAAAGGACTCTTATTCTTCTCTTTTTCTTTTCTTTTCTTTATTTTTTTGCTTTTCCTATTTTTTCCTTAGTTTCCTTTTTTCATCAAACCCTCACTATCTAACTATAAAGATATGTTTTATCTGTTTTTAATATTTGTTTTTTATCTACACCTACAGCGGATATACTCAACCAATACACCAGGGATATTAAGCGGTCACCTTGCAAGAGACGTTCCCATGATGTTTACCTGGCCCTGAGCGACCACCATTTTTGGAAATATGGAGATAATAGGAAACTTTTGTATTGATCTGAAATTGTCAATAATGGTGTTTGTTGTCAGGCTGGGTAACCTGTCTGCCTTCAGATCGTGTGCGCGTGCGTGATCTGCTTCACCGGCCGGGCTGTCACTAAGGCGCATTACGGCGCACGGCTCGTTATGTGCTGCCATGGCGACGGCCGGGCGCACTGTGATGAGTCGGACGTCGCGCCGGAAATGACATCACCGGCTTCTGCTGCCGATTGCGCACGCGCCGTCTCCAGCGATCTGTTTGGCTGAAAGACCCATGTGACCGCAGTGTTTGTGAGTATAAAATCCGCCATGCACTACATAATATCACTCCTCATGATGAAGCATATGCCTATTTAAGCAAGCGAAACGTACGTAAGGAGTCTGATATGGAGGGATTGAATCTCCCTATCCTGCACTAGCACCTTATTCATTGTATGTGATTGCACTGTTAATGTGTTTACTCTAGCACTTTATCTGGGATGTTGCAATACTTGATCTTTGAGCTGCCAATCTATACCTGGATTACTGTGGTTGTCTCAATATGCTATATACCTCCTCTGACTAATCATGTCAGATAGTGATTTTTTTATTTTTTGTTAATCATTCTGCATTTGTGCTACTAGAAAAATCAATTGTGCATCCATCTATGTATATGGATTCTTGTGCTATGCATCTGTAATGAATTGTACCAGAATTTTTACACTATATGTGTTTGTAAACCTGTCTCTGAATAAAGATATAACTTTTTACTATACATCCTAAGCATTTATAGCGCCACTATTTGTTCTCCTATTGATTAATGACATTGTAAGTGTTGAGTAGCTCAGCTGATGAGGCATTTTCCTGAGAGCTGTATGAATTTAATCATATGGAATATGTTTATACTTTCTCTAACATGTGTTGTCTTCCCCTCCCCCCCCCCCTCCAATACTCACCTTGTTACACCTTACCCCTCTTCTCCTAGTTGCTCCCTTACCTTGCGGTCCTATCTTACCCTCCCTTGAATCCGCCTTCTCTCCTATACCCCCCCTTCCCCCCCCTGCTCTATGACACCTTATCCCTCTACTCCTAGCCGTCCCATTACTCAGGGATTCCGCCTTACCCTCCCCTGGTCCCACTTTCTTCCCGTCCTCCCCCCTTTCCCCCCCCTGCTTTAAGAACCCGGAGGCGCGGTCCAAGGGAGTCAGTGTAGCTATTCACAAATCTTTAGCGGCGCAGGTGATGGACTCCAAGATTGACCCACATGGTAGATTTGTCTTCCTGAAGCAGCAGATAGCCGGGACACCATAACTATTGCTAATCTGTATTTACCCAACCAGGACCCCGCCCGAAAATTGATTGCGTACCTACGCGACCTGACAAACTTCGCAGAGGGCTCAGTGATCCTGGGGGGCGACCTTAATTTTATACTGGATAGAGACTTGGACTCCTCCTCTCGCAGGTCCTCTGTTCCTGCTTCTCACCTTGAAAAATTTAAGTCTACACTCCTTGATAATAAGCTGGTGGACGTCTGGAGGTTGCTAAACCCGAGTGCCAGGGATTACACTTACTACTCCTCCGTTCATGACATGTACAGCAGGATCGATCTTTTTCTTCTCAGCCATAAACTCTTATTAGCAGATCCTCTAGTTGAAATTGAACCCATGATCTGGTCGGATCATGCTCCGATCATTCTTTCCCTTGGCCTCTCGGGTTTGGCTCCGACAGAGTGGACCTGGTCCCTTAATCCAGGCCTTCTAAAATAGCCGGCCTGCCAGTCGGCGGTGAGATCTGCGATAGCGGGATTCCTATCGGATCATAAGTCTGATCCTACTGCACTCCCCTTTAAATGGGAGGCTTTGAAGGGAGTCATTAGGGGGATTCTCATCCAGCAGGGGTCCAAACTAAAACGGGAAAGGACTAGAGCAACTTCAGACCTGGCCTCTGTCCACCAATTAGAGACCCAAAATAAACAAGCTCCAACACCACAACTACTCACTGAATTGTCCAAGGCCTGTACTGAGCTACGTACTATAATGGACTCGGCATCGTCCCGTCAGCAGGACCGCTTCCACAAATACTTATACGAATTCTCTAATAAGCCGGGGAGAGCTTTAGCTAGATTTATCTATCCACGACTTCCTTCCACATACATACCATCTATTAGATCGAAAACGGGGGAACTTCTCCATAGGCCCCGTGAGATAGCGGATACATTTGGGGACTATTATAAATCTCTATATAATCTTAGGGGACCTTTAGCTGACATGTCTCCCGCAGAATATCTCCGACGTATCGAGGACTATGTGGCAGACACCCCACTTCCACCTATCGGAGAGGAGGATTCGGAGAACTTAGAGGCCACTTTCACGGAGCAGGAAGTGATCGATACCATCTCTGCACTTCCCAATGGGAAAAGCCCAGGTCCTGATGGTTTTTCGGCAAACTTCTATAAATTGTTTGTGCATGACTTAGCACCACAAGCCGGGTAAGGACTCCCTCTCTTGCGCCAGTTATCGCCCCATCTCCCTCTTGAATCTAGATGTCAAGATCTTTGCAAAGATCTTGGCCTCAAGACTGGGACCTCTGTTACAGGCTTCTATTCACAATGACCAAACTGGATTTATCATGCATCGAGAGGCAAGAGATAACACCATCAAGACTTTACTTATTGCAGCCCAGATTCAAAGCCACAACATCCCCGCATGCCTTCTCTCGGTCGATGCCGAAAAGCATTTGACCGCTTAGGATGGGATTTTCTCTTTGCCTCTCTAAAGCAGTTGGGCCTGGGCCCGGTCATTGTGGGGGAAATCCGAGCGCTGTACCGTGGTCCCACTGCGCGGCTTAGAGTCAATGGACTCCTCTCCCCTGCCTTTGGGATCTCCAATGGCACGCGGCAGGGTTGTCCCCGGTCACCTATGCTATACGCCATTGCAATGGAGCACTTGGCCTGTGCCCTCAGGAGATCTACAGATATTGAGGGTGTGAAAAGGAGGGGACCAGAAATGACCATGTTAGGGGCAGACTACTCAGTATACATTATAGTCTTCAATAAATTTATTTTCAATAACAAAAGTACATGTTGTACAGTAATACAAACATAGACAAAAATCAACATTGAGTAGGTATCAACTACGCCTATAGTATGGGAGGGAGGTGGGGGGTAGGGGGGGGGGTTCTTTGGGTAAGAAAGAGAACCAAGGTGTTATTACTGGACTTCCAAAACTGCCAGGAGTGGTGAGTAGGTTCAAATCCCCGTATTACGTTATACAGGATTGTTTTTAGTTCTGATCAGTCACGTGAGGCTAAGTGATATCGGGTTTTCCCAGTTTAGGGCCTTGCGCGGCCGTTTCCATAGGGAATCCAGTACGTCCCGCATGAGCAACATGGGATATAAGAACTAGACAAACTAGAGGGGGCGTTTAGGGAAGTAGGGGGAGGGAGGGGGTTGGGAGGGAGTGGGGGGGGGCTGGAGGAATTTCAGGCTAAGGGGGGGGGGGAACCGAGGGGGCTGATAGAAAGTCAGAAGGGATAAATCAGGTAGTAGGAAATGCAAGGTAGAGGACATGAGGGGGTTGAGTGATAGTGTCCCATTACTTTTACCTTTGTCTCCCCACCGGTATTCAAGGAGGGGGGTCCACGGCCGCCGGGTGACCAGCCCATAGTGCCCACGCCTCTGACATGCATCGCCTTCTCGGGGCGTTCATTGCCAGGTGGTATTCGTGGGAGAATATTGTGTTGAGTTTTTTGGTAAGGTCTCCAATGTTTGGGGGGGTTGCGTTTTTCCATGATGTTGCTATACATAATCGGGCTGCAATAAGTACATAGGAGATTACATGTCTTGTGACTGGGGGAAATGTTTCCGCTCCTATGTGTAACACTGCCAGTTGTGGAGATAAGGGAATGTAGGTGTCTGTAATTTCCCCCATCAGGACAGCCACCAATAGCCAGAACTGGGCAATCTTAGGGCAACTCCACCACATGTGCGCCAGATCCCCCTTCTGGCCACACTGTCTCCAGCACAATGGCGAGGATCCCACTGCAAGTTTGGCCATACTGGAGGGGGTGATGTACCAACGAAGATGCACTTTCTTTAAGGATTCTAAGTGATTTATGCATTTTGTGGCTTGCGATACACTCCTAACCGCTCCCTCCCATTCATCACGGTCAGCTTCAAAGGCTAGGTCTTTCTCCCAAGAAACCATGTTGGGGAGCTTTGTGGGGGAATTGTGAGCCAAGAGTCCTTCGTAGATCAGGGAAAAACCCTTCGGGGGGTTAGTTTCTGCGTGGAGGAATCGCTGAAATGGCGAGGGTGTGGGTTGCTTAAGAACGTGTGTGCATGCAGGGGACATGATAAAGTGTCTCACCTGTGAGTATTGCAAAAAGGAGTGACGAAGGGTCTAAGAGTCCCTGCTAAATCTGTCGTCAAATGGAAGTAGTCTGTCATCTTCTATCAGATCCCCCATGGAGAGTATCTCCGAGGACTGCCAGGGTGTGATATTCAACGTGGGGATGTGCACCTGTAGGGCCTCCAGCGGTATTTTCTCCGGGGGCAGCTGTAGCCAGAGATCTGGCATTTTTTTCCATGTCTCTTGAAGAGTACAGATCGTGGTCAAAGGGTGGTTCACCCTCACCGGCCCCAACGCTGCCCCAGCCAGGAGCCTGACAGGCGAGATCCCCGGGTCTAGCTCCGTCTCTAGCTGAACCCATCCTACTTCATACTGTTGCCTCCACAGGGCTCTAGAAGCTTCTAGGATTGCTGCTTTGTGATAGGTAACGACATCCGGTACTCCCATACCGCCCTCTTTTAACTTCATGTACATCGTTCGTCTCTGGACTCTTGGTCTACCTCCCGCCCAAATAAAGGTGTTAATTTGATTTTGTAGCTGTGCTAAGAGTTTGCCTGGGAAACCCATTGGGACGCAACGAAACAGGTATAGCAGTTTCGGCAGCCATAGCATCCTGAAGGCCTGAATTCGAGCCATCCAGGATAAAGGGGGCAGAGGACCTTTGGTCAGTTCCCCCTTCAGTGTTGCCATTAGTCTGCTTAAATTGACTCGTGCTACCTGTTTCGTGGGACACAAGGTTATTCCCAGGTAAGGTATGCCCTCCGGGACCCAAGCAAAGGGGAACTGTGTGGAGAGGGCGACCAGTTCCCTTCCCGACAAATTAATGGGGAGTGCCATGGACTTTGTCATGTTTAGTTTGTAGTAGGAAATTTTTGTGAATTCGTCGAGTTCTTTGAGAATAGCCGGAATAGAGCTATCGGGACTAGTGCAGGAGATGATGACATCATCAGCGTACAGCCCTATGACATGATGTTTAGATTCCACATGAATACCCGCAATCTCAGGGTTGGATCTAATGGAGGCCGCAAGGGGTTCCATGACGAGGGCAAAGATCAGGGGTGACAAAGGGCACCCCTGTCTTGTTCCGTTGGTGATGTCAAAGTGTCTCGACATGAATCCCGACATTGACACTCGGGCCCCCGGATTAGAATAAAGGCTCAGAATGGCAGATAGGATTGGGCCGGAGAAGCCGAATTTCTTCAGAGCCTCTCGCAGATAACCCCAGTGTACCCTGTCGAACGCTTTTTCAGCGTCAAGTGACAGGAATACACTGGGGTCTCCCCTTCTCTCAGCTATCTCCACCAGGTCTAACATACGCCTAGTGCCATCTCTGGCCTGTCGTCCCCCCACAAAGCCCACCTGATCCGAGTTTACCAGCAACGGAATCACCTTGCCAACAGTCTGGCAAATACAGTTAGGGCCAGAAATATTTGGACAGTGAAACAATTTTCGCGAGTTGGGCTCTGCATGCCACCACATTGGATTTAAAATGAAACCTCTACAACAGAATTCAAGTGCAGATTGTAACGTTTAATTTGAAGGGTTGAACAAAAATATCTGATAGAAAATGTAGGAATTGTACACATTTCTTTACAAACACTCCACATTTTAGGAGGTCAAAAGTAATTGGACAAATAAACATAACCCAAACAAAATATTTTTATTTTCAATATTTAGTTGCGAATCCTTTGGAGGCAATCACTGCCTTAAGTCTGGAACCCATGGACATCACCAAACGCTGGGTTTCCTCCTTCTTAATGCTTTGCCAGGCCTTTACAGCCGCAGCCTTCAGGTCTTGCTTGTTTGTGGGTCTTTCCGTCTTAAGTCTGGATTTCAGCAAGTGAAATGCATGCTCAATTGGGTTAAGATCTGGTGATTGACTTGGCCATTGCAGAATGTTCCACTTTTTTGCACTCATGAACTCCTGGGTAGCTTTGGCTGTATGCTTGGGGTCATTGTCCATCTGTACTATGAAGCGCCGTCCAATCATTTTTGCAGCATTTGGCTGAATCTGGGCTGAAAGTATATCCCGGTACACTTCAGAATTCATCCGGCTACACTTGTCTGCTGTTATGTCATCAATAAACATAAGTGACCCAGTGCCATTGAAAGCCATGCATGCCCATGCCATCACGTTGCCTCCACCATGTTTTACAGAGGATGTGGTGTGCCTTGGATCATGTGCCGTTCCCGTTCTTCTCCAAACTTTTTTCTTCCCATCATTCTGGTACAGGTTGATCTTTGTCTCATCTGTCCATAGAATACTTTTCCAGAACTGAGCTGGCTTCTTGAGGTGTTTTTCAGCAAATTTAACTCTGGCCTGTCTATTTTTGGAATTGATGAATGGTTTGCATCTAGATGTGAACCCTTTGTATTTACTGTCATGGAGTCTTCTCTTTACTGTTGACTTAGAGACAGATACACCTACTTCACTGAGAGTGTTCTGGACTTCAGTTGATGTTGTGAACGGGTTCTTCTTCACCAAATAAAGTATGCGGCGATCATCCACCACTGTTGTCATCCGTGGACGCCCAGGCCTTTTAGAGTTCCCAAGCTCAACAGTCAATTCCTTTTTTCTCAGAATGTACCCAACTGTTGATTTTGCTACTCCAAGCATGTCTGCTATCTCTCTGATGGATTTTTTCTTTTTTTTCAGCCTCAGGATGTTCTGCTTCACCTCAATTGAGAGTTCCTTTGACCGCATGTTGTCTGGTCACAGCAACAGCTTCCAAATGCAAAACCACACACCTGGAATCCACCCCTGACCTTTTAACTACTTAATTGATTACAGGTTAACAAGGGAGACGCCTTCAGAGTTAATTGCAGCCCTTAGAGTCCATTGTCCAATTACTTTTGGTCCCTTGAAAAAGAGGAGGCTATGCATTACAGAGCTATGATTCCTAAACCCTTTCTCCGATTTGGAAGTGGAAACTCTAATATTGCAGCTGGGAGTGTGCACTTTCAGCCCATATTATATATATAATTGTATTTCTGAACATGTTTTTGTAAACAGCTAAAATAACAAAACTCGTGTCACTGTCCAAATATTTCTGGCCCTAACTGTATCTTCACATCCATGTTGAGTAACGAGATGGGACGATAGTTGCCTGGTCTGTCAGGTGCCTTTCCAGGCTTCAAGATCGTAGAGATCGAGGCCTCCAGGGCCTCAGCCGGGAGAGTCCCCTCAGTCTGCCAATGCTGGAACAGTCGAAGGAGGTATGGAGCCAAATGGGGGGAGAACGCTCTATAGTATTCATTTGTCAGACCATCAGGGCCTGGAGCTGAGTTCAATTTAAGAGTCGCCATTATTTTTGTTACTTCTGCAAGGGTGAAAGGTTGGTTCAGGGACTCGAGCATATCTGGGAGGACCGTCGGGAGGTCAAGTCCTGTCAAATAAGCTTGGATGCTGTCTAATGAGGGTTGTTGAGTCATGGAGTCGTTTGACAAGTTATAAAGTTTAGAATAGAAATCCGCCATAACTTCTACTATGTCGCTTGGGTTCCTAATTGTTTTTCCGTCGGGGGATGTCATGGTCGTCACCATTGATTGAACTACCCTTTTCTTGAGTCTCCTGGCTAGCAACGTGCCAGCCCAGTCTCCTGCAGCATAGTATTGGGTGCGTAGTTTCCTCAGTCCCAACTCGTGTTGGTAGAGCAACTGGGATCTCAACTTCGTTCGGAGGTCAAAAATCTGGGTGGTCAGCTGAGGCGTTGGGCAAGCTTTGTTCGATTTCTCCAAATTTGCTATTTGTTCCGACCATTCTCTCCACTGCTTCTCTCTAGCTTTCTTGTTTTGAGCGGCCTTCTGTATAAGGAGGCCGCGGAGCACCGCCTTATGTGCCGCCCATAAGGTTCCATCGGTAATCTCTCCAGTGTCGTTAAGTAGGAAGAATTCCTCTAGGTTCCCACCCAAGGTGTCTAACGTCTTTTGGTCTGATAGAAGGCTAACATTCATCCTCCAACGACGTGGCGCACATCTGTTTTGCCCCTGGCTGATCCCCAGTGTGACGGGCGCATGGTCCGACCACGAGATCAACCCAATTTCGGCCGACTTGCAGCAGGGCAAAGTTTTTTCTCCTACCAGGAAGAAATCGATCCTGGAGTATGTTTTGTGACTATTGGAGAAGAAAGTGTAATCCCTTTCTTCTGCGTGGAGATAGCGCCATACATCGTGGAGTCTGAATTCCCTGCATAGGTCCGCCAACTCTCCTCTCTTTCTTACTCGCGGAGCTGAAGAGTCCAGTCTGTTCTCCATGATCTGATTGAAATCTCCACAGATCACCAAGGAGCTCTCGGCTGAACAGCTCAGCTTTTTGAATAGGGCTCTCAGGAATCTCAACTGTCCCATGTTCGGGGCATAGACCGTCACTATCGTGTACGGCTCTCCTGAGATGAGACAGTTTAGTATGAGATACCTCCCCTGTGAGTCTGCCTCCACTGAGATCTGCTGGAACTGGACTCTGCTGCTAACCATAACACACACTCCTGCCTTCTTAACGTTATGATTAGCAAAGTAGATGTGGGGGAAGGAGGGGTTCCCTATCCGGTGATTGTCTTCGGCCAGAAGATGGGTTTCTTGGATGCATATAACCTCCGCTCGCAACTTGCGAGTCTCCTTCCATAGGAAGGAGCGCTTAACTGGGGAGTTTAGTCCCTTTACATTAAGCGAAGCCACATTCAATGTTGAGTTGGTGGACACTGACCTGACCGGGCGGACCGCAGACATGGCCCCCAACCTCAACTGCCGGGCGGGGAGACCTCTGGCAAAGAAAAGAAAAGTGGTTAAGAGGGTAGAGAAATAGAAGAAGAGAGGGGGGACCTAGGTGGGAGGGGGGGGGTGTAGAGAGAAGGATGGGGGGTGGGTAGACGGGGGGGGGGGGGGGTGAGGAGGAGGGGAAACACTTATGTAAACCAAAATGTCGTCAGATAACAATTATCTGACTATCAGGGGGTACTGAGAAGAACCTAATCTGGATCCTCCCTTTGAGCGACCGAGTCCAACCGGCCACAAACAAGCGGGGGGAGGTCCAGCTCCTCTCGCCGCTCCAAGTGGAGCTGCGACAGTTGGGTCTGGTGTAGGGGACCAAAAGGTAATCTCAGGAGGACAGGTCATCCCACACAGACCAGAGTCAAGTCTTCCCGGGCCTTTTCTTCTAGTAGAGCCGCCGTCATAGTTGGGGTCTTTGTGGCCCTATTTCTGGGGTCTGGGGAGAGCTTGCAGCGGAGGGCGCTAAGTTCCAGGAGCGCAACGCTCTGCGCAGTTGAGTTGGTGACTCGAAAGAATGTCTGGATCCTTTGTATCTAAAATTCACAGATACCGGGGTGCCCCAAGCATATTGGATCCCTTTTTCTCTCAGTAGTTGGCAGCTGGGAGCAAATTCTTGCCTCCTGGCGAGCGTGCCCGGTGAAAGGTCTGGGTATACTGCAGCGTTCTTAAATTGCGTTGGGAGAGTGGGGTTCGCTCTCATGGCGTGTACAAGCGCATCCCTCGTTTTAGTGCTTAAGAAAGAAATCAAAATGTCTCTGGGGACATCTTTTGGTAATTTTGCAGGTTTAGGCAGTCTGTACATTTTCACAGTCTCCAAAGTCTCTGGTGCGGCTTCTGGGAGAGCTGCAGATAAGAAAGCTGTGACAACTGCAGGGAGATCCTCTCCATCTTGTGATTCTGCCACCCCTCTCAATTTAACATTGTTTTTGCGTAGCCCGTCTTCCAGGTGGCACAGGGTTGCATGAACTGTGCCCATTTCCCTGTCCATCACATCGTAACTGTCAGCTAGATTGTTGTGGGCAGTAGCATAATCTGCCATTTTAGTTTCAATGTGTGTGGTTCTCTCACCTAAGGCCGCCATTTCTGCCCTCATTTCTCCCATCATGTCTCTTATCTCTCCCAGCATTGTGTCTCTCATGGAGCCCAGCATGTCTCTCATACAGCGTTTTGTCAGAGGGGAATCATCCCTACTTACAGGGCTGCGTTCGTCTGGGCGGCGGGGAGATCGCGGTGTGTGGGAAGCCGTGCTGGCAGGGGACGCTGGGTCCTTCCTGGTCGGCGCCATCTTGAATTCCCTGTGAGGCTCCGGAGTGAAGAAGTCCGTGAGCTTGCTGTCGGCCTCACGGCGGCGGGACCCGGTCCGCGGCATGGTCAGGGTGAGCGCACGGAGTTGTACCGTCTCTTGTGCCAAACAGGGGCTCGGGACAGCCGTTAGGAGCCGCTTCTCCGGTCTGTGTGCAGGAGCTCCTCTAACATGCGTCCGGCGCCATCGGCTGCTGGACACGCCCCCTCCTCAGTATACATTATAAAAAGAAAGAAAGAATGAGAGTTCTAATGCCCAAGTAACTAAAAACACGTATTTGCTGTCCACACCAGTGTATATTGCAAAGAATAATATTTTATTAGATGCAGTGGATACAATAAATAGACGTGTCTAGAGTAAAAATGACAAGGATTCAAGACATAAGGAGGGAGACAGATGACAAGTGGGCAAGACAGGCAAGGGCTGTATAACAAGGTTCAGAGGGGCAGTAAAAGTGCAATGTGCTAAAAGTGCATAGATCAGGGTAAAGTTCAGTTCAACTATGTAGATATAGCATAACCCCGATCTAGATTGCAGTAAAGTGCACAATAATGACTTACCCATAAACCTAGTAAAGGTCCCCTGCCAAGTCTGCCCACCGGTCCAGTAGCCCCGACACGTGTTTCGCGTCGGCTGCTTCGGGGGGCTAGTGGTGACAAGTGCTCATTAGTGAGGGGTTTTTAAATGGAGTAGTAGCCAATGGGAGACCGCTGATGTTTGCTGCAATTGCAGCACTGGCAAAATGGTTGTTACACAGCGGGGAGGGCATTCTGGGTTGCACCGGGTCCGGAACGCAACTTCCGGTGACGTCATTTCCCCCGGTGCACCCTTAATAGACGTCCCCCTCGCCGGTCACTTCCGGTTCGCCAGTGCGCATGCGCACAGCGTCTGGCGCCATTTTGGGTGAGGGCAGAGGTGAGGGCATAATAGTAGCGATATGGGAGTAATCCCAATCGCTCCAAACATTAGATATATGTAATTCCTGCACTACCACTGATGGGGCAAGCAGACAAGCAGGTGGTGGATTGAGATACAGTAGGTATGAAGCAGAGAGGAAAAGGGGGGGGGGAATAGGGGAAACAGAAGGCATAACATTAGTAATACAACAAATCATACATAGATACACATACTGACAGCAGTCAGTTCGTATAAGGTGATGTAATGCCTGTGTTTCTCCACTGGTTAATATCCATCCTAATTCCTCCATAGCTCTTGTATCATCCCATGAGGGTTCAATCCATCGTTCCCATGGGCCAACTCACATCTCCAAACAGACTGGTCACCCGGGATTTGAAGAATATGAGTAAACGTCATCATAAAGATAATCTTTCTTCTTCCCAGAGACAGGCCCTAAAACAACTTGGGGACCTAAGTGGAGTCGTAATTAAACCAGCGGATAAGGGGGGAAACGTGGTCATATGGCCGACTAACCTATATGAAAAAGAGGCAATGCGCCAACTAAAAGATAAAAATTACTATGAAATGCTCCCCTCCAATCCGATTAACAGGTTCTCGGTGGAGCTCCGGGCCATCTTGGAGAAGGCTTTCGAGGCAGGCATTATGCCTAAAAAGGTCATGGATGGACTCCTCGTCGAGGCACCAGTAACCCCCACCTTCTACCTTTTACCAAAGGTTCACAAAAACCCAGAGGTCCCGCCTGGGCGTCCGATTGTCTCTGGCATAGGAGGGCTGTGTGATGCAACTTGTAAATTTATTGAATATTATCTACATCCACTAGTGGAGACGCTGCCCTCCTATGTCAGGGACACCTCGGACGTCCTACGTAGGGTTGATGGTTTATATTTAGAGAGGGGTGGGGTGTTGCTGGTGACCATCGACGTGGAGTCCCTGTATACCAACATAGGGCATGTTGATGGCCTTGAGGCAGTTAGCTATTTTCTAAGTATGTCCAACTGGAATCAGGATTTGAGAGATCTGATCTTGGAACTCCTGGAGTACATATTAACCCATAACTTTTTCGTGTTCGGGGATCGGTTCTACTTGCAGCGGTGCGGCACAGCGATGGGGGCGGCCTGCGCCCCGTCATATGCTAACCTCTTCCTGGGTTGCTGGGAAGGGGGGATCTTTGGCGGGGGCAGGCACTTGTCCCCCATGCGCTGTGCTGGCTCCGTTATATTGACGACATATTTGTCGTCTGGAGTGGAACCGTCCCCGAGCTCGAGATGTTCGTCCAGTCCCTTAATAGCAATAATCTCAATATAAAACTAACTTTCAAATATGCCAGGGATGAGATTGATTTCTTGGACATAAAGGTGATCATCAAAGAGGATGGAGAGGTGGCTACAGATATTTTCAGAAAAGAAACCTCAGTAAACTCTCTCCTTCATGCCACCTCATCACATACACCATCAACCATCAGAGCAATACCGGTTGGCCAATTCTTGCGGCTTCGACGTATTTGCTCTGAGGGGGATGTGTTTAATGAACGTGCAGTGGATATGAAGGAGAGATTTCAAGACAGAGGCTATAGCATGAGGAGCATTAAAAGGGGCTACATAAGGGCAAAAAAGACCCCACGGTGCGACCTCCTAGCGAGCAAAAATAATAAAAAAAAGCGAGGAGGGATCCCCTGTTTTGAAATTTATTTCCACGTATAACAATCAGTGGTCGGCAATCAGGGGTATCCTCACTCGCCACTGGGATGTTCTGAAAACTGAGCCAGCTCTATCCTCTCTTATCCCAGACCGACCCCTGATGACTGCCAGGAGGGGCCGGAGCCTGCGAGACAGACTAGTGCACAGTCATTACATCAAAAAAAGAGAATTTTGTTTACGTACCGTAAATTCTTTTTTCTTTAATCATCAATGGGAGACCCAGACAATGGGGTTTAGGGCTCCGCCCTCCGGAGGTCACACTAGGTACTACAAGTTTGTAGACACCGCCTCCTCCGCATATAAACCCCCACCGTAGGAGAAAACCTCAGTTTAGTCTATAAGCTGCGAGGAGAAAATTAACCACACCCGAAACATCGGGAAGAATGCCGTGCCCAGACGGTTGAACAACCCGGAAAACACTGTCTCAACAGAGAACAGATGAAATGCAAACATGCAACGGAACAACTGGGTGGGTGCTGGGTCTCCCATTGATGATTAAAGAAAAAAGAATTTACGGTACGTAAACAAAATTCTCTTTTTTCTGGTCATCATAATGGGAGACCCAGACAATGGGGATGTCCTAAAGCAATACCCCAGGGCGGGAAGAGTTCCTCAACAAGACGGATAATACACGGACCCCCTTAAAGGTGGGCAACCGCCGCCTGGAGGACCCGCCTGCCCAAACTTGCATCCGCAGAGGCATGGGCATGCACCATATAGTGCTTTGAGAAAGTGTGCAGGCTGGACCAAGTGGCCGCCTGACACACCTGGAGAGCAGATGCTCGATGTCGCAAGGCCCATGAGGCACCAACAGCTCTTGTAGAGTGTGCCTTCAACCCCACCGGGAGAGGCAAGCCAGAAGACCGGTATGCCTCTTGAATGGGAGCCTTGATCCACCTGGCCAAGGTTGACTTCGAAGCCGCGGACCCCTTACAGCGACCCATCGTGAGGACAAATAAGGAATCCGAACTCCGAAAGGAGGCGGTCCTGGACACATAAATGCGTACAGCTCTCACGAGATCCAGAGTATGGAGGTCGCGCTCAACCTGATGAACGGGAGCGGGGCAAAATGATGGGAGAACAATCTCCTGGTTTAGGTGGAAAGTGGAAACCACCTTCGGCAAGAATTCAGGCCGTGGACGCAACACCACCTTGTCTTGGTGAACCACCAAAAAAGGTGACTTGCACGAAAGTGCAGCCAATTCTGAGACCCTCCTCAGAGACGTAATCGCCACCAGAAAGACCACTTTCTGGGACAGACGAGAGAGAGAGATGTCTCTCAGAGGCTCAAACGGCGGTTTCTGCAGCGCCGCCAGGACCATGTTGAGGTCCCAAGGGTCCAGAGGTCGCCTGTAAGGCGGAACCACCCGAGACACCCCCTGCAGAAAATGACGGACCTTCGGGAGAAGCGCCAATCGCCTGTCAAACAGCACTGAAAGTGCCGATACTTGACCTTTCAGAGAGCCAAGGGATAATCCCAACTCCAAACCCGACTGTAGGAAAGCCAGCAATGTCGGGATGGACAAAGGCCACGGTGAGCGACCACCAGAGGAACACCAGGAGAAAAAGATTTTCCACGTTCTGTGGTATATCTTCCTGGAGACAGGTTTCCTTGCCCGGTTCATTGTGGCAACAACCGCAGGAGAGAAACCCCTGGATGTCAGCAGCCAGGCCTCAAGAGCCATGCAGTCAATCTGAGGGCCCTGGAATTGAGGTGGAAGAACGGACCTTGCGCGAGTAGATCTGCGCGTTCTGGGAGAGCCCACCGGTGTCCGCCTGACAGTTGCCACAGGTCCGGGTACCAGGACCTCCTGGGCCAATCTGGAGCCACCAGAATGGCTCTGTTGCATTCTGTCCTGATTTTCCACAGAACCCTGGGAATTAGAGCCAGAGGCGGGAACACATATGGCAGCTGGAAGCTGGACCAACTCAGGATCAGGGCATCCGCCCCCAGAGACTGAGGATCCCAAGACCGCGCCATGTATTGTGGCACCTGATGATTCAGCCGTGAGGCCATCAGATCCACGTCCGGAACGCCCCATCTCCCACAGATGTCCCGGAAGACTTCTGGATGCAGGGACCACTCTCCGGCGTCCATCCCCTGTCGGCTCAGGTAGTCGGCCTCCCAGTTCTCGACCCCTGGGATGTGTACTGCGGAGATCAGGCAGCCGTTTTCCTCCACCCATGCTAGAATGCGGTGGACTTCGGCGAGGGCCTGAGCGCTTCTGGTCCCTCCCTGATGATTTATGTAGGCGACGGCCGTCGCATTGTCGGACTGTACCCGAATGGGCCGTCCCGACAGGAAGGTCTGAAACGCTAGGAGCGCCAGATAGACCGCCTTGATCTCCAGTACGTTGATCTGCAACGCCGACTCCGACTGAGTCCAGAGGCCTTGAGCCCTGTGGTGTAAGAACACCGCCCCCCAGCCCTTCAGACTGGCGTCGGTGGTCACCACTAACCATGACGGTTTTAGGAAGGATCGACCCCGTGACAGGTGATGTGGCAGGAGCCACCACTGCAGGGAGTCCCTGGTCGATTGTGACAGCGTCACTAGTCGATTCAGAGAGATCGTCCTTTTGTCCCATCGGCGAAGAATCTCCAGCTGGAGAGGTCGGAGGCGAAACTGCGCGAAAGGCACCGCCTCTATCGCCGCTACCATGCGTCCCACCAGCTTCATCAATCCCCGTAGGGAAGATTGTGGTGACAGAAGAACCGTCTGTACTCCTGACTGGATCGCAAGCTGTTTGGCTTGAGGTAGGGACACCAGGGCTGAGTCTGTGTGGAAGTCCATGCCCAGATATGTCAATGACTGGGTCGGGACCAGGGTCGACTTTGGAATGTTGAGAAGCCACCCGAACTGTTCCAGAGACTTCATGGTCGCCTCCAGGCTCACCCGACAAAGGTCTTCCGATGGCGCCCTGACCAGCAGGTCGTCTAAATAGGGAATGACGGCGTGTCCTTGCACATGCAGGAGAGCCATCATGGAGGCCATCACCTTTGTGAACACTCGCGGTGCCGAGGCTAGCCCGAACGGCAGTGCCACAAATTGGAAGTGTTCTTCCCCCACTGCAAATCTCAGCCAGCGCTGATGAGCTGGTGCAATGGGCACGTGAAGGTAAGCGTCCCTGATATCGATGGACGCTAGGAAATCCCCCTGTGACACCGCCGCGATCACGGAGCGCAGGGATTCCATACGGAACTTCCGAACCAACACGTGACGGTTGAACAACTTTAGGTCCAGAACCGGACGGAAAGAGCCGTCCTTCTTTGGGACGATAAAGAGGTTGGAGTAAAAACCCCTGAACCTCTCTCCCGTGGGCACTGGGACCACCACTCCGTCTCTGCGGAGACCCTCCAACACCAGGTGAAAAGCCTGAGCCTTGTCTGGGGATGGGACAGACCGATGGAATCGGTGTACCGGCTGTGACGTCAGCTCTATCCTGTAGCCTCTTGAGACTACGTCTCGGACCCACTGGTCTTGGACGTGGAGTAGCCACCTGTCCTGAAAGAGAGACAGGCGGCCCCCCACCTGTGGGGAGACAGGATGAAGGAGCGAGTCATGCCGAAGCGGGTTTGGGGGTGGCAGCTGCTGCCCCTGCCGGCTTCTTTTGGCGACCTTTGCCGCGCCACTGGGTAGAGGGCTTGCCCCCACGGTCCGTGCGAGTGGACGTTGCTGATGACTGCGAGCTGGGGCGAAAGGACCACTGCTTTGGGTTCCTTTTCACGGTATACCGTGGCTTAGGCTTATTCTGCGGTATCTTAGACTCAGCAGAATCCTTAATCAGCTTGTCCAGCTCGGTGCCAAAGAGCCTGTCACCAGAAAATGGAAGATTTTGCAAAATCTTCTTAGACGTGGCATCTGAGTCCCAAAGACGCAGCCACAACAACCTGCGGATCGCTATAGCATTGGCGGAAGCCACAGCTGAGCGAGTGGCAGTTTCCAAAGTTGCCGTCCTGGCGTAATCCGCATAAGCCTTCGCCCTGTCGGTAAGCGCCAGGACCTCTGGGCTGGACCTAGCTAGGTCAGAGATACCATCCAAGCAGGAGGTAATCGCCTGTAGGGTCCAGACCGTGGCAAAATTAGGGGCAAATGAAGAGCCCACAGCCTCGTAGGATGACTTGGCGAGTTGCTCAACCTGTCTATCCGTAGCATCCTTCAATGAGGAACTATCAGAGGCAGAAAATAAGGAACGTGCAGCAATCCTGGTCATGGAAGCATCCACCTTTGGGGACTGCGACCACTCCTGAAGCACCTCCTGAGGAAAGGGAAAGCGAAGGTCCTTGGCTTTACGGACATAACGCCGCCCAGGATGTAACCTGGGTGTTCTAATCACCCTTCCAAAATTAGTGTGGTCCATAAAGGCTCCACTTGGTCTAGCCTCCGGCCGCAGCCATTGATAGACCTCCTTGGGGTGCACAGTCACCTCCTCGGGAGGAGTGACCAGACGTAAAGTCTCATTGATGGAGGACACCAGATCCTCAACCCCATCTGGAGATTCAGAGACAGACCCAAGAGTAGAACCCCCATCATCTTCCTCACCATCAGAGGAACGCTCCTCCTCAGAGGGAGCCTGGAGCTCTGGAGAGGCCTCACGAGCTCGCTTAGGGGGTCTCACAGTAGAAGTAAGAGACACCCGGGGGTAACTAGGAGGAGTAGCTGGGTTTTCCAGCCTCCTATGAAGAGCCTCCAGGGATTGCGACATGGAGGACATCTGGGCCAGCAGAGATTCATTTATCTTACTCTGCGTTTCCCATGTCCCTGGGATCAGCCGAGCCTCAGGGTACAGACCCGCAGATCCTGACTCTGCAGTAACTGTCTGGGTCTCTGGGCGCCCGCAATTATTGCAGGACCCCTCCACCAGTGAACCGTTGCATGTAGCGCAGGTAATGGTGACATCTGCTGCCTTAGCAGCATGCTTCCTTACTGAGGACATCTCCACAGTAGGGGAATAAGCCAAGTTGTAAACAAACAAACCGGGGAACCCGGTGGCTTACCGACCGCTAGGAGCGGTAGGAGGAAGCGGTGTAATTGTGTGACCTCCGCGAGTTCCGGTCTCCCTGAGAGTGCAGACACACGCTGCAGCCAGATCCCAGCCGGGAAGTGAGGGAGAAGATGGCCGCCGACTGTGAATACGTAGGCGTGGCCAGGAACACGCGGGAGAACACAAAAAACACGCCCATCAGTGAGTCATCACAAGAGCTGCTTCCTCCCCCTCCAGGCTGCCTCAGCAATGGAGGTGCCAGAGCCCGCAGCGCGGGAAAGAGTGTGAAGTAATACACATACACACACACAGACTGCCCGCACAAAACAAACAGCAGCAGCCTTCAGCTTCAGCCCCTGTGACACACAGGGCGGTCAGCCAGAGTGACCCCAGCACAGGGTACACTATCAGAACCGCGGACCCGAGGGTAACCGCGCGGTCTGAGTGCCATGCCACCAAAGTGACAGACACTACCCCCAGGCACACATGAGACCACAAGGGGCCTCAGTGCCGGTCCGGTCTGTAAGCACCTTTAGGGAGGCCTCGGACGGGGGTACAGCACCAGTCCGGAATGTAAGCACCATAATGGGAGGCCTCGGACTGGGCTGGCTCCGTCCGGTCTGTAAGCACCATTTAGGGAGGCCTCGGACGGAGCGGAGCTGTGCAAGGCTCCAGGCTCCCCCTATCCAGAGCCTCCACAGAGGGATGGAAAGGGGAAAGCACGACAGCGTACCGGGAGAACAGCTAAGTGTCCAGGCTAAAAGCCCTCCGGTACCTCCACCAGCGTGTTCCACAAAGGGTGAGCGGGGAGACTGTCGAGGGTCCCGACCGGGACCAATTACCTTGTCTTCATACGCCATCACGTAAGCTGTGAGAATGCAGTGAAGTGCAAGCAAAGCGTGATCCTCCGAGCACACTAAGTTTAAAACTGAGGTTTTCTCCTACGGTGGGGGTTTATATGCGGAGGAGGCGGTGTCTACAAACTTGTAGTACCTAGTGTGACCTCCGGAGGGCGGAGCCCTAAACCCCATTGTCTGGGTCTCCCATTATGATGACCAGAAAAAACTTTATTTCCCTTTAATACCGGACGTGCGCTAGTCGGCTGTTTCCCTTGTGGCTCCTGCCTATCCTGTAAAACCAGCATTTTTTCGCACCAAGCTCTTTAGAAACCATGATGGATCTAGAGAATTCAATATAGGGAAATACATCACATGTAGTACTTCAGGTGTTATTTACCATGCTACATGTGGTTGTGGTCTCGTGTATGTAGGTTTGACAACCAGGGAATTGAGGCGACGTGTAAGGGAACATGAGAAAAGCATAATGGCGGCTGAGAGTGTTGAGGACCTGAGTACTCTACGCACCCTCCCTCGTCACTTCAAAAAATACCATAACTGCAACCCAGAGACACTGAGAGTCTGTGGGATAGATAAAGTGCAGCTTGGAGTACGAGGGGGAGATGTTAAAAAAGAACTATCTAAGATGGAATGCCGGTGGATCGTGACTTTGGGCACGATGTCACCGGCAGGCCTGAATGAGAGACTCAGTTTTTCGCCCTTTTTGTGACCTATGTCTCTCTTTTTTCTTTGCAAAATGTGACGCCCTGACACCTAGGGAATAACCCGAAATGAGCACCACTTGATGGGTGTTTTTAGACATCTCTAGCCCTGTATTGTCTCTCTACATCCCATTACTAATGTAAAAGGTTCTCTAGTTGTCTTGGGAATGTGATCTAGATGCCATCTGACCTGGGATATACACAGGGACTTCTGTATATATGTATTTTAACCCTTTATGTCCGGGTGTTTGATCCCTCCCTGACCGCTTGATTGGGGTCAGGATAATCTGTTTGAGTCATGCCGCCCCTGGATATAAATAAACGCTGTTCAGCGTATCCGTAGGTTTATCGGATTGTCAGCCTTTTAATTTGTGCTTTGTTCACTTTTTAGATTCACTTATCACTTTTTCTACTATGGGATTTGGAGATGTGAGTTGGCCCATGGGAACGATGGATTGAACCCTCATGGGATGATACAAGAGCTATGGAGGAATTAGGATGGATATTAACCAGTGGAGAAACACAGGCATTACATCACCTTATACGAAGTGACTGCTGTCAGTATGTGTATCTATGTATGATTTGTTGTATTATTAATGTTATGCCTTCTGTTTCCCCTATTCCACCCCCCCCTTTTCCTCTCTGCTTCATACCTACTGTATCTCAATCCACCACCTGCTTGTCTGCTTGCCCCATCAGTGGTAGTGCAGGAATTACATATATCTAATGTAAAATGGCGCCAGACGCTGTGCGCATGCGCACTGGCGAACCGGAAGTGACCGGCGAGGGGGACGTCTATTAAGGGTGCACCGGGGGAAATGACGTCACCGGAAGTTGCGTTCCGGACCCGGTGCAACCCAGAATGCCCTCCCCGCCGTGTAACAACCATTTTGCCAGTGCTGCAATTGCAGCAAACATCAGCGGTCTCCCATTGGCTACTACTCCATTTAAAAACCCCTCACTAATGAGCACTTGTCACCACTAGCCCCCGAAGCAGCCGACGCGAAACACGTGTCGGGGCTACTGGACCGGTGGGCAGACTCGGCAGGGGACCTTTACTAGGTTTATGGGTAAGTCATTATTGTGCACTTTACTGCAATCTAGATCGGGGTTATGCTATATCTACATAGTTGAACTGAACTTTACCCTGATCTATGCACTTTTAGCACATTGCACTTTTACTGCCCCTCTGAACCTTGTTATACAGCCCTTGCCTGTCTTGCCCACTTGTCATCTGTCTCCCTCCTTATGTCTTGAATCCTTGTCATTTTTACTCTAGACACGTCTATTTATTGTATCCACTGCATCTAATAAAATATTATTCTTTGCAATATACACTGGTGTGGACAGCAAATACGTGTTTTTAGTTACTTGGGCATTAGAACTCTCATTCTTTCTTTCTTTTTATAAGATATTGAGGGTGTATGGATCCAGGGAGCCCATTTTAAACTGGCCCTCTATGCTGACGATCTATTGATTTACATCACGAACCCCCAGGTCGCCTTCCCGGTTATCATACGAGAGTTCATGAGATTTGGCGACGTGTCAAATTTCAAAGTAAATTACTCCAAGACAGAGGTTATGAATCTTACTCTATCGGATGCCTTGGTCCATCAGCTTCGGTCTTCCTTCTCTTTTCGATGGGTTGACAGAGGCTTGAGGTACTTGGGCATCACTATACCCAAAGACCCTAAGGATCTTTATACCCTTAACTACGCCCCACTTTTACAAGCTACATTACGCGACCTGAAAAGACTCTGTGGCACACCGCTATCCTGGTTTGGACGCATTAATGTTACCAAGATGGATATCCTGCCTAGATTTTTGTATCTATTCCAAACTGCTCCCACTGATATTCCACCACAGTTCTTTCATCAGTTAAATAATGCCAAACGTAAATTTATTTGGGGCGCCAGGAGACCTCGGATTCGCTTTTCGACCCTGACTGAGCCAAAGCGAAGGGGCGGGATAGGGCTCCGACTTCCAGCGCTACTATCATGCGACGCTTTTGTCGAGGATCTTAGACTGGAGATTCAATTCAAATAGTAAACAATGGGTGACAATTGAGAATTTGGCTTCACCCACCTCGCTGCGCTGGGTGCCATGGTTGCGAAAGCATAACCGCCCTCCAGACAAGATGTTCCTCCCTCTCTCACAAGTGGTGCTGAACTTTTGGGATGTGTGGCGGAGTAGAGTCTGTGACATTGCCTGTCCATCAATTTTAGGTCCCCTCTTCCATAACCTAGACTTTCCCCCAACAGTTGGGAGATCGACCTTCTTGAAATGGAATGTGGACACTGACCCTGACATGTTTCAGGTCAAGGAATGGCTAAAGGGGGAGACGACGACAGGGGGCGGAGGGTTGGGACCGGGGTCCTGGTTGGAGATTTCCCAGCTGAGAACATTCATCCGATCTCTAAGTAGGGGGGCCCCCTCGAGATTTGAGTCACTACTGCTCTTGCCCGACGCCCCTGCTCACGCTATTTCTCTCCTGTATGCGGTGATAGGAGAGGTCAGGCCGCCCTTTGTCCCTCGATTCTTTACTGCATGGCAGATGGACTTGGGAACTACCTTCACTGAATCTGAACGAACCAAAATTTGCTTGTTGACCCACAAGATGTCGATATCCTGCAGCTTTCAGGAGACAAATTATAAAATTTTGACTAGGTGGTATAGATGTCCCACTCTGATGCACACAATGCTCCCTTCGGTTTCGGAGCTGTGCTGGAGGTGCGGAGAGGAGCCTGGGACTATGCTTCACATCTGGTGGCGTTGTAAGCTCATCCAGGCTTATTGGCATTCAATCTTCTCGGCATGTGAGTCTATCACTGGGACTCGCTACCCCACACTTCCTCAGATCGCACTCCTGTCCCTCATTCCGAAACCGCTCGCCTTGGTCAAACGCAGTCTTTTCCGCTTTTGCCTTATGGCGGCGAGGGTTCTAATACTGAAACATTGGAAGTCCACAGTTATCCCCTCTCTCGGAGAGTGGGTGATTGAGATGGACAGATTATGCCGTATGGAGGGCCTGATGGCACGAGACCATGAAACCTGGGAGAAGCACCAGAGACCGTGGACTCCTTGGTGGCTTTTCCGAGACGGTTCTCCCTTATCATAAAATGATTTCTACGAGCCTCTTGGTTGTATTCTGGTGGGTGCGGTGGACTCCTATTCTCACACTTCTACTTTCTCTTCTTCTATCATTCTCTACTTAAATCTTTAGATGGTTTTAAAGCTTTTTCTCTCGCCTTATGTTGCTTGGGGGTCTGTTTAGGGGTCTTCATTCTGACGATCAGCTTTATTTTTTTTCTCCTGGCGATCCCTGATCGGACTCTCCGGTTTCTGGTGGAAGAGGTTGAAAAGTTAAGTATACTTAAGGGGTAATCGATATTTCTATTATAAGTGTATTTGTCCGGAATTTGACCCCGATCTTACTTTATTCCTTCTCTCTGCCTTTTTCTCCTTGAAAGGAGTAACAGCAACCCGTGTCTATATGTATGCGATTAACGCACTTGATGTTATTATTGGAATTCTGATAATTGTCAGTTTACTTTGTTATGATAAAAAACTTGAATAAAGAAATTTTCTGAAAAAAAACATTAACTTTTACAACAGTAATCATAGAAACAGCTTATTAAAAGTTCTAAAAACTATGAAGAGGTAAACTTTGTAAAAAAAAAATTGTCAGTTTCAAAGCTTTTGGCCACAACTGTACAGAACATTCTTTGTTAAAACATTAGGATAGATAACAAGTATAGTACACTGCTCAAAAAAATAAAGGCAACACTCAAGATGGTAATAAATAACAAACTTTCGAGACTACTCAGGTCTCTTCATCAGGTCTCTTCTTTTATGAAGAAACCTAAATAGTCTGGAAAAATTGCTGTTTATTACCATTTTTCCATGTCTTGGAAAAAGAAAAACAAAACATTTCCGATATGAAGCAACACTGGTTGCGAATCAATTTCTCCTGCTGTAGTGCAAATGGAACAGACAATAGGTAATAATGATAGAAAATTAGCAAGACATCCACTATACAGGAGTGGTTCTGCAGGAGGTGACCACAGGTGACACAATTTTCATCGTTATTGGCTGTTGTTTTGGTCATCTTAACATTTTGTCATTGCTCTCACCTCTAGAGGTAGCATGCAGCAATTTCTACAATCCACAGAAGTTGCTCAGGTAGTGAAGCTCATGCAGGATGGCACATCAATGTGAGATGAGGCAAGGCTAGCTGTGTCTGTCAGCCCAGTGACCAGAACATGGAGCAGATTCCAGGAGACAAACCAGTACACAGCAGCAAGACCACTACCTCCTCCTTTGTGCAAGGAGAAACATGAGGGTCAGTGTCAGAGCCCTGCAAAATGACCTCCAGCAGGCCCCTAATATCTGTCTGCTCAAACTGTCAAGCAGATTCCACGAGGGTGGTATGAGGGTCTGATGTCCACAAGTGGGTGTTGTACTTACAGGCAAACACCGTGCAAGGCGACTTGACATTTGCCAGATAGCACCAAGACTGGCAGATTAGACATTGGCACCCTGTGCTCTTCATGAATGAGAGCAGTATTACACTGAGCACATGTGACAGACGTAACAGAGTCTGAAGACTCCGTGGAGAATGTTCTGTTGTCTGCAACATCCTTCAGCATGACTGGTTTGGCAGTGGGTCAGCAATAGTGTGTAGAGGCATTTCTTTGGAGGACCGCACAGCCCTCCATGTGCTAGTCAGAGGTATCCTGATTGACATTAGGTACCGGGATGAGATCCTCAGATCCACTGTGCAACCATATGCAGGAGCAGTGGGCCCTGGGTTCCTTCTGATGCAATACAATGCTAGGCCTCATGTGGCTGAAGTGTGTCAGCCAGAAGACTATCCAGGATTTGTGTCTGATGCCTTAATCCAGGTCTGGGAGAATACCTCAGGAAAACATCAGCTACCTCATCAGGAGCATGCCCAGGCATTCTAAGGAGGTCATGCAGGCACGTGACGGTCCCACACACTTTTGAGCCTCATTTTCTTGTCTTGAGGAATTTTCACTGAAGTTGGATCAGCCTGTAATTTGATTTTCCACTTTGATTTTGAGTACCATTCCGAATCCAGATCTCCTTGGGATAACAATATTGATATACAATGATAATATTTATGTATTATTGCTCTCAATGCATTCCGCTATGTAATAAAAAAAATTTCCTACTGGAATATTGCTTTCACGGAGATCTAGAATGTGGTATTTTAGCAGCGCTGTGTCGTCAGAGTTGGTGTCGACATAAAATGGACTGACTTCGAAAATAAATAATAAATTGGTTATAGTAGTTCAATGCAGTATGTGCTGCATATTATTATGAATAGTTATGTTCTATCTAAAAAGCTTAATTATTTTATCAGAATAATGATTAAAGCCTGGTGTTTACGTTGTACTACAATAAATTTATCACTTACACATGAGCCATGTATGAGGCAGTCGGGGTCAGGGAAATTGAGGAGTTGGAGGTTTGGCTTACAGACTTCACAGCCATGTCATTTATTGTCCCCTTTATTTTTGAGCAGTGTATTTGATAACAAAACAAAGTTTACCTTACCTGACAGAATTTTGCAATCAGATTCTCGTTGATGCCTCCAAAACGTAATGGCAGACCTCTCTCTGTTAAGCAGGCGATTCAGTCTTTCAGCTAGGCCTCCCCTACAGAGAATTAAAGAATGTGCCATGTGGCCAAAAGTTGTGTTAATTTATGCCAAAAGACAAAATAAAGCATACAAATGGGACTATTTACAATTTATTTTCCCTAGAACATTAGAATAATTGATTTCTGCAGAACTGTTCTGACACTTAAGCACAGTTAAAAAGCCCTTAAGACCTAATAAAATGTACAATTAGTTTTAGCAAGAAATATATAATTTATGTGCCAAAGGGTATTGTCTTCATTTTAAATATTATGATTTTCTGTTGACTGTATAAAGAATAAAAATAAAATTGGCATTCAACTTTCCCAAAATGGAGAATGCAAGGAACATAAAAGGTAGTGCATTTTTCAGCTATATTTTAAATATGGCATTTTAATTATCTGATAATTAATTAGACCTCTGAGGCTATAATCATAACATGTACCAACTGTGCAGTTTTTTATTGCAATATTAGTAAATACACAGCACTTTGGAGACTAAGGCTACTTTCACAGGTAGTGCTTTTTTTTGTGCGGACACGCAAAAAAGCGCTGTAAACGCGGTGCATTCACACACCTCGTTTTTTTATGCGCAGGGGAAAAGTGATGTCACAGAGGGGAGGAAGAATTCTGTTCTTCCTCCCCTCTGTGACATGTGTGACAGCCCGTTTGATTTCGAAGTGTATACAATATACAATGCGAAGTCTTAATAAAAGTAGCCAGATGTATTAAAAATAATAAACAATGAATACTTACCCTTCCGACAACCTGTTCGGTCTATCGGAGCTAAGCCAAGCACAGGTATGGCGCTGCCAGGACATTCCGTGACGTCATGGGCGCCGAATGGCCGCTCGCAGTCATGTGATATGTGACGTCATATGACGCACACATCGCATGACTGCGAGCGGCCAATCAGCGCCCATGATGTCACGGAAGGTCCTGGCAGCTCCATACCTGTGCTTGGCTCGGCTCCCCAAACACCGGCGGAGGTTAAGTATTTAATTATTATTAAACTGGTAGACTTGAAGAAAGAAAACCGGGCACTGGGTCCTTTCTTCGGGCAATTATTCCATTATGTGGGTTTGCGACACACCCATTCGGTGTTCTTAGCTCAAGCACAAGTACAGACAATACAATCAGACCTGTTGAAGCTCTGACTGAGTGAAACAGTCGATTGTCGTCCAGCTCTGCACCCCCTCCCTCCCTGCATGTGTAACCCAGATATGGATTGAATAAATTATCCACATGCCTGCAACCTGGTTAGTGCCGCTCCTTTTTCGAATTTATTTACCGTATATACTCGTGTATAAGCCGAGTTTTTCAGCCCAAAAATTGGGCTGAAAAGTCCCCCCTCGGCTTATACATGAGTCAATATACAGGGTGAGTGGGGTGGGGGCTTGTGTCGGGCTGGGGAGGCAGGAGGAGGCGGTGGGATACTGTATACTGAGCGGCCCCGTCACGTGGGGCCGCTCATTACATATGCACTGCATCCCCCTGTCAATC
Source organism: Allobates femoralis (assembly GCA_033576535.1). Classification (NCBI taxonomy): domain Eukaryota; kingdom Metazoa; phylum Chordata; class Amphibia; order Anura; family Aromobatidae; genus Allobates; species Allobates femoralis. The sequence continues at coordinate 134,174,231 of JARQOC010000005.1, forward strand.
AGCGCCAGGGGAGCAGTGCATATCTGTGCATAATGCCCCCAAACTGCTGCACACGTCCCCCCTGTTGAAAGGCCCCCTGCTGAATACTTACCATCCTGGTCTTCAGCAGCACCTCCGCGCCGGTCCTCTCTGCTCCGTCCTCCGTGGTCCCGTCATCTGTGCTCCGTTCCCGGCTGTATCATGTGACCAGCCGGGTCGCAGAAGCGATGACGTCATCGCTTCTGCGACGCGCAGCGAGCCCGGATGCAGCCGGGACGGAGCACAGATGACGGGACCACGGAGGACCGGAGCAGAGAGGAACGGCGCGGAGGTGCTGCTGAAGACAGGGATGGTAAGTAATCAGCAGGGGGGGGGCCTTACAACAGGGGGGACGTGTGCCAGCATTTGTGTGGGGCTGCTGTATAATGGGTGCTGCAATACCACTGGGCTGCAATACTACTGCGGCTGCTGTATATAGGGCTGCTGTATACATCACTGGGGCTGCAATACCACTGGGGCTGCTGTATATAGGGGCTGCAATACCACTGGGGCTGCTATACCACTGGGGCTGCTGTATATAGGGGCTGCTGTATACACCACTGGGGCTGCAATACCACTGGGGCTGCTGTATATAGGGGCTGCAATACCACTGGGGCTGCTGTATATACCACTGGGGACTGCTGTATATACCAATGGGGCTGCTGTATATACCACTGTGGCTGCTGTATATACCACTGGGAGCTGCTGTATATACCACTGGGGGCTGCTGTATATCATACTGCTGAGGCCTGTATACCACTGATGGGGGCTGTATACCTGTGCTGGGGTCCACCCTCGGCTTATACGCGAGTCAATAGATTTTCCCAGGTTTTGGGGCAAAAGTAGGGGGGGTCGGCTTATACACGGGTCGGCTTATACACGAGTATATACGGTAATTATTATTTTTAACACATTTGGTTTACTTTAATTTGAGTTTCGCAATGTATATTAATACATTGCGAAACCCAAATGGGGTGGTCACAGAAGGGAGAAGGAACAGGATTCTTCCTCCCCCTCTATGAGATCAGATCCAGCAGCGACATGTCAATTCTTTTTACGCCGACACTTTGTCCCATATAAGTGTGGCATATCTTTACACTGTGTCTGTACGGCAAAGTGAATTTCCCAGTCACTTTGCCGGCAGAAACAAGGCACATTGCACATTTTTGAAAAGCGCCCGTAAAAAAGTGCAATGTGTGAACGTAGCCTGAAAGCAGAGATTAAATGGTGCTGCAGTGCTATGACTATGGCCACAACATGTGAATACAGACTAAATGATGAACTTGTATAAATATATTCACAGAACCGCAGGAGTAAAAATATCCCAAATACATCATGTGTTTAAAAGTGGTGATCTCCCAAATTAGGGATTATGAATGATATAGAATAAACTCCAAATTGATATACAATAAACTTTGTATGAAAGACGCATGAAGTACTATAATCATAAAATAAACATTAATTAATGTACACTACCTAAATAGCTATAAAACAGAGTGTTGTCATAGTATGCACAAATAGTGTAACTGATGTGTCCCAAATAAGCCCAACAGCGCCTATGAATAACAGCTATCACTGAACTACTATACAGGGTGGTACACAAACTCTAATTCCATCTATAAAGGTAGCAATTCTAAAAGTCATAATTGACTCTTTAACAAGCCTTTCAATATGACCTAGGATTTCTGCCAGATCAGAACCCCAAACTGCAGACTCGGGTGACTGCCCCTCATCAGTGCAGTGTTTGGGAATTCTGATCTGGCTGTATGAGAGGCTAAATGCCCCGTTACATGTAGCAATATCGTTAACGATATCACCGCAACGTCACAGGTTTTGTGACATTGCAGCGACCTCGCCAGCGACGTCGCTGCGTGTGACATGTACCAACAACCTAATTGTTGCGGAATGGCCTGGATCATTTTTACATCGTTGGTCTTCCGCTGCCAAAATATCAATTTTTGTGTTCCAACAGTCTTGAAGGAATCTATCCATTGTGGGTTAGTGTCAGATCAATAGAGGTGGTTTTGTTTGTTAACTTCACAATTCACAAAAAAGTTTACCTCATCACTACTCATCTGAAGGCAATTGTCTATGCTGTGAAGATACGAGATGTGCAGTATCGGAAACAACGAATACTGGAATCCTGTGCTGGCATTTCTTCTGCAGTGTTGCTATCAGTGTGTCAAGAGTGGGAGAAGAGGGTTGCATTGACAATCTAACACAATGGGCACCATTTGAACACATTTATAAGTGGTCATAAACTTGTAAATAACTCATGAAAGAATAAAGTTACATTAAAACCAAGCACACCATAGTTTTTCTTATGAAATTCTCAATAAGTTTGATGTGTCACATGACCCTCTTCCCATTGAAAAAAAAAAGTTGGATCCAAAACGGCTGTCTTCAAAATGGCCACCATGGTCACCACCCATGTGGAAAAGATTTCCCCCTCCCTTATACTAATATGCCACAAACAGGAAGTTGATATCACCAACCATTCCCATTTTATTTAGGTGCATCCATATAAATTGCCCACCCTGTATATCACAAAATAGAGGACTATTTACAACATCCCACCAATGAATCAGAAGCTAGTCTCAGCATAAATCCAGAGTCACACTGGCAGAAATCTCTCATTGTACTTGGTCCCATGTTAGGCAAACAGGCAGCTGAGAAGCAATTGTTGAAGTTTGCGGTTTTGTTGGGGCACACAATTTCAGGATCCACAGCAGGGATCATCTTGTTAGTTACTCTTCTTTATTCACAGATTATGGCTCACACAATGCATTTTGGTGGGTCAACGCCTTCATCAGATCAGCTGACTAGAATCAAGATCAGCTGACAAGGTCACAACAAGAATTATCATGGAAATAAACATACTTATATGGTCACTTTTCAGAGTATGAAATAACATATAATAATGTAATATAGTAATTTTTATTAATTTATATAGCGCTATTAATTCCATAGCATTTTACATACATCAGTAATGCTGTCCCTATTGATGCTCACAATCTAAACATCCTATCAGTATTTCTTTACAATGTGGGAGGAAACCCACGCAAACACCATCATACAAACTCCTTGTAGAGGTTTTCCTTGGTGGGATTTGAATCCAGGACCTCAGCGCTGCAAGGCCACAGTGCTAACCACCGAGCCACTGTGCCGCCCAATTCCCATATAGAATGGCAAGCAAACACCAGACACAAAGAGTCTTATAATAATGGGAATTGGTAAATTGTTCTGTTTAAATATAAACTCAACATAGTGCACCAAGACAAAAGGTAAGAGAGAAAAAGGAGAGTTAAAAAATCATGAACACTCCCTACACAACTCCAGAATCAGGAAAGGTCCTTGATGACCAGTACTGTAAAGCCACAACTGCTCAGATTGAGGCACATTTACTATTGGAGGCAGTCATCTTGTTTTTCTTCAAGTTCAAGCAAACTTATCTGAGACCACAGTACAGCAACATATTGACCGAATATATAGGAGGAAAACAAGTAATCCACTGATGAAACGTCAATAAAAATGGATAAACAGAACACACAATTAAAATAGAATCATAGCATATTGTTCAAGCCGTAACCCAACACCATATAAATTCCATGGTCTCTGGTTTACAGGAATGGGACAAAACTCAATTTTTTGTTTAGTCCATCCGGGAACAAAGTGCCAAGGGTCACTATCCATCAGCATTCTAATTGGGCCAGTCTCTGTTTTTTAAGTCCCCTCCTCTGATGCCACAGTGCAAGGAGTCAATACTTTTTTTTACCTGCAAACGAATGGGGGGACACAGCCATGAAAGCCCCTGAAATGTCTAGAAATGGTTTTGAGTGTGGCGATATCTGTCGCCTTCTTGGCATTAGTAATATCACGTATGTGCTCTCTGATTCTGATATGAAGCTGTTGTGAAATCAGCCCAATATACACTTTTGAACACGGACATGTGGCATGGTAAATGACGCATGTACTACTACTACAGGAAATGTGCCTGGTAATAGAAAAATGTTGCTTGCCAACAGCACAATCAAAGCCCATCCCTCCTTTTTTTTTTTTTTGCATACAAGCCAGAGAGTTTCCATATGGGAAAAAAACAGCCCTAACTCTACTCCCCTCAAAGAGTAGAGGTTTAACTGTTCTAGCTACACAATGGCTGTCTGCCAACATGTCTCTTAAATGTTTCGCATTTCGAGGGGTCAGTAGTGGCATGTCAGATATATGCTTTGTCAAAATTGTATTGCTTTTTAGGACAGCCCAAAAAGGGCTTTCCTTATTTTATACTATTGTCAATTGAACCTGGATATAAATATGATATCTCCTTCATAATCTTTAAGTGGATTAGATTTAAACAGAAGTGGTTTCCTGCGGGTATTCCTTGCTAAGAGCAGTTATGTTTGCCGCCAGAAATACAACATGCAAAATAATAAAAACTGGCAAAGAAAGTTATTATTTACAATTACTGAAGTGGTACCACACGTGACCACAGGTTCCTTTTTCCAGCTGACATCAGTAAAGCCTTGTGCACATAGTATTTTTGGCACAGATTAGCTGCAGTTTTGTGACAAATCTGCATGTTTATCCTGAAGCCAGTAAAGTCAAAGACCATTGTTAAGTGTTATGCGCATGTTGCTTATTTTTTCCTTGCAAATTTGGTGCAGAAACAATCTGCAGCAGGTGAATTCTTGGTGCAAGTATCCTGCCTTATTTAGCCCTTCAGCCATTGACTTCATTATGAAAAAAGCATGGCACAAATCTAGCAAATTTGCACCAAAACGTAGAACTACAAGGAAAGAGAGCGCAATATAGTCTTATCTCACAAGTATCACAAGAAATAAATAAGCACTGCTCACCTGGACGGGTTGTGTAGCACACACCCGACATGCACACAAAATGGCTGCTGCAGGGTTCACACATCAACGGAAACTGTGGCAGAAATGGAGGATATAGGACTGTGTATACCGGACCCGCGCTGCTTATAGAGGAGGCGGCCAAGAAGTTGTTTGTAGCAATTGGCTTTTTAATTACATGGATGTAATTAAAAATCCACTTGCTACAAACAACTTCTTGGTTGCCTCCATTATAAGCACCGCAGGTCCGGTATACACAGTCCTATATCCTCCATTTCTGCCAAAATTTGCACCAAAGGCGCATTGTGTTTTTTGAGTGTTTTTCTATCAGAGAATTTTCTGCACCAAATACTCAGTGTGCACACATAGCCTAAAGCAAAGTAGTTATACCAGACAACCAATGGACAAATTTTTCAATATTTCTTCAATGAGCAATGTTCATAATGCAACGTTTTTTTTTTAAATCAAAGTACAGGAAGCAAAGAAGTCTTGTCTATCAATCACCTGCAGTCAGTCACTTACTTGAGTGGTGACATTTGTATGCAGAACACGTGACTGCTGCGGCCAGTGATAAGCTTTAACTGCAGCTCTAGGAGAAAAGGACAAGACATCCAATACAGCATCTTGAGGAACCACTAGATTTTTCATGTTGGCTGGGTGAGGAATTCAAGGGTAAATAATTCTTATTTCTTTTTTTTTTGTAGCATTCTTAATATTAGGGAATACTATTTCTTTAAGAAGGAAACCTTCCTAAGGCACCTTTTCACATCAGCGGTAATCGCTGATCGCGGCAGTTGCGGTGAAAAAAACGGAACTGCCGCGGTTAACGCATAACGGCCGCACTTGAGGTTCACTTGTGGCAAGCCCCATGCAATGTCTATGGAGCTTGCGGCAGGTGCGGCAAGTGCGGCATAGTTGCGGTTTTGGCACTTGCGGCAGATGCGGCTGCGAAAAAAAACGCGGTCAGCCGCGTTTTTTCGCGGCCGCATCTGCTGAAACCGCACTTGCCGCAAGCCCCATAGACATTGCATGGGGCTTGCAGCAAGTGAACCTCAAGTGCGGCCATTATGCGTTTACCGCGGCAATTCCGTTTTTTTCACTGCAGCTACCGTGATCACCGCTGATGTGAAAAGGCCCTAAGAGAAAATTCATTATGCTAAAGCTGTAAGGCTGCCTTCACATTAGCGTTTGTGAACGCTGCGTACCGAACGCAGCCAAACGCTTGCACACTGCGTTCCTATGTTTAACATGAGAACGCATTTGCCTGCGTTTGGCTGCGCACAATTTGTGCACCCTCCAAACGCAGCGTGTTGCATTTTTTGTGTGGTCGCTTGTTTTATCTGCAAGCACCCGCAAGCGCACAAACCATGCATGGATCTCAATGGATCCGCAGTGTCCTCCGCATGACAGCGCAGGAGAACGCTGCGGATCTCATTGAAATCTCTCCCAGTGACCGCGTGATTACCGGCGGCCACCGGGAGACCATGCAGAGCCGCCGCTGCTCTCCCGCCGGTGTCAGCGGGGAGAAACAGCTGATCTGACAGCAGTTTAACCCATTAAGGACCGAGTCACTTTGCAGCTTAATGACCAGACCATTTTTTGTAATTCTGACCACTCTCCCTTTATGAGGTAATATCTCTGGAACGCTTCAACGGATCCTAGCGATGAGATTGTTTTTTCGTGACATATTGGGCTTCACGTTAGTATTAAATTTAGGTCGATAATTTTTGCGTTTATTTGTGAAAAAATAAAAAATTTGGCAAAAATGTTGAAAATTTAGCAATTTTTAAATTTTTAATTTTTATTCTGCTAAACAGAGAGTTATGTGCCACAAAATAGTTAATAAATAACATTTCCCACATGTCTACTTCACATCAGCACAATTTTGGAAGAAAAAAAAAAAATTTGGTAGGACGTTATAAGGGTTCAAAGTTCATCAGCAATTATAAATTTTTCCACCAAAATTTACAAAACCATTTTTTTAGGGACCACATCACATTTGAAGTCCCTTTGAGGGGTGTACATGACAGAAAACACCCAAAAGTGACACCATTCCAAAAACGGCACCCCTCAAGCTACTCAAAACTATATTCAAGAAGATTATTAACCTTCAGGTGCTTCACAGGAACTAAAATAAAGTTGAAGGAAAAAATGGACATTTTAATTTTTGTAACAAAAATGTTCTTTTAGCCTCAATTTTTTCATTTTCACATGGGCAACAGGATAAAATGCATCCTAAAATTTGTTGGGCAATTTCTCCTGAGCACACCGATACCTCATATGTGGTCATAAACCACTGTTTGGGCGCACAGCAGGACTGAGAAGGGAAGGAACGCAATTTGAATTTTAGAGTCAATTTTCCGTTCAAAAAGTGAAATGGCGCTCCTTCACTTCTGAGCCCTGCCGTGCGCCCAAACAGTGGTTTATGACCACATATAAGGTATCGGTGTACTCAGGAGAAATTGCCCAACAAATTTTGGGATGTATTTTATCCCTTTGCCCATGTGAAACTGAAAAAATGTAGGCAAAAAAATTTTTTTGTCAAAAAAAAGTGTTTTTTTTTAATTTTTATGGATGAATTTGTGAAGCATCTGGGGGTTCAAAGTGCTCACTATGTATCTAGATACCTTCCTTAGGGGGTCTAGTTTCAAAAATGGGGTCATTTGTGGGGGAGCTCCAATGTGGAGACACACGGGGACCCTCCATACGCGACATGGTGTCCGCTAACAATTTGAATGGAAAATGAGCTCAAATTGTCAGCGGACACCATGTCGCGTTTGGAGGGTCCCTGAGTATCTCCACATTGGAGCTACCCCACAATTGACCCCATTTTGGAAACTAGACCCCCGAAGGAATGTATCTAGATGCATGGTGAGCACTTTGAACCCCCATATGCTTCATAAATTCATCCGTAAAAATGAAAAAGCACTTTTTTTTTCCACTAAAAAAATTATTTTTTCATTATTCCGGATCATTTTGTGAAGCATCTGGGGTTTCAAAGTGCTCACTATGTATATAGATATGTTCCTTTGGGGGTCTAGTTTCCAAAATGGGGTCACTTGTGGGGGAGCTCCAATGTGGAGACACACAGGGACCCTCAAACGCGACATGGTGTCCGCTAACAATTTGAGCTCATTTTCCATTCAAATTGTTAGCGGAGACCATGTGGCGTTTGGAGGGTCCCCGTATATCTCCACATTGGAGCTCCCCCACAAGTGACCCCATTTTGGAAACTACACCCCCAAAGGAACATATCTAGATGCATAGTGAGCACTTTCTACCCCCAGGTGCTTCACAAATTGATCTGTAAAAATGAATAAAGAAAATTTGTGTGGAAAAAAAAAGTGCTTTTTGCATGTTTATGGATGAATTTATGAAGCATCTGGGGGTTCAAAGTGATCACTATGCATCTAGATACGTTCCTTAGGGGGTCTAGTTTCCAAAATGGGGTCACTTGTGGGGGAGCTCCAATGTTCAGGCACACAGGGAGGGGCTCTCCATACCCGACATGGTTTCTGCTAACAATTGGAGCTAATTTTCTATTGAAATTGTTAGCGGACACCATGTCGCATATGGAGAACCCGTGTGCCACCAGTACAAGGGCAACTGGTAGAGTTGGGGTACAGCACCAGAAAATGCCACCTCTAATGAATGCGCTATTTTCTTGGGTGGCTGTGGGTTGAAATTTGCAGCGTGGGGACCCACAACATTGAGTCTCTCACGCTGAGGATTCCAGTCAGCCAGCTACCAAGTTGTACATGGCTGGCTACAAATACAGCGAAGGCCTTTTTTTATTTCTAGAACTAATTCTAGAAAAAAAAAATGATGTGGGGCTCCGCCATATTTTTGGTCCAGCCAGGTACAACTTGGCAGCTACAGACTGCCAGCAACCCCCCAGCTGCCTTTTTGTACCTGGCTGCAACCAAAAATACAGCAAAGCCCATTTTTTTTTTATTTCTAGAACTAATTCTAGAAAAAAAAAATGACGTGGGGCTCCGCCATATTTTTGGTCCAGCCAGGTACAACTTGGCAGCTACAGACTGCCAGCAACCCCCAGCTGCCTTGTTATACCTGGCTGCAGCCAAATATACAGTGAAGCTCATTTTTTTTTATTTCTAGAACTAATTCTTGAAAAAAAAATTATGTAGGGCTCCGCCATATTTTTGGCCCAGCCAGGTACAACTAGGCAGCTGGGGACTGGAATCCTCAGCATGGAAAGGCCCAAGCGTTCTGGGCCCCCCATGCTGCGAATTGCAGCCCGCAGCCGCCCCAGAAAATGGCGCATTAATTGAAGCGCCATTTTCTGGCGCTGTACCCATGCTCTTCCAGTTGCCCTGGTGCCGGTGGCAAACTGGGTAATAAAGAGGTTAATGGCAGCTTTTTATTTGCAGCTGGCACTAAGCCCGAGATTCATAATATAGGGCCAATGTTAGACCCGCCATTAGGAATCTCTGGTAAATAGTCAGAAAATACACACAGAGAAAAATCTTTTTATTTGAAAAAAAAAAAAACAAAACAAAATTCAGACTCCATCTTTATTATAAAGATCCGACGTAGTCCACAACGAAGGTCCCACGACGCTCGATCGCCTCCGACGTAGTCCACAACGAAGGTCCCACGACGCTCGATCGCCACTGCTCAATCCAGAGACTACAGCAAGGGATCAAGTGTCCTCTTCCTACAGTCTCGGGGGTCAGAGTATATGGTGCACTGTATGACAATGATCTGTTATACAGTGCACCATGACTATGATCCCAGAGACTATAACAAGAGGACACTTGATCCCTTGTTGCACCCATCATCCACGCATGCACACATCCACGCACGCACGCTGACATCCACGCACGCACATCCACGCATACTGACATCCACGCACGCACATCCACGCATACTGACATCCAAGCATGCACACATCCACGCATACTGACATCCAAGCATGCACACATCCACGCACTCATGCTGACATCCACGCACGCACATCAACGCACGCACACTGACATCCACGCACGCACATCCACACATCCACGTACACGCTGACATCCACGTAAACGCTGACATCCACGCAAACGCTGACATCCACGCACGCCGACATCCACGCACGCTGACATCCACGCACACACACATCCACGCACGCACACATCCCCGCACGCACATCCCACACACACACAGACATCCACGCACGCACATCATCCACATCCACGCACGCACATCCATGCACGCACATCCACATCCACGCACGCACACATCCACGTAGGCACATCCACGCACGCACGCTGACATTCACGCACGCTGACATCCACGCACGCACATCCAAGCACCACATCCACGCACACATCCATCCATTCACCCATCCATCCACCCATCTATTTATTCATTCATTCATACTTACCCACCGATGAGAAGGAGGAGCCCCTGAGAAGAGGAGGAGCCTCACCGGAGACTGCAGAGGACTCGGAGGCCGACGGTGCGGGCGCGTGCAGCCCGCCGGAATAGGTGAGTAGGAGCAGGGGGGTGAGGGAGGAGCAGGGGGGTGGGTAGGAGCAGGGGGGAGGGAGCCCTGCAACTTGACCGGCGGGTGCATGAGCCCGCCGGCAGAAACACTATTGAAGGAGGAGGGCGGGTGGATGGCGGGGAGCCGTATGGGGGGTGCCGGCCGGACACAGGGGGAAATTGGCACGGGGGGGGCTGGACAGAACACAGGGGGGGCTAGACAGGACACAGGGGGGGGACTGGACGGAGCGGGGACAGGACACAGGGGGCATGGAGTATGAGATAATGGCCGGCGGGTGCAGTGCAGCCCGCCGGCATATAAGTATGTTTGGGGGGGGGGGAAGGGGGGGCTAGGGGTTAACAAGGGTTCCCACACCTCTGCCTGACCCTCAGCTGTCACTGACAGCTTTTAGCATTGAGCTGTCACTGTTTGTTTAGAAGCAGTGACAGTTCAAAGCCACGACGAGTATACTCGTCATTAGTCGTAAGGGGGTTAAATCTCTTGCGCTGACACCGTGAGGTCGGCGCGGGAGATTTGAAGCAGTGATGAGCTGTTTCTTATCTCCTGCACTGATATCACCCTATCTGGTGTCAGCGTGGGAGACTTAAACAGCTGTCAGATCAGCTGTTTCTCCCCGCTGACACCGGCAGGGGGATCAGCTGTGCCCGGAGGAGGAGATCTCTGCTGCTGATCTCCTCCTCCCGGCCGCCCCCAGAGACAGCTGATTGGCTGCCCGGGCACCATACTTATGTGAACGCATGCAGAGATTCTCTGCTGCGTTCACATAAGTATGTGCTGCATTGCACTACGTTTGCATCTGCATGCCATAAGCATGCAGACACAAACGCAAGTGTGAAGGCAGCCTAAGTGCACCTTTCAAATCAAGATTCAGACTACGTAACCATCTGATACAATTTATCACTAAGAATATAAGTATCTTTATTACTCCAGTCAAGCTCAATACAATTAAGGCCTATGATTTGTACAAAGTCCAACTTTATCATTCCTATCACTGCCACAAACATTTCTTTAGACATGGAGTGTGTTTATCCCAACGCTGTTAAGGTGAAGCAAGGTTAAAAACCAGATAGAAATATGACTAGGCACATGGGTGCAATTAAATGCAGATCTTCCCACATGTGAAGTGGAAAAAATATTTTCCCCAGCACTACTTCTACATTAGCTTTTTTTTTTCTTTTCCAATTTTGTTAAGTAAAATCCATTACGCAAAATCCATTATATGCAGAAACTCCACTGATGGGCTATGTGCGAAGGTCGAGTATTCAGTTGCAAAAATTTCTGCACCAAATCTGCAACTCCTGACTCCTAAAACACAATGCATTCTTTAAGTGTTTTTTTTTTTTGCCTCGTTTTCAGGGTGTTTGTGATGTGCAGATTTTCTATGCATTTGAGGTGGAAATCAGCAGCAATAATTGACATGCTGCAGATTTATTTCTGCCCCAAACCTGCAAGGGAAACGATAAGCAAAATGTGCACAAAACTTCAGGATTTTCATTGACTTTGCTGGCATAAAATTTGCTTGCAGTTTGTGACAATCTCACCCAAAAGGAATAAAAACAACATAAAAACACACATAGCCAAAGCAGCTACTACACTAAAGCTTCTTCACACTGCTTAGCAAGCGCAGCGTCCGAATGAGCAAACGCTTGCGCAAATGTGTTCCTATGTTTAACATGTTTAACATGTGAACGCATTGCTGCGTATTGCTGCATTTGCGTTCGATGTGCACTATTTGTGCGCCCTCCGAAGCAGCATGTTGCATTTTGTTCGGTCGTGGACTTGTTATCTGCAACGCCGCAAGCGCACAACATGCATGGATCTCAATGGATCCGCATGTCCTCCCATGACAGCGCAGGAGAACGCTGCGGATCATTGAAGTCTTCCCGGCCACCGGGAGATCATGCAGAGCACAGCTGATCTCCGCCGTGTCAGCAGGAGAAACAGAACAGCTGATCTGACAGCTGTTAAATCTCCGCGCTGACACGAATAGGTCAGGTCGGCGCGGAGATTTGAGAGCGATCAGCTGTTTAACTCTGCACGATATCACCCTATTCGTGTCAGTGCGTGAGATTTAAACAACTGTCAGATCAGCTGTTCTCCCGCTACACCAGCGGAGATCAGCTGTGCAGAGGAGGGATCTCTGTGCTGATCTCTCTCCGCCGCCCAGAGACAGTTGATTGGCTGGCGGCTGCATACTAATGTGAAGCATGCGGAGATTCTCCACTGATTCACATAAGTATGTGCTGCGCTGCACTGCGTTTGCATGCTACCCGCATGCAGACACAACGCAAGTGTGAAGCAGCTAAGTAAGAAACTCAAAGATCAAGTCCCATCTCTTCTTTAGAAAAATGTTAGCACTGTAAGGCCAAGGTCGACACCATATACAGACACATTCGCATAGTATGCATGAGTGGCCAGCATCTCCCCTCACCACTCATGACAGCTGCACAGTAATTCATTAAGTGTCATGCTCGGTCAGTGGTGTCCACTTGTGCATTACACTGCGAGCGTCACCCATTTACACAGCCGTCTGACCCGGCCTAGCTGCATTCTTACAAGATTAAAATTGTGACTGTATGTCTAAGCATCGAGCCATGGCAGCCAGATACGCAACAACCCGGATGTCTCGGAATCAAAATAGTAGCAAATCTTTCAAAGTGGCCTTATTTGCAGAAGATGTTAATTTGTCCTTGACTAACCCTACCATTTCCCTTCCCAATGTCCATCTAATTATTAAAAATATTCCGCATTGTCTGGATATAAGCTCAACTCTGGAAAAACGTAAGTTCTGCCACTCAGTATTCCAGACCATAAGCTTAACCTACTGAAACAATCATATAACTATTTGTGGCGCACAACGTCCATAAAATACCTAGGGGTTAATATAACACCAACCTTTAAAAAAATGTTTCATGCAAATCTTCCCCCCTTAATACTGGAAACTGAAGCTTGGCTTTAAAAGTGGTCCCCCATGCAGATCTCCTTCCTTGGAAGGATAGCTGCGGTCAAGATGTCAATACTCCCTAAATTTCTGTATATATTTGAGACTGTCCCGCTTCAGGTACCATTAGCTATACTTAAGAGAGTTCAATCTCTCTTTTTGAAATTCATTTGGCATCCCTAGTTCGGTCCTCTGTGCTCCTAGGTCACAAGGTGGGCTGGCATGCCCAGATATTGTATAGTACTATTATGCAGCACACCTACATCGACTGCCATCATGGACAACTCTCCAGGCATACAATAAATGGACAGAAATAGAATAACTATGGCTAGCACCGTATCACCCGAGTTCACTGATCTGGGGACAGCCATATGATGTACCCTCAAACTCCCTTATTGGTCCCATGGCTTTTACAAGGGACGTGTGGCATAAGTGCAGAATAAAATTCCAGCTAGCTTCTCACACTTCCTTCCTGACCCCTTTTCTCTACACACCACACTTAATAATAATAATACAGTAATAAATCTTTATTTATATTGGGACAACATATTCCGCTGCGCTTTACAATACAGTGGTTCATAAATGAAAAATATACAATACAATATAGTAAGTAATGACAGTAGAGAAAGAATACAGCACAATAATTGGATACAATACAATAAGCATAGAATCAATGTAAAAAATGCAATACATTAAATAAAACAAAAAATAAAGGTGACCCTACTCAAAAGAGCTTACAATCTACAACGGGATAGGGGTTACACAAAGTACAGGGGCTTATTCCACTGATGGTCCGGGCATCTTGAGGAAATTGGGGATACAAATAAAGTTGCATGAATAGTCATCTGACAATCTGTGTAGAGCTTTTGGGTTTGATGGAGTTTGAAGAAGAGTTATGTCGCGAGATATAGTGAATGGGCTATATAAAATACAAAGGAATTTTATTAGGGAGCATGATAGGCCGCCTTAAAAAGATGTGTTTTTAGGGAGCGTCTGAAGCCATGCAAGTTTTGGATAGTCCTAATTTCTTGGTGTAAAGCATTCCAGAGAATTGGTGCAGCTTGGGAGAAGTCTTGGAGCCGGGAGTGGGAGGATCAGATTAGTGCAGATGTTAATCGAAGGTCATTTGGAGAACGTAGAGAACGGGCTGGGTGATAAACAGAGATGAGGGAGGAGATGTAGGGAGGTGCTGCACTGTGAGGAGTTTTGTGGGTGAAACAAGCAATTTGAATTTGATCCTGTAGTGATCGGGCAGCCAGTGCAATGACTGGCACAGAGCGGAGGCATCTGAGTAACGGTTGGCCAGATAGGTGATCCTGGCTACTGCATTAAGGATGGACTGAAGAGGGGAAAGTTTAGAGAGGGGGAGGCTAATTAATAGAGAATTGCAGTAGTCAAGGCGGGAGTGGATTAGGGCCATGGTGAGGTTTTTGTTGTTTACATGGTGAGAAAGCGGCATATTCTAGAGATGTTCTTTAGGCGTAAGCGACAAGAGTGGACGAGAGATTGTGTATGGGAGGTGAAGGAGAGATCAGTGTCAAACATAACACCCAGACAGTGAGCCTGCTGCCTAGGCATTATCGTGGTGCCGCACACAGAGAGACATGTCAGATTTAGGGAGGTTAGTGGAGAGCAGGAGATGGGAAGATGAGTGCTTTCATGATCCATAGTTAGGCAGGTATCTTTAGTTTTAGAGATTTGGTAGATCCCTTGACTAGGAAACCTAGAAAATTTGAGGATTTCTCAAAAAATCAATCTACCATTAACTTTGTCTTTTTCACACCAGCAAATAGTGCACTTATTATAGATCTGCTATGGGAGGTCGTGGAGATCTCTCCCCTACAGCGTTTAAGTTTTTGTGCTCTAGAGTCACCTCAATCAAGGGCCTTATAACCGATATATACGGTCTATTGCATGCACCTGACCCACAAACTCAGATTAAGCATCTTCACATGCAGAGGTGGGAAGGATTGCTGGGACAGGTGATTTCCCAACAAAAGTGGCAGGTGGTATAGTCCAGACCCTTCAGATCTTCTATAAATACGCTATATAAGGAAAATCAAATTAAATTACTGATGACCTGGTATCACACACCTGAATTACTAAATCAATTCAATCATACGATCCCGGATATATGCTGGAGGTGTGGATCGGGGGGTGCATCCATCTACCATATCTTTTGGGACTGTAGTGGGATACGACCCTACAGGAGGGAGGTGGGGGTGCTGATGGAAAAGATCCTGGAAAATAACTTGCCCCTAGATCTTTGGACCCATTTACCCATTTACTGAATTTATTCCCTCCTAGTCTAAGCAAAACGCAAATTAAATTGTCACTAGACCTGTTAAAAGCCGTCAAGTGCTTAATATCTCTTTTTTGGAAGAGGACTACAGTTACTACCATGTTGGATTTATACGCTAGAATAAAAGATGTATACAAATACGGAGCGCGGGCACGATTTCGATATCGCGCCAGCAATGTCACTGCTGAGACGCGGTCATGTGACGCCGGGATCGCGTGTCACTTCCGGTCACAGGGCTTACAGGCAGACTTCGCGCATGCACACATTGCATGCTGAAGTCTGGCTGTGTGCAACCGGAAGTGATGCGCGATCCCGGCGTCACATGACCGCGTCACAGCGGTGACGTTGCGGGCGCAATATTGAAATCGTGCCCGCGCTTTGCATTTGTATAATGACGCCCATTAGGACTATTAAGCACGAGCAGGTAGCGCGAGGCAGGGGTAGCGCGGTCACAGGGGACCCGCCTACGGTCAAATTGCCTTGGAGGAACGCCCCTGTGACAAGTATTTTGTAAGTTTCCTAACTACATTATTGTACTTGATTAGTAAAAAAAAGGTGAGTCAGGGATGTGTTAGAATGTATTGTAAGGCTGCAGGGACAGTATTAATAGGTTAGAAAGCTTATTTGGGGTGACAGGTTCCCTTTAATGTCAGTAATTCATTATAGTTTAAACTTTCTAATCTAAGTTTGTAACGCCTATTAGTTTTCTTACTTTGCGCCAGAAATGTTCGCTGAATTTTTGCATTTCTTGGTGTTACATGTTAGACCACATCTTTTTTTGTACAACCTGCCCCTCTTGTGAGACAAGCAACAGACAGACATTAAGGCTGCATACTCACAGTCAGTAGACGCAGCATTTTGGATGTAGCGTCTTACCACTGTGTCCAAAATGCTGCGTACAACAGTATCAGCATAGTGGATGGGTTTTTAAGAAATCCCATGCCCACTATGCTTAACCCAACTGAAGCGTTCTTTTAGCTGCGGTGCGGGTTGCCGGCATTCCGCTCCTCCACAGCATGTTCATTTCATGCTGCGGAGTCGGAAGCAGCTGCCATCGGGTGACTGCAGGGAGAAGCTGCCCTGCACTTGCAGCACATCGTGAGTACAGGGCGGCTGTGGTCTCTTGCAAGCACCTGCGGGTTCTCTCAGGTCCAGAGGAGCTGCTTCCAACATGCAGCTACTCCGGACCGTGAGCACATACCTTAACTGAGTCAGAGCGAACTAGTGTGAACAGGCCTGTTATAGCATGTTCACATAAATGGCCAAATTGATGAAACAATTTGAAAACAAAAAAATTATGTGTGTATTTGTCCAAATACCTTTGAATAAATTAAATAAAATTAATAAAAACTAGTGCTGTTAAAAACAGGGTACTTGGTACATGCCTTTATCAAAAAAAGTACTTAAGCCATCCCACCAACGGCAAGGTGACTAGTTCGCTCTGACTATATTATTACTAATTATATAGTATTTTCACTTAACTACTTGTTTCCCAGCAAGTTAGGGAGAGCCCCGTTCTTTCCGCGCTGAGCAGAAGCTGTTAAAGGGAAGCTGTCGCCTCCTTTGGAATTTTAAACTGTGCCCACTATCTTACATATAATGTAAATGGAGTTCTTGTAACCCCTCTATGTGCCCAGACGTCCCCCTCATACCCAAGAAAATTATTAATTCTGTCCAGTGCTGGTCTCCTATTAAGTCTGGGAGGCCGGTATATGGTCCAGGTGGAATAAGTCCGCGCCACCCCCCTGGCTGCAAAACCCACCCTTCTCTTTTTTATAAATTGCCACCTCAATCTGTGACTGGCACTTGAGTGACAGCCACACTTGCGCCTGCGCAGTGGAACGGGTGTCTGCGCTTCATTGAAGATAGTGCCGAGGTCTGCATCGGCACTATGTTCAATGGAGCACGGACACCTGCTCCACTGCTCAGGCACGAGTGCGCTGTCACTCATGTGCCGGTTACAGATGGGGGTGGCAATTTTAAAAAATGCAGAGTGGGTTTTGCAGCCAGGGGGGCATCGAGGACATAATCCACCTGGATCATATACCAGCCTTCTGGACTTAATAGGAGGCCAGTGCTGGACAGAATAAAAGTTATTTTCTCAGGTATGAGGGGCACATCGGGGCACATAGAGGAGTTACAAGACCACCACTTACATTATGTGTAAGCTCGTGGTCACAATTTAAAATGCCCAAAGGGGGTGACAGATTCCCTTTAAATTGCATCCCATCTCTGATTCATCTGGTCCCGGTTACACACAGCATCCTGCGTTTGAAGTCAGTAGGCACAACAGCAGGTATAAAATGGTTAGTGCAGGGTCCGTCCCAAGATGGATCACCTTTTGTAAAAAAGTATGTTCCAAGTACCCTGTGTTTTTAACAAGACTATTTATTTATTGCAAGGTATTTGGACATAACACACATATACTTTTTTTGTTTTCTAGTTGTGTCAAGGAACAAAACATGTCTAAAACTAATTGGAGATGAAAGACAATTTTGTGGTGCAAACTACAACAGATTTTAGCTATATATTTCCCCAATGGGGAACTTAATGTTTGCCCCATGTTTTTTTTTTTTTTAAGTCTTCCGCTAGATCAACATGTTAGGCTATGGGTTGAATTAGATGGACTTAAAGCCTGCCTTCAACCTTACAAACTATGAAGCTATATTTAGTATACAAAATCTCCCCCAGTAACTTTAATCTGACATGCCGGCTATTTCATAAACAACCAGTGCCATTACAAAGGACTAGCACCAATCCTGGCTATTTAACCCTCCAAAAGCTGCGGTCAGTGCCAATAGTTGCTATAGCAATCCGAGGCCAATCAATGGCCTCCACATGTACCAGCTGTGGAGGCTGGAGAGGCTTCATGTGACATTGACAAGTCAAATTCACTGCAGTGCAACAGTATTGCAGTGAATTAGACCAACGATCAAAATGATAAATGTTTGCAAATATTGATTGACCATTTTTTTAGTTGAAAAAAAAAAATAAAAAAATTTAAATAGAAAAACAAAGCACGAAAATCGATAAATATTTGTGCAATTAGAAATAAAGCTTTTATGTACAAACAAAGAGAAACGTAGGCATAATTGATAATCGCTGCATCTGCAACAACTTGCACTATAAAATTGTTACATTCTTCAACCAGTTTGGTAAAGCATTTAATAAAAAATTATGTATACAAAAAAATCCAACAGAAAGTGTTTTTTTTTCATCACTTGGTCACAAAAACATAAAGCAATCAAAATGTACTGTGTAGAAACATGGTATCACTGAAAAAGTTAACTCATTTCACAAAGAAAAGTCCCAATCTTCTTCCGTGATAAAAAAATGTACAAAAGTTAGTTTTCAAAATATGGAAATTTAAAATCGGATTATTTTTTGTAAAAAGAGGGAAAAAAAAAGTTTTTACTCTGCAAAAATAGCAAGAAAAAAACCCTATAAATCAGGGATCGTTTACTGCATAGTGAGTAGTTAAAAAAAAGTTAAAAAAAAAAAACACTAAAACAAATACCGTATATACTCGTGTATAAGCCGAGTTTTTCAGCCCAAAAATTGGGCTGAAAAGTTCCCCCCTCGGCTTATACACGAGTCAATACGGCCCCCAAATGCTGGCACTCGCCCCCCTGGGTAAGGCCCCCCGCTGTACTTACTCCGGTCTCTGCACGCCGTCTTCTGACTCCGTCCTCCATGTCGATCGTGCTGCATCGGTCCGGCCGTGCACGATGAGTATCATAACTGCGACGGCGGGTCCGATGCACAGACGGCTCGGAGCTGGGACGGAGCTCAGAGACGGCGTGCAGACTGGGATGGTAAGTAAGCAGCGGGGGGGGCCTTACCACACAGTGGGGGAGAGTGCCAGCATTTGGGCTGTATACCCTGGCTGCTGTATTACCACTGGGGCTGCTGTATATACCACTGGGGCTGCTGTATACTACCACTGGGGGCTGTATAACTTGGGCTGCTGTATATACCTCTGGGGCTGCTGTATACACCTCTGGGGTGCTTATACACCACTGGGGCTGCTGCTGTATATACCACTGGGGCTGCGTATATCCTTGGGCTGCTGTATACTACCACTGGGGCTGCTGCTGTATATACCACTGGGGCTGCTGCTGTATATACCACTGGGGCTGCTGCTGTATATACCACTGGGGCTGCTGCTGTATATACCACTGGGGCTGCTGCTGTATATACCACTGGGGCTGCTGCTGTATACCAACTGGGCTGCTGCTGTATATACACTGGGCTGCTGCTGTATATACCACGGCTGCTGCTGTATATACACTGGGAGTGCTGTATATACCACAGGGCTGTTATTACCACGGGCTGCTGTATTCCACTGGGCTGCTGTATTACACTGGGAGGTGCTGTATACAACTGCTGGGCTGTATACCTTCTGGGTCACCTCAGCTTATACACGAGTCTAGTTTTCCAGGTTTGGGCAAAGTAGGGTCGGCTTATACATGGGTCGCTATACACGAGTATATACGTAGCTGAATTGCGGTTATTTGTCCATACTCCATCCCAATAAAACAGAATACACTACAAAGTGATAAAAATGTACTCAAACAGTAACCAATAAAAGCTCATCCTGCTTTGTCAGCAGAAAAATAAAACTCATAGCTCTGACAACAATTCTTGAACTACTGTTTAGGAGTTCATTCTGCCTCCCAAAAATTAGAATACACTTGTCCTGTGTTCTACACTGAAGTTGCTGTTTCCATCTAAATCCACGAAAGGTGCAGTTCAGTAAACTCTGCCGCAACCATTCACCACAATAAAAGGTCAGAAAAAGTCATTTTGGACTTTGACCTCTTATCTGGAGGCGTTCATATTTCAGAGTGAACATGCTCTGACTCCGTTTTTTGTGTATGTTCAATTTACCGTAGCTCCTTGTTTCATTACAATTTGGGAGAGTCCCACCCCTCCTTTTACTGAGTGGAGCATTTATATTGCCTCCCATTGCTGTGTGTCCATTTTGGAATTCAGGTCACACTATGCATCCTGCTTTTTTGAGGTGCGTAGACAGAAGGGCAGGTTTTTAAACAGTTACAGTAGGGACCGTCCCAAAGCGGGTTCACCTTGACGTGGTGGGATGGCTTTGTACCTTTTTGCAAAAATGTATATACCAAGTACCCTTTGTTTTTATAGCACTTGCTTTTATTTATTTACTGCAGGGCATTTTCACACGTTTTGTGTGTATACTTTTTTCTTTAAGGCTTAGTCTGTCTGGTGGTCAGTATGAACATGCTCTTAGACTGTGTGTTCAGTCTGGAGTACCTGCGTGTCTGATGCAGCTTCTCTAGACCTGGGTGAACCCGCGGGTGGCCGCAGGGAGACCGCAGCCGCCCTGCACTCATTATGTGCGGTGGGTGTGGAAGACGGTTCTGACTCCGCAGCATGAAATGAATATGCTGCGGAGGAGCGGAATGCCAGCAACCCGCACTGCAGGAGAAAACACGCGTTCAGATTAAGTATAGTGCGCATTGGATTTCTAGAAATCCCATCCACTATGCTTGTGCTGTACTACGCAGTGGCAAGACGCTGTGTATACTCATTGCGAGTATGCAGCCTACCACAGGCTTGTTCACTAATATCCACTCTGACTCAGTTTTGTGTGTGTGTACATATTTTAGGCTACGTTCCAATGATCAGTTATTGCTGAGTTTATAATGCTGCATATTTTTGTCAAAAAAAAAAAAATTGTATGGAATTTATAGAAATCTCCTGCCGATTGTGCTTTTTAATGCAGCTAAATGCCCTATAAACCCGCAACGGATCAATTTCTCTTGGGTGTGTGCAAGATTCATTTTTATGCAGATTTTGCCCATGGACTTGAATTAGATGCGGAAAATCAGAGGGTAAAATACGCATGTGTTTTTAGTGTGTTTCTGCTGCAGAAACTCAAACACATATAAACCACTGCTAAAAATGTAAGGCCACGTGCACACGTTGAGCATTTGATGAGTTTTTTACCTCAGGATTTGTAGCCAAAACAGGAGTGGAGCAATCACAGGAAAATCTAATAGAAACACCTGCACCACTTCTATATTTAATTATCCACTCCTGGTTTTGGCTACAAATCCTGAGGTAAAAAACTCCAAATGTTCAACTGTGCACATGGCCTAAAAGTTTTGTCAAAGCTAAATACGAGAAAGTTTAAAAAAACAAGCAGCTTTATGTAAAGGGAACCTGTCAGGTCCTCCGTGCCCCTAGAATCACCAGCAGTTTTGGGCACATATCAAAATCCCCTGCCTAACAGTCCATTCATGTCTTTACACACAACATTTTAGAAAAAATATTTTCAAAATCATTGATGATATGCTATATTAGTCTTTGACGGGGGCACTAGTTCCCCGACTAGTCGGCCCACTTATGTTATTACGCCCCTGTGAATGCTACACAAAGCTCATGCACACACACAGCTTTGATCCTCTCAAGGCATTGAGTTTCTGAAGGCGGATGTACATGTTCCGACTTCAGAGACGCTCACTGCACATGATCAGAAGTGCTGACAATCTTGCTAGTCCAGCAGTAGCTTAACATGAGCCAATCCATTATCCATTACTAGGAAATTGTAATTTGAATGGGTATACAACTGAGGCTATTTGTAGCTCTATCACTCCAGCTCTATTTCACACTCAGCACCTCTTCAGCCTAATATGCATATGAAACACAGATTTTTAAGGAACAGAGGAATGCACTGGACATGTAACGGTAGTGCTGGACTTGTCTTTGAAATAATTAAATGCAAATTTAAATAATTTCAAGGGTTAAATCCTGCTGGCAGATTCATTTAAAAAGTTTTTGTTACACTTATTTGTGTTAACTATCAATTACAGAAAAATACATTTAATCCAGTGCCCCAAAGTCATATCAGAAAGTAAAGAAACGCTCAATTTATAAAGCAAAAAACACAACTACAGTATATTGTCTTACTGTGACTTCTAGCACAAGGTAAAAAAAAATTATTTGTATGTTAAATATTAACACCAACAAAAGTGTTATATATATATTGTTGTGACCACTTAACTCCTCCCAAAAGTCCTGTATGTTCACAAAATTCACCTGGGAAATCTTGTCAAGGGCAATTTGTTATAGGTTGCTCAGTGTAATACTTTTCCCTACATTTTAAGGCATGACTTACAGAAGGTTAATAAAAAATAGATTTAAATGTTTTTCCAGAGAAAAACACTGTATACAAATCTCTAAAACGAAGGTGTTAAAGAGCTGTGGCACTCTTTTTACCCAGAACTAAGTGTTGGACCAGGGCTGTGGAGTTGGAGTTGTGGTGGTTACTGACTCCACAGCCCTAGTTTGAACACTGACAAGCTGCTAATTGTCTATCAGCACAACATACAGTTGTGTTCAAATTAATAGCAGTGTGTTCAAAAACATGCATTAAGCCCACAATCTTTATAACGGTTTTTATTTCCATGAATTGGGAACATTGCACACTGTTTTCTAAATCAAAACATTAAGAGAAATATATATATATAATTTTAACTACTTTACAGAAATTAGCAAAAGATAAACATTGGGATGTTAAAAAAAAAAAAAAATAGTGTCTGTATTTGTCTTTACAAACTCAAAATATGTCCTTTTTTTAGGATTTATCATTTCTGTGAATCACTAACCTAATATTTACTTGTATAACCACAGTTTTTTAGAACTGCTTCACATCTGTGTTGCCGAGTCAACCAACGTCTGCAATCTGTCAACTGTTATTCCAGCCCAGGATCCAGGATGCTTTGACTACATCCCACAACCTATTTGCATTGATTGCTTTGCCTCAGAAAAAAGGATTTTTGTGTACTCACCGTAAAATCCTTTTCTCTGAGCCATCATTGGGGGACACAGGACCATGGGTTATGCTGCTATCCCTAGGAGGCTTGACACTAAGTGAATTCTGAAAGAAACCGAACAGATTGGCTCCTCCCCCACAGCATACACCCCCTGGCTGGTCCAGGCCCCAACCAGTTTAGTGACCAAGCAGTAGGAGAATAGGTATAAACAATGGAGTACAACCAAAGTTAACATGCCAAATCAGAAATAAAGAACCAGAAAAAAACAATGCCCGAAATGGGCAACAGGGTGGGTGCTGTGTCCCCAATAATGGCTCAGAGAAAAGGATTGTACGGTGATTACAAAAAAAAAATCCCTTTTTCTCTTGCGTCTCATTGGGGGACACAGGACCATGGGACGCCCTAAAGCAGTCCCTGGATGGGAAAACAAAACCCGTAACCCAAGGAATGAGACACCCCTGCACAAGAAAAAAAAAACACTTACGTGGAGAGGTGCGCCACAGCCGCCTGTAGCACACGTCTGCCAAGGTTTTACGTCCGCAGTAGCCCGAGTATGAACCTTATAGTGTTTAACGAAAATATGTAGGCTGGACCAAGTAGCCACCTTACACACTTGTTCCGCTGATGCCTGGTGCCGAGTAGCCCAAGGGGAGTGACTAGCAATATGCCTTAATCTGAGTAGAACTACGGATCGTTCGATTATTCCAGTACTTCTGAATTAATTTACAGAGTCATAACATGGTACACTTGACATCAGGGACAACACCTGAGCCAGCCAGTCTCAATGGCCCCAATAAGAATCAGAGCCTGACTGGGCAAAACGACCGAGATAGAGGTCTGGGCAGATTGGTAGGTCCACGGCATCTGCGACTTAGCTGAGTCAGAAACCTATTCCTGCGGGAGGCCCTGGCCGGACTCGTTCTGATTGCCTTTTCTCAGTCACTCCTGAATTAGGTAACGAGAAAGAACGGGACAGTCGACTGGCCCAAGTCAGAGTGCTACCAGTGCCGGACCTTCTCCAATGAAGTCAGCCTAACTGGGATGTAAAACACGGCCTTGCGCGTCTATTCGAGAAGATGAGACCCGTCCAGGCTGAAAACAACGGATGCAGTAGGACCATATGCCCGGCGGTCCAGCAACAGAGATTGGACCGCCTAATTGTCCTCTGGGATGTGACTGCGAGAGACGGACCCAGCACTCGGCCAGTGAGAATGCGCTCCCACCAGAGCATTGCTCTGTGTGGGATACCCCATGATGGGATCCACGCCTAAGTGTACCTATGGGCGAATGGGATGAGAACCCCCAAGCCAGTGAAACAGAAGAGATAGGACTATGCCTATCCCAGCTGACTGAAGCATGGCCATCTACGCGGAAGGAAATGAGCCTAAGGCGATATGTTCGATTCAAAGCCCCCAATCCAGAGGATGACTCTGTGTGATGACCCGTACATATCGGGACACATCCCATTGATAGTGACCTATGGCGAACGGGTCGGAGGATTACCCTGTCCTGAGGAAAGGGACCTAACCCCGCGTCTGGGACCATTAGCAGGGGTAAGGGAAATGATCGAAAGGGATTGCTTCTATTCAGCCAACATTTGACAAACGCTGCATCCCATGGATGTTGCAAGATCGCGCCAGGAGAGTGCTTTACCAAGGCTTACTTTAGGTCGAGGACAAGTATATCCCGAAGAATTGGAGGACATGCCAGGAATGATTGTAACTGCATGGATCAGAGGGATTCGAAGGTAAAGCAACAAATTAGAAAGTGCCCATGGGAAGCAAATTGTAAAACTCTTGCAGACTCTGAGCTATAGCATTGAAGGTCCTCCCTTTGGTCGATGGGGCGAGAACCGCCTTTCCATATACAAGCAAGGGCATCCATCCTAAGAGCAGCCATGACTCGTGAATTCTAGGTGTTAGTCCAGAGGGAAGGTCTAAACGTCAACTGAAAAAAAAGTCTCCTGTGTAAAAACTGAAAACAGTGATGCGCCATGAACATCAGGACGTGAAGCGAGCGATGCCGTTATTGCATGGCGAAAAAGCTCGACTTTTCCTGTGACTACGAATGGATGGAATCACTGAAAATTGGAGGACGCCGACATATCTTAGATGTATCAGGTACAAGATGCGTTTGACCGAACTCGTCCTCCTTGGGAACAGCCAAAAGCTTGAGTAAAAATTGAAATGACTACCAACGAGTGCTTCCGGAAGCGAGGATATGATGGAAAATGTCGAGTTGTATCTGACTTGGATTGAATGGCTGGCATGTTTGCAGGATTATAATTTGACTTGTAGTAACTGGAATGACACTTCTTCCGATCCTTGTGGGAACGGATTGCCATGATGGTGATGAAAGATGTCTAGAAAACACACGGAAGGTCCGAAATAGTGGGTCTTTAAAGAAGGATTGGTTTGAACCCTGGGAATAGATTACTTTGCTCCATTGTCGTTTTTTTGACTTGTAGATGATGTTGATTAGGTCAGCCGCCTAGAAAAGCGCCACATTGTGGAGTGTCCCTATGAAGAGCTTATGAGGAACAGCATTGATAGCCCAAAGTGCTATGGTTAGGAGCGTTGGAGATTGGTGGCAGCCATAATACAATCGTAACATGGACCAAATGTTTCTCTGCTATGTTTTAGGGGTGTTTCATATCCACCACTATTTCAAGGGCGTTTGCGTTTTTGTTTGAAAATTTCTGTCCCAACCATTGCCTTGGCCACAGCGGCGGCAACGAATGGCTGTACGCGACTTCCTGTGACGCAGGTTGTCGTCTTGAATGCAGCTTTCACCATTGGACATGCCGTGCTCTTTGAGACATTACGCCCAGGGCGTCAAATATAGTCTACTGGCGGCGACTGAGCGGGGAGGGGACAGGAACTGCCGTGAACATGACCCCAGTTAAGAGGCTGGAAAAGGAAATTAACTTAATAGATTTTTATCCGCTTTAACACTACATTAAAAGTCAGTGGTGTTTATAGTGTCTCTAGGTTGCAGGGACAGATTAGATTACCAGGGAACTTAGGTGACAAGCTCTTTAAGAATCTACGCCTCAAATGACAGTTTTTGACAGTGGTTGGTTAATAGTTTCGAACTTAGCTTATTGTTAAGCTACTGGACCAGTTATTGAAGGACCTGATTAGGCACAGATCAAAAAGATTTCCATGTCTATTCTGATCTAATGAGTTTCGTGTGTTAGGGCAGGTCTGATCTGTAATCTGATAGGGACTTACGTAGGTGGCCCATGGAATCAAAGGAGAATTAGATGAAGACCTCTATCTTAGTGTATGGCTTGAATCACCTGTGATTCAAAGACAGCAAGCCTCGTCCCAAAGGGTTTGGGACTGATCAGCCATGCACTGGACAGAGTGACTGCAAACTTTCTCTTTATAGCCTGAAATGTATTTAATTACAGCTTTTCAATGAAAAATATGTTAAAAAGCATCAGGAAAAAATTAAGATTATCTGCATAAGAATAATGTACTAGGATCAATTACGGGTACGCCACTGAGTGTGTGTTTTAACCATTTCAGGAGGCTGTGAAAGGAAATTGTTATGGATCAAGAGTCTATGCATTCATGAAGGATAGTGAACTCCTGCAGAATACACTTAAACCAGAAGTCTCTTATGGAGATCTCCACTTTACATCAAGTGTATGTGATCATAATATCAAAGACACCGTTTAGATTGGACTCAAAGCCTCAGTGAATGATCCCACCTAAAAGAAAGAGAGGCCTCAGTACATTGTCGCAATGACCAGGGCTTTCACAACTGCCTTTTTTCCGATCGGAAGATCAGAAAAACCCGATTATGAGGAAATTTCCCATTACGGATTTTAAAACAGTATAAAAACGGACAGCAGTCGGACCGATTTTGGGCACTGCGGGCCCATGATGGGGTCGGACTTATCCGATATGACGTAATCAGTGGTTGTGTCGAACCCGCGTTATCCAAATTTTTTTTGCGGGAGAAAACGAACTGGCTCCGATTTCTGAGCCAAAATTAAATCTGGCCAGAAGCGGAGGGAACAATCGATGGCTTTGGAAGCCTAATCGATCGCAATTTAACATGGGGCTATGGAGAGGTCCCGGAAACACGTGTTACTGGGCCCGATTCCTGTACTGATGTCATGCTCACCAGAGAAAGTCTCAACAGGTCCGCAAGGGGTAAAAATAAGTCAAAAAGAAGTATGTTTATGCCATCTACCCCACCGCATCTTCTGCTAGGGCCCAGTGGACGTGGCTCGGTCGCAGTTTCTTCTGCTGTACAGGACCGCGTTGTCACGACTGGACGGCGTTACCATGGTCAACAGGACTGGAACATGGTATACACCAGAGGTCCTGAAGGGTGTAAAAGACGCTGAACCCCGGAGCCTTCGGGCCTGCATGGGGGAAATCGGCTGAAAGGGAAGCCTGGTGCCGTTGATGACATAAACTTTTTAAAAAAATACGTATACCGGAAGGATCCTATTTGGCAAGGAATTCCGTCGAAGGGACCTCCAGTGTTCCGCATTTGTGCGGGACAGCAGCTCCCTCAATAAATCGAGTGACAAGTCCTAAAAACTTTTTTAAAACATTCTCTAGATTCCAGGGATACAAGCACCAGAACAGATTTAACCATGTCCTGGGCCAATAGTGCAAGAAACAGCATTTTGATCTTACCACATCAAAAAAAAATCCATTGATAAGGCCCTGGTTTACATGGCCCTTTTCTACTTCAATGATCGTTTTTGCAGCCCCAGCTTGATGCTAGATGGATGTTGAACCCATTTCAGATCATTTCCTTCAGTGCCCGTCACGGTTTGCATCACCAGGCCTGTTCACTTCAACGTACTACAGTACTTGCGGAAGTGATGACACGGTTCACATTAAAGACCATCGTCTGTCCGTTCTTGGTCCCCCATGCTGCTCTACCGTAGTAATTGACCATCGGAAGTCATGGCTATGGGCAGGGGAGTCACGCTGTTGGAGACCCTGAATCAGCAAAGACTAAATGGAGCCTGCTACAACGAAATTTAAATGGAGAATTATTTAATCGCGCTGACACATACATATGGTAAATCGGACTGGGAATGGCATAGTCAACTTGTTATGAGCTGGAGATCGCATACGTAGGGGACAGGCCAAAAGGTGAGGTTCTCTTTAAATTTTTACTGTACAACTGCTTTGAATAGAACAGGTAAAAATTTTATGTAACAGCATGATACGTTAATCAAATTAGGACTAAAACGAACTACGTTTATCTCACAGATCCATAAATCGAAACCATGTTAATCGCTTGTCGAGTAGGCATTCATTGTGTCGATGTTCTATGTGCCACAATACTATGTGCCAACTTGGGTAAGCAAAGAAATTGAAAAAGGAATCTGTCACAATCGGATGCATATAAACAAATCTGGATTCCAGTTGCCAAGCCATACGGTGAACTGAATACCGTTGCTGTCTATTTGAAATGGAATTAATTGAACATCGTAAGTGTAATGAATGCATAAATTCTAATTCTAAACAACTGTGAACAAAGTGTACCTTGTGTGTAAAAAATATGTGACAAATTGCTCCAAGACTAACTTACCTTATATGCTGAATGAATTTTAAACTGTTCTAGCAGAGGCAAAAAGAGTGAGAAACGGCTACAATGTTATGCATCCAAGGATGATAGAATTGCAGACGCAATAATTATCAAACCAGTTTAATCTCTTAATGCTTCAAAAAATTATCAATTTAGACCAGTTAACAATGAGCACAGTATACCATGTACAAACTTTCAATACATTCCATTACATTAAGAGCAACAATGCCATATAATTGTCACCAAACTGACTCCTTGCGTCAAATTTCCTCATTACTATTGTCAGAAAGAACCTGTTTTAGGGTTCATCCACATTCAGATTTTTTCACCAATTGTTGCTCATTTGCATAGGCTAAATAGTATCTACAGTAGGTTTTAGAGCCCATGCAGCCTAGTGGCTAATCGAAACGTCATCGACATGTGCATATATGCAATCCGTCTATAATTGTAATTTGATTGAAAATAATTTTCGTGCAAACTCGGAAAGGCTTCTTCATATTGACCAGGAACAAATGGTTTCAGAATCTGACTTACAGTGCCTGAATCGATGTCATTTCAGAGGCAATCCGTTCGCACTGACGAACTTGACCTCGTGGCCTGAGAAGGTCCGAGTAACCTCCGGATGTCTCTGGCACCGATATGATACGGTGAGAAGCTAGACAGTTCTAAAATGCTTAAAACTGGATGCAAGGTGTAAACATAGACAAACGAAAAAAACACAACTGTGATAGTGTACCTCCCCATAACCAGCAGCTTCACTATCAGCAAAATAAAAAAATCCTGAGAACACATGTTATTAAGAGATAGATTAAAAGTTACTTGTTTTTACAGTGGTATGAAGTCGAGTGAATCGAGTTACATTCTACAGTAATAACTACGGCAAGATGACAGACCGCGATTCCTTTAAAAAAAAAGGCCTGCAATGCCAACGGTAGGGAGTCGCTTAGCAGGAAAACTCAAGTAGAGTTATGGCTAAAGGGAGGTAAGAAAATTTTTTATTTTTTTGCCGGAGTAAGATTAAAATGCCGAAACTCTTATTATCGTTCCAGGCATCAAATCACCATCTTCCATAAGATCGACAGCACGGCACGCATTTATAAAACTCAGAGAAAGTAGTATATAGAACGTTTTTTCTTAGGCCCATTTTTAATGATTAGAAAAAAAAAAAAAAATTCTACCGGCCATAATAAATAAAAGGGAAATACTGTAGTGTGAGTGAGTTTACCACCTCAAATAAAAAAACCAAGTAGAAATGGCCCTTTTCACACTTTCTTGCATTTTATGTACCTAGGGACAACATTTTACAACCATCGAACAATAGGTACTAGAGTTGGCCTTCGATCTCAATGTGTGTCGGACTTCGTACTTTCAACTGAAACAAAGTGTGATATTCACTTGTAACGTGAATTACATTCGAAAGTGAACACGTTACCAAATAAAAAATCTACACTATACACATGAGGATGCCACCGCCATGTCGCGATTATGGAGATCAATGGACCTGGCAACCTATCAGTAAGGCGCAACTCGATCACTGATTTAGTCACTTGATCATGTCATTAAATGCTGCCAAAAACATCGAGGTGCAAGGAGATTAAACCAGCATTGATTCCGTCCCAAAGGAAAAATAGCGAGCTCTTACATATACTGTAACATACAACCCGTCTAGCTCGGTAATGCACAACGCAGGGGAACAACGAAGTAAAAGTTATAACTTTTATTTTTTACCCTCTCATCTTCTCAATGTTAGTACATTAGTTTTGAAATAAACAGGAAGGTTAGCTTTTTGTTATGAATGCTCCATTTATAAAGGATCGGAACGATCTTGTTTTCGACCGTATCCATGCCCATGCTAATCTGGATGCATCTCAGGATTGATTATATCGTTTGGCGCTGGCCAAGTCCGTACCTCCAGAAAGGCAAATAACATGAGAGGGAGCACGCTGTTTTAGGCGGTAATACCTTAAACATAAGATTACTGATGGTGACCATTAACGAAAGGTATCTAGAATCGTAGCATTTATTTACAAGTGTCAAGAATATGCATGAGCATCAGTTTGTACACGACACTCAGCACTTGAACGAATCTCTGAAAGCGCTTAACGTAACTTTATGGATACAAGTGAGATGGCAACATGTAGCCTTCCGTGCCGACGATCAACGCAGTTGTGCGACCCCCCCGCTAAACTTTTATACTAGATTTCAGATTAATGGAGACATGGGTTGTCCGCGGCAAAACAGGAGCTGAGAAAGTCGCAACCAGTGGCGCTGCAAGACAAAATCATTGAAAGGGTCATTTGAAGACAGATCTCGAAGACACAGCCACGACTGCTTGCTAAACAAATGACATAGTGCCGATACATGATCAGCCGTTAGACGTAGCACTTGTTAGCGTCACAAAGTGTCCCCGTACTCAGCAAGCAATCCACTTATTTGTACGACCAACGATCGCAATGGCAAAAGCGGGCCTTCCGCATACTGTTGTCACAGAACTGTATTGGGTGCATCCCTAGCCTCCGGTTCACGGAATACTTCCGTTGCATAGCTAGTACTGTAATCTACAGGTCTTTGAAGATCGTACCTAGGAGTATACCAAAGTCGCACATATAGTTTGCAAATCTTATACCGTATAGTGCATTGGAACGTGTAAATCCTGAAGCGCTATTCTCATGCGGGCGGGAGCGATGGGTGTGGAGGGTTGACTAACGATGCGGTAATAGTGACGTTGACCAGAGGCACTGGGGTTGCAGGAGTGTTGGAACCTGCACTCTACGATGCTGGAAGTGCGAGTCAACTCTGCCCGGTAGCGTCACGAGTACTTGAAGCTTGCACGCTCTACACCTGGCTTCAGTCCCCCTCCTGCCCCCCCTCTCCTCTCCAGGCTCCAGTCCCCCTCCTGCCCCCCTGCTCCCCCTCTCTCCTTCAGGCTCCAGTCCCCCTCTTGCTCCCCCCCTTTTCTTCAGGCTCCAGTCCCCCTCCTGCCCCCCTGTCCCCTCCCTCCTCCAGGCTCCAGCCCCCCTGCCTCTCCCCAGGCTCCAGTCCCCCTCCCCTCTCCTCCAGGCTCCAGCCCCCCTCCTGCCCCCCTCCCCTCTCCTCCAGGCTCCAGTCCCCCTCTTGACCCCCTGCTCCCCCCCTTTCCTCCAGGCTCCAGTCCCCCTCCTGCCCCCTGCTCCCCCTCTGTCCTCCAGGCTCCCTCCTGCCCCCCTGCTCCCACCCTTTCCTCCAGGCTCCAGTCCCCCTACTCCCCTCTCTCCTCCAGGCTCCAGTCACCCTCCTGCCCCCCTCCCCCTCTCTCCTCCAGGCTCCAGTCCCCCTCCCTCCCCCAGGCTCCAGTCCCCCTCCTGCCCTCCCTCCCCCAGGCTCCAGTCCCCCTCCTGCCCTCCCTTCCCCTCTCTCCTCCAGGCTCCCTCCTCCCCCCTTTCCTTCAGGCTCCAGTCCCCCTCCTACCCCCCTGCTCCCCCTCTCTCCTCCAAGCTCCAGTCCCCCTCCTGCCCCCCTGATCCTCCCCCTCCTGCTGCCCCCTGCTCCAGCACTTGGTCACTATGGGCCTCCTGTGACTGAGCCATGATGCAGTAGGCTTCGGCCCCTCAGCCTGTCCGCCGCACACTCCTGGGACACTCACTGCTGACAGACGGGCCCCCTCCGTTCTCCCCGGCGCAATCACCTCCCGGGCAGCGCTTTGTGTTTCTCAGCTGGTACAGCACAAACACTCCAAAGCTCTGCCATTTTCTGCCACCAAGCTGGCAGGGAGTAGTGGGCGGGGCCATCTGCAGCTAATTTTGTCTGTGTCTCTGTAACGGACATCCCGCGTTGCTGATTGGTCGTGGCCGGCCGGGCGCGACCAATCAGCGAAGAGGGATTTCTGTTACAGAGAGACAGAAAGAATTAGACGATTATATAGTAGGATGCCACCTTTCAGTTGGCACAATTAAAGAGGACATGTCAGCATGATATTCGATCCCTAAGTAAAAAGCACAATTATAAAGCCCATTTAATGCATATTACATTAATACCTTTCTTGTAGTATTTTGTTGGGGCATTTTTGAGAAATTCATCCTTGAATTTTTAGCTACAAGTGCTGTGGGGCAGGCACTATGTTCCTAGATCTACTACCCTTTCTGCCCCCCCTGCAGGCCTCCGTTATTTGATTGAGTCCTCCAACATCATGTAGCATATTGTGCATGCTCTGTCCCTGATGAGACGAACCTGTGCCATGACACCACCTGTGTTCTCTCTCGGGCAAGGGGAGATAGGGTACTGTAAGAAGAGTGACTTGTCAACCAAAGATCAGAGGTTGGTGGTGGGCAGGGAAGAGGGAGAGTACACAGCAGACCGGAAAGTACAATTCCTGCCCAATAGCACTTGTGATTAAAACTTCAAGAATGGATTTCTCAAAAATAAAAAATACCACAAACAAGGTTTGCGTATAATAAGCATTAAAAACGCTTAAGACACTCCACTTTTGGATTAATACATGAAGCAAGGCAAAAAAAAAAAATCAAACACATTAGGGGAGTGACAAAACTGACCAAATAGTCACCCATATGCACAATTTTTGCATACCTGAATTTGCCAAGATGGGGCCTTCACCATATGAAGGAGTTTAGTATACAATATGTTGCTCAATTGATTTTTGTTTTGGTGTATTCCTGATGAAGAGACCAGGAAGGTCTCGAAACACGTTGAAGCAATAAACACATTTACCCTGGTAGGATTCAACTTTTAAGTGCAGCAGCACGGATCGTCTATCATCGTTTGGTCCCATATAGGAGCATTGTCTTGCCTTCCACGAGGAATGGTGGATCCAGCAGTGGCTGCACGACGCTAATATACCGGTTGTGGGTCTCACAACCGAATGAGGTGAGCAGTGAATTCACAAATTATTTTTGTTTTAAAAGGAATAAAACCCTATTGCTCCCTTGTATCCCCTCTGTTTCCAAACACGCATACAAGACAAGGAAAACGGAAATACAAAAGTATGTACTACTACACTGTGTGCGCGGAAGGAGGTGCGATAGGAGACTTATTGTATACCTTCCTGATGAAGTATCCACGAAAAGCGAGAAGGAAATGGGAAACAGAATTGGGAAACACTGAGGGCAACAGGTGGGAATCAACTTTGGAATATATTCCGAAACAAACACTAAATGAACCAGGGAAGGTTATTGCAGGTGTTTGTTATCCATAGGGCGTATAGGTCCCCCAATGCGCTATTTAAGGCAGGGTTGAGGCACAATTCTGAATGTCCAAGATGTACCAGTGAACAAGCTTGGATACGGCATATGATATGCCTGTGTCCTAGACTGGCACCTGAGTACAGTTATAAGCCATATTGAAGTGTCATATCAGTGTAGGATCCCCAGAGATCCCCTGGAATGTATCCTAGGGTACGTAGAAAAAATTTAGAAAATACACTTAAAATTGCTATAGCAAGAAAATTGATAGCCAACATTGAATCAGGTAAGAACCTCCGACTAGTAGAAAATTTTTTAAACAAGTCGATTATACAATACAGATCAAGATAGGAATATATGCCAAAAATAAATAGGAATAATTTTTTTGACAAATTGTGGACACCATGGATAGAAAGTTGCTAAAAGGAACAATGGGGGAGGAGAGACGCAGATGGGCGGTAGAAGATAGAAGGCCCAACTGGTAGTGGACAGAAAGGATGCTGATAAGTCAACGTGCAGGAAAGGAGGGGACTGGATGAATTCAATGGTAACTTGAAAGATAAAGAAGGAATTCTCGGGGTGAAGGGTGTTCCTTTTGTAGGGAGGGGGGAGGGTATTTTGGTTAAGTTGTAAAAAAGAAAAATATGAAAACTAAGGATGCTTGCTACATGAAGATAAGTATTTCAATAAAAACTTATCTGATTTAAAAAATTAAAATAAAGCAGTAATAAGGTTGGCTGGTTTAGCCTTTATATCAGACCCGCTTTATGTACATTCTGCCGGATCATCACAGAAGTGGTCAGCAGTCAGGCAGTGCCATCCCCATGACTTTGAACTATAAGATACAAAAAAATTTTATCCAAATTTTGAATTGCTAAAAATATCCAGTCTGAGAATATGTTCATATGTGTTGCTACTTTTGCACAATAAAAACACATAAAAAGGGCCTTTAGAGTCATGCCTTTAGATAGGAGTTGCATATTCTGCTGATAGGTCCTCATTAAAACTATTATAAAATTGAGAGATTTGGGCACATTTCAAGGCATGGCCTATTTGTTTAAATACCCCCTTTTCTAGACACTTTTTACTATTGTCAAAGAAAAGGACTGAAAGTGCCAAGACTGTGTTATAAATCTAATGCAAAGCATGCAGACCATTTTTCTGATGCAAACAAGACATAATTCAGGCTAATTTAGCCTAGTAAATTCCCTCATATTACTTAAATGCCTATTAAACCTAACAACCACTGAAATCTAGACACCCAGACACAGTGTAAAATTTCATAGGAACCAGTAATCTTATAAAAAATGTAACCGTCTCCCTGCATCACTTTCCCTCTGCCAAGGGTGAAGATAGGTCCACAGAGATCTCTCTATCTTGGCGACCATTCACTGTCTGGCTTCATGTAAAGAAATGAGATCTAATGAAGCAAACTTGGTTATTTATCACCCCTCTGATGTCCTTGCCTTATGCCAGAGGTGGAGGTTTTGTTTAATTCAAAACGTTTTGTATTTAAGAAATTGCGAAAAACAGACGTCTGAAGAGAACACAAGCCAAAAATCCAGTTCAGAAACTGATCAACAGCTAAAAACAAAAATTGGTCATCTTCCCATGCTGGAATACGAGGAGTTAGTGATCTTCCCGGGAAAAGTAAAAATAAATAAATGAAATAAAATAAATTAGTTCAGGAAAAGTGACATATGAGTCAAAGACAAGTGACTGCCAAATATCAACAGCAACAGAAAAAGCGATGGAATGTAACAGATTTCCAAAAGAAAGAAAATATCAAATCAGGTTACTAAAGCAAACAAAAACAGTTACCAAATACTTTAAAACTTGCTATTTATAGCAGTTTTTTATGTAATACTTATAGTAAACAGGGCGTTAGAAATAAAAACTTAAATAATTAGAAGTACACATACACCAGACTTTCCTTAGCGTTTCACACTTGCATTCTGCTAGCCAGCGTCATCATTCGGCTGAAACCTATTGCTACCCAACCAGGCCTGTCTCTACAGACTTAGAATGGGGATGCAGTCACATGCGGTGGCATAATGTTTCCACCGGACTATAACCTCCTCCCCGGATGGACAAAATTGCAATTTTATGGCTCGTTAAAAAGCCTCATGTCACCAGATGCAGCGCACTTCAGTCAAAAATAGAATGGGCTTTAAAGTGGCTGGATCCAGCCGTGCTGGATCCGGGCTTCACACTGAGCAAGCCCACAGAGCTTTTTCAGCCCCTGTGAACACCCTCCCATTAGGCGTTTCCTATGAAAAGTGTCAACTTTCCAACGGATCAGGCAAAAAAAAGGATGCAATCGTATGCAACCACAGCAGTGGGTCGGATTAGGCAAAAAAAAAAACAAAAAAAAAAACGCTGCAGTTGTATAAACAATCCCGGAAGAAGTTGGACTCATTTTCAGCCTGATCACATCTTAATGCAAGGATGAAACCAACCTTAAAGCAATTTTTTTCCAGATAAATAGCAAACTTGAATTAGTGAAAACGTATGAATTTGTATGCTATACTCAATAGCCACATACTCTCTAGTTAAAGGGAATCTGTCAGCAGTTTTTTTTGCTATGTAATGTGAGGGCAGAGACCCAGATAACCTGTGATATGTCACATACTGGTCTGCTTTGTGCAGTTTGGATAGAATCCCTATTTTCTCTGCTGTAGATATAGCAGTGGTCAGAATGCTGAACTGTGTATATCCCTGACCACATTACTGATTGTCAGCAAGCTGGGGGAGAGATTATAGGCATTAACCTGACTAGCCAGCATGAGACCTGGTCCTGTAACAATAATTTCCTGCTGATAAAACACTAAATTAAACTACAGCAAACTGCTGAACAAGTGACATCACTGAAATGAGGATCTATGCCCTACGTTATGATGCTCTCAGATTAAACAGGAAAAACATGCTAATAGATTCCCTTTAAGATGAGGACCACATAAGCCATCACCAACTGACCCGATACATCAAAAAGTTCTGACTAGAAAACAGTTTTCATCCAATGCACTAAAGGCTAAGGTCATGTGCATTTTTATCTTTTTTTTTTTTTTAATCTGTTTTTCAGTGCAGATTTGTCACAAAACCTGAATTGAATCCTGGGGCCAACAAAAGCCAATGAGGATCCTGAAGTGTCTCACGCACAATGAATATTTTCTCCTTGCAGATTTGGCGGAAAAAGTGATCTGCGGCACGTCAATTGTTTCAGAGTTTTTGTTCAGATTTTTTACCCTTTGACTTCAAAGGGGGACTGTCAAAAATGCTATAAAAACGCAGGTATAAAAAGGATTGTGGATATGCTGCAAATTTTCAGCTTTTTTGTAGCTTTTTTTTTTTTTTTTTGTAAATGTATGTTTATTGAACATTTTTCAATTAAAGGGTATACATTACGGTACACTTAAACATTAAGAACAGAATCCATCAGCTGGAGGAGGAACACACAGAAGCTAGGCAAGCTATTTCTCAGTTACAATAACTTGTGACCTCCCAGGCCAGGCTGATAGACGACATGCAATGCCACGTTGAAGACCTTGATAACAGGGGCCGTAGACACAATATTCGGGTTCGGGGGGTACCGGAGGTGAGTGAGAGAGAGGACATAGAGACTACTCTTAACACAATATTCAATACGATACTAAAACGTCCCCTGGACCACCCGATCCCCATGGATAGAGCACACAGAGCACTAAAGGCCAAAAACATGGATGGAGCCCCTAGAGACATAATATGCCACGTCACAGACTTCCGCCTAAAAGAGGACATTATGGCCAAGATCTCGCCAACCAAACCGCCATCTTTCAAAGGAGCCAAAATAGCTCTCTATCAGGATCTCTCTTGGATCACGTTACAACGTAGACGGGCCTTGAGACCTCTCCTTAAATGCCTGGTAGATAGAGAGGTCCTGTATAAATGGGGGTACCCGTTCAGTCTATCAGCTCGTCGAGGCAATACCACCGCCACCCTGAGATATCCGGATGAGGTCCCGGCTTTCTGTAAGACTTTCAGCTTTGATGCACCAGCTCTACCGGATTGGACCTCGCCATTGCTGCCCTCGACCCTTCAGCGGACCTGGCAAACTACGACCTCCAGGAAGCGGCGAGCAAGAACCTCCGGGGGCTATACCTGAACTTTCCTAACTCCAGCACGAGGTCTTCATTGCTGTTTCCAGAGGGGCTTCTGGTTCGATGCCTCACTACCCAATGGGTTGCCCGATACGTAAATGGCCCCTATGAGAGGGGTATCTATTTCTTTCTTTCCCCCTATCCCCTTCCTTCCCTCCTCCTCGTTCCTCTTCTCCTTCTCCCCTCCCTTTCTTCCCCCCCTTCTTTCCCCCTCCTAGACCCTTTCACCCCCCCCTATGCCCTTTAGGGGAACTTCCTCTAAGCATTGTCCCTGAGGATGGGGGCTGTACCTCATGCTTTGTTTCTTACCTCTGTGGTCAGAAGGCCACGACCCCCGGCAAGAGTACATACCAAAGAAATCGCACCCCTTTGAGGGGTGCAGTGGTCTATTTAGATATTCTGATCTCCAATTTGGAAACTGATTTGAACAAGTTGGCTCTTGCCCAGGGATCCCTATGAGTTGGATCCTAACATATCCAAGTTTTATTGTTTATTACTTGCTTATTTCTGTTTTTATAGATGTTTTGCACTATTCTAGATTTCATCGTTTACAGCGTGTCTATGACTTTCCTTTGCAGGGGGGCTTTGGGCTCCTGGATTTGGTGGTTGGAGAGGAGGGGACTCCCCGGATCTCTATAGAGATTAATTTGCTGGCCTATACCCGCCCCCATCATGGTAAAATTACTTTCACTTAATGTCAAGGGACTTAACACACCTGTCAAGAGGAGACTGGCGTTGAGAGAAATGAGGGACTCTAAAGCGGACATTGTATTCCTACAGGAAACACACTTCACACCTAGCGGATCATTTAAATTTGCCCAACACTACTTCCCCAGAACCTACTCGGCTACAGCAAAAAAAAAAAAAGGGCTGGGGTTGCGGTCCTATTGTCCCGCTCATGTAGAGTTCGCATACAATCGACTGAACTTGACCCACGGCCGATTTATTATACTTAGGGGAGATCTAGAGGGTAGGCAGATCCTCTTATGTAACCTTTATGCTCCAAATACAGCACAAACGACATTCTTATCCTCTATTTTAAAACAACTACACTCTGAGCGAGATACCCTTCATATTATTGGGGGAGACTTTAACTTGGCCTCTTCCAGCTGCGTTGATAGGCTCCATTTACAGCCTGCTACGGGCTTACATCGGGAAGAAGGGCGTGCCTCAGTGAATTTTTGTAAACTAATCCACGCCCACGGTCTATATGACTTATGGAGAGTAGATAATCCGACTGCCCGACAATACATGTTTTATTCCCATACTCACAAATCTCACAGCAAAATAGACTATTTTTTTGGAAATATTCCGACCCTCCGAACATTGAAAAAAGCTGAAATAGGACATATTACATGGTCGGACCATGCTCCCCTGCTGGTGAACCTTGAAATTACTCCCTATATCCCAAGACCGACCCACTGGAGACTTAACGAGTCCTTACTGACAAACAACATGACAAGACGGACCCTACAGACCTCACTGACACATTACTTCGCTGAGAATACCTCGTCGGCCCCCTCGCTCAGTTTCCCTATGGGAAGCGCATAAAGCGGTCTTCAGAGGTGAATGTATAGCTCTGTCCTCTAGATTAAAAAAAGATAGCAAACTACAATATTCCATCTATGAGGAAAAACTGAGAGCCGCTGAGTCGAAACTCCTTGCGGGACCCATGCGACGCGGTCTGAGGGAGGTGATTTACCTACGGACGAAACTAAAAGACTTAGCTCAGGGAAAAGTGGAGAAGCTCATTCGATTCTCCCGCCAGAAATACTATGAATATGGTAATAAACCCCATACGATACTAGCGAGACAATTACAAAATAAGGCTACAAATGGATGCCCTTCTAGGATTAGAGGCCCTGACGGCGCCATTAGATATGACCCTGAGGGAATAGCTATGGTTTTCCACAATTATTATTCCTCTTTGTACTCATTGCCCTCCCCTCTGACCCATGACCACCAAACTAGAGATACAGTACTGAACGATTATCTCAATAGCGGTCAGCTACCTAAACTACCTCGGTCTGCTCTAGAAGACTTAAACGATAAGATCACTACTGAAGAAATTGAAGAAATCGTGAAAAAGTTGCCCTCTACTAAAGCCCCAGGCCCCGACGGTCTGCCATATCTCTATTACAAGACATATCTACCCTTACTTTCACAGCATATGGTCTCCTTGTTTAATAGCTTCATGGCTGGAGGGGAAATTCCCGCCTCTATGCTTCACTCCTATATAACAGTCATCTTGAAAGATGGTAAGGACCCCGTAGACTGCGCAAGTTATAGGCCCATAAGCCTTTTAAATTCGGACTTAAAAATCTTTACAAAAATATTGGCGGAAAGATTGCACAACTGGCTGCCTCGACTAATCCATAAAGACCAGGTCGGCTTCGTCAGGCAGGCGATAAACACTCGCCGCCTGATGGACTTGATAGACGTAGTGAATAAGAGGGGAGATGAGGCCATCCTGTTGAGTCTGGACACGGAGAAGGCCTTCGACAGGCTGAATTGGGACTTTATGTTCTCAGCACTATACCACTTCGGCTTGTCGGGGCCCTTCATTACCGCACTACGGGGCTTATACTCTACCCCGATGGCGACGGTCCGCTTGCCCCATGCACATTCTCGGCAACTGGAAATTCATAATGGGACGCGCCACGGATGCCCTCTCTCCCTGTTGCTATATGTTCTTAGCATTGAGCCTCTTGCAGCTCACTTGCGCAGGAGTCCCAATATAACTGGAATTCGGATTAGGTCAAAGGAATTTAAGATTTCCTTATTCGCTGACTATGTCATGCTCACACTGACTAATCCTGTAGTAACCCTTCCCAATTTGAGTGAAATTTTGGAGTCCTACTCACATCTCTCTGGGTACAAAGTGAATTCGGGTAAAACTGAAGCACTACCACTTAATATACCGGAACCTAGGCTTGGGCATCTACAGAGGTCCCATAGGTACACTTGGAGAACATCTTCCATTAAATATTTGGGGGTACATATTACTCCACAATATAGCGAGATGTATAAGGCAAATTTCCCCCCTTTGATTCGAGACACTGAGATACGACTCTAGAAATGGTCCTCATTGCCGGTCTCCTTTCTAGGTAAAATAGCAATCATAAAAATGTCAATTCTCCCCAAGTTCCTATACTTGTTCGAAACAATCTCATCGAAAGTCCCACAGACGGACCTAAAAAGGGTACAGTCGATTTTTCTGAACTTTGTCTGGCATTCGGGGAGACATCGTATCCCTAGAACGGTGATGTGCGCCCCCAAGTCTCAAGGGGGTTTGTCATGCCCGGATATAACAATACTATTATGCTGCACACTTACGGCTTATCCCCTCCTGGTCGACTCTCCCCGCATTCAGCAAATGGATGGAAATCGAAAAATTGTGGCTGGCTCCCTATCACCCAGCTGCCCTGATATGGGGTCCGCCTAACGAGATTTCTCGGTCTACTTTCCTGGGCCCTATGGCATTTACCAGGGACATCTAGACCTCTCTGAGAATTAAATTCCAGTTAGCTTCCCATGCATCGTTCCTAACACCGTTCCTCTATAGCCCACACTTGGAGAGCGTTATGGCTTCGGGGGCGGGACCTAGTTGGGCATCAGCGGGCCTCTTTACGTACAGGGATCTGGTAGACCCCCTAACTAGGAAATTTAGAGCCTTCCCTGAGCTATCCCAGAAGCATAGTCTCCAGAAGACTTTGTCCTACTCATATCAACAAATATTACACTATTTCAGAACGAAGATGGGTTCCCCAGAATCTCTTGTGCCGACGGATTTTGAGCGGCTATGTGCAAATAATGCCTCAACTAAGGGGCTCATTTTTGATATATACACCCTACTTCACTACCCCGGCTCCCAAACGTCAAGCTTTCACACATATATTATGAAATGGGAGACGTGGTTTGGATACCCACTGACTCAGAGTCAGTGGCAAGTGGTCTGGTCGAGGGCTCACAAGACCTCTATCAATACCCTCCACAAGGAGAACCAAATTAAACTCCTGATGAATTGGTATTGTGTTCCCGAGGTTCTCCATAAGATGAATAGGTCCATACCAGATGTATGCTGGAGATGTGGTACCACTGGGGCATCTCTCTTCCACATTTTCTGGGAATGCCCGACCTTGGAAGGCTTCTGGAGGGAGGTGGGGAGACTGTTGAGCACGGTCTTTGAAACTAAAGTGCCGGTTGACCCCCATATGTTCTTGTTAAACCTTACACCTAGGGGATGGGACAGACCCCACACGAAATTGCTGACCCACCTTTTGACAGCTGCCAAGTGCCTCATCCCATTATACTGGAAAAAAACAGCAGCTCCTACATTGCTAGATCTTTATGCCAGAATCCAGGATGTATATGTTATGGAGAAGATGACAGCCTCTCTACATGACAATATGGATGGGTTTGACAGGGTTTGGGTTCCGTGGACTTTATTTAGAGGAGACCCATTGGGATAGCGAGGAGAACATCTTGACCAAAAAAACGGAAGAGAGTGAATACTCAGGACAGGTCACAACCACGCAATTAAAAGAAAAAGGAGTCCAGGTGCACTCCCTGGGTTCGGGACCTACTCCACAGGAGCTTAATAAATTGAAAGTCAACCTGCTGGGAAATGATCAGTAGACACGCTAAATGTATTACTACTGTTTTGTTTCTGTATATTTCTTTTTGTAAGGGACGAATGGAGATTGTATATTTGCCTGACTTTGGCTTTTGTTATATGTTATAAAAAACTAAAATTTCAATAAAAACAAAGTTGAAACAAAACATTAAGAACAGTATGATTCCAGAAGAGAATAATATAGTTAAAGTCAATGGACCACAGGTCTAACAGTTCAAGTCCAAGTAGATGTGGTCACGAAAAGTCTCTCTAGAATATATGGAGGGAAGTCCTCCCCTCCAACAAGGGAACCAAATTTTGGCTCAGTCTTTTGCCATAAGAAACTTGAAATATAAAGAACATACATACAAGGTCACACGCAACTTATTTATGACCAGAGTCAGTCCAACAAGGGGAAAGAAGAGTAGACAATAGAGAATTCTTTCAAGATAGCTAGTAGAGGGGACAAAAAAGAAAAAAGGGAAGAATTAGTATGGGGGAAGGGGGGAGGGGGATAGCTAAAAGAGTGAATTATAAGAGAAGGAGGAGAAAAAGAGTAGACAGAGATATGGGATGTGTTGTTAAATGTAGAATGACGGGTGGCAGCAGATAGGGAACAGTACAGGTGCTCCACTACTCATGTAAAGAGGTCACAAACGTTGGGGGCATCTCTGAATAAGATCCATTCTGTCCAGGTACTCACATACACTGCTTGGGTTTGAGAGAAGTCAGCTGAAATCTCCTCGAAAAGTCGGAGAGATTCCATCTCGGAGTACCATTCTAGAATAGAAGGAGGCATCTGCTCCCTCCAATGTCGGGGGATCACATTGCGCGCTGCACATAGGCAGAACCGGAGGATATCCTTCCTCTGTCTCTTCCATGATCCAGGGAGCAAAGAGAGCAGGGTCACCTCGGGGGAAACCTCCGCATGCCCACCCGTAACAAGATTGTAGTTACGGAATACCCTTGACCAAAAGTCACTGATCAAGGGGCAGCTCCACCAGACATGAATCATTGTGCCAATCTTGAGACCACATCTACAGCACAGAGGGGAAACGGCAGGAGAAAATCGATGCAGCCTATCCGGTTTTGTAGCTTTTTTTAATAGGTTTTTAGACCGCAGTGGATTCTATAAATAGATAAGTTTGATAATAGCCAATTTGGCCTCTGCCAATGTGTGCGTCAAATAGGCATCCCAAGGGCACATTCATAAGGTAACTATTGTCCTGCATTGTTTGTTTATTTATCAGTCTTCAGCTCAATCTCGAGCCACAGCGACTTGATGGACGATTGCTCTGTAGGAACCTCGATCTTGTGAACACCTAAATAGGTCCACGTCTTCTCGGTCGTTATCTTGACAGTATCAAGTCATTGGGTTGCTGGTC